>JAQGDQ010000038.1:871801-939301 GCA_030141605.1 Tubiluchus corallicola | reverse complement strand
GGTGGTTTATCATCAAGTAGATCAGGCGCACTTTGACTAGGTGGGAGTAGTAATTGTGATATGTTTAACAATTTATCTAGCAAGTTATCTTCACTATGAGATGGTTTCAAGTTTTCTTGACTGGCAGCAACAGTTGTGCAAGCCGTATCTGTTGATATATTTAGTGAATCTTGTGCTAACTTCTTCGCTTTCATCTTGCGGTAATCTGGATGTGTGTAGTCATCAGTTCTAAAGCTATGCACAGAAGTCTGTTCAGTTATGGGATTTAATTCTGGTCGATATGTGTGACGGTTATGGATGTGATCAAAGTCCTCATAAATATCAGGACCAAATGAACTGCTAGACCACACTGATATCTCATCAAGAAGTGGTGATATGTCACTTGGTTCCTCTCGAGAGACATCATCATCGTCATCAGGACTGTCGTACAATTCGTTTTCGTAGCCCACATCAAGGAATGTCCGCCGTCCGTCAGCTGTAATAATTGGACCATTTCTAGGATGAGCTTCAACAAGAGAACGTTGCTTTAACAAGCTTGCTCTATTGTTGTTTGTGCGATATGCATCAAGGTCGTTCTCTGCACACTCTTGTGCATCAGTTCTCACTAAACGTCTTCTCAGCTGTGGGAGATAATTTTGAAGTAAGTCATCTGAGGTTTGAGATGATATTTCTCTTTTCTGTACTGGAATGATTCTCACGTCTCGCCTATCAGTACCACCTTTAGGGATATGGTCATTCGTTGTTTCCTTTTTAAGTGAATCACTGCTTCTCTGCAGGAGTTCTTTACGCACGGAAAGAAGGTCGAGCGAGTCTCCACGGCCAAACTTACTTCTACCACTACTCCTGTTCATATCTAGCATCTTGCTATCAAAGCTACCATCTAGACTACTGCCATGAGACATACTCCATTTTTGAAGAAAGCCCGGGCGTCTTGCCTCTTCTTTTTTACGTTGCTGCATTTTTGAATCTGAAAAACTAAAGAATGAAACACCAATGAGATAAGAAGATACGACAAAAAGCTTTAAATCCATCTATGAAGTCTCATAAGAATCCCCTTAAGAACCCAAGAAATGTAAATTGGTCTGCCATCCAGGACAGGCGCAGTAGTCATTATAGGTTAACTCAGAAGTCATTGTATGCTTTACAGTTTTTCACTTTTTAACGAAAAAAAGCACAAATGTTAGAAAAATGAATTCAAATCATTGAGAATTCCTTCAGTCAGAATAGAGAAAATCTGTAACGAACTAAGGTAGCTCTTACTTTCTTTAAAAAAGGTAAAACTGAAAATGGAAAAATATAAGAAAATTAGTAATTACATCACGTCTTTGATCCTCCCCGAACACTAATGACAAGCTAATGAAAGGCTTAATGAACGATCTGTAACACACCAGCTAATGATTTCACAACATTCTCTACTACTGTATCAAGTTCTCGAAGTGATTTTAATTATTCTTCAGAGAGCTAAATCTGCAAAACCGCAGTATTCCACCCGACAAAAACATTTCAGCGACCAATCCATCAGATGGAGAAAGCTGGTCTCTCACAGCTGGTTATAACAATGGTAATTCAGTTAAACCTCAAACACTAAAAAAATAGTCAACAACAACGGCAACGAGAATGACACAATAAGAATGACAATAACAACGACAACGAATGACAACAACAATAGTGACAACGACAGCAGCAGTGACAGTGGCAGCAACAGCAACAGCAACACTGACGATGACAGTGACAACAATGCACAATCGCAAACACTGCTGCTGCCACGATCGCCATCGCTGCGATCTATATCACCATCATCATCACTACTCCCGCAACTACCACTACCAACTCCACCACCAATACACCCCATCTCCACCACCACTATCTCCTACGCCACCGCCACAACACCAACACCACCATCATGAGCACTAGCAGCAACACCACCAGTATCAGTATCAGCACCAGCACCACTACCAACACTAGCTTGTATCAGATCAAAACAAACACTTCGAACACTAGTTAGTATCAGATTAAAACAAACATCATCAACCAACAAGGACAACGACAATGACATGATGTAAGACTATACCTATTGTCTCTGGGCGTGTCTGCACTAGCACTCTCTCCAGATGAATTCGTCCAGTTTTGCCTAGCACTTTGATAAGCTTGAGTGTTTTGCGTGCCAATATGGCAGCGCACAGCAGTTGTAGTGGTGAAAGCACTTCGATTGTTCTTATCGGGTCTGAATAATATTATATAAAGTTTAGGTAGAAACAGCAACACTAGTGCCACCGTTGCACTTAGGCTAATACACAGACACAGTGTAATCACTTTCATATCACTGCCAAAATAAATAGGAACAAATGCTAACCAAATAATACAAGTTGTATACATAGTGAAACCTATGAATTTTGCCTCGTTGAAATTCGATGGCACATTTCTTGTTTTTACTGCGTATAAAGTACACATTGCCACAAGAAAAAAATCGAAACCCAAGGGCGCCATTATTCCAAGAGTTGTGGTGTTGCATACAAGTAGCACTCTCCTTGTGGTGGGATAGATTAGTGTAGAATCAGGAGGCTCAAATATAAGCATCACTATAATTATCACAACTTCCACGAGTATTAATAAACACGTGATAATCACTTGAGCCAAACCGCTCATAAACCGCGGTTTTCTAGTCATGATCTTCTTCTTACTGCCCGCCAGAATCCGCGCTATCCGATTGGTTTTCGTCACTAAAGCACCATATATCATGGAAAACGCCAGACCTGGCAGTATTCTAGTAAGATAGCAGATTTGTTGCAGTGGCTTAGCCAGTAGTAAAAAACTGCATGTGTAGCAGACTAAAAAACCAATGAGAATGATGTAACTGAGTTCTCTGGTAGTTGCCTTGACAACCGGAGTATTGTTGTATTGGATGAAGATCATCATTGTGAATATGCTGGAGACAATACCAAAGCAAGCAAAGCTGATAACAATGATACTGCCAGTGTCGTCCCAGTGTACGTATTCCACGGGTATCATGAAGCAGGCTGAAAATGTAAAACATGTTTAATTTTGTTATAGATAACCTGTAATTAAGAAACTCCTGTAAAATGAAACAATGATAGAAACTGACAATAAACATTTCATAGTCTTCTTTTGATCTTAAAGACTAACAGTTAATCTACTAATGGCCGGGCTAGCAGCCACCAAACCGGTGAAAAGGTCAGAGTGGTTAGAAACTTTAGAATTTTTACCTTCTACTGACAAAGACTTAAAAGCTAGTAACATTAAACCCTGGACGAGGCTCTACCAGTCAAGACCCAAGATTAATTTACTACTGACATTATACAACCTAACACCGGTACATAAAGCCAGGTCTGCTACTGGTATTAGCTAGATCATGTGATTGAACCACTGCAGATCTACTAGTTTTATAACACCCCAAGAGCTGGTACTCGGTACCCGGTACTCGGAACGGGAACAGCATCGGAAGTCAAAAGCTATCTGCTTGCGATGACGCGAACCCTACTCATGACGTGAACCTAGAGATATTTGTTCATGCTAATAGAAATAAAAAGTTACTTATTTATTGAAATTAGATCCCATAATTTGAATAAGTTAGTAACGGTGGACATCTTTTCCGTTAGTAACTTTTTACATCTTTTCAGTTTGTGTGCCACCATGTTGCGCTCTAAATGAAAACATTTTTTTGGCTTTATAAGTTGATGTCCTTAAAGTCAATTAAAGAACGAAGCGTCTCTAATGGCAAGTTGAACTAACAAGGGGGACACCATCGCTAGATAGCCTCAGAAAGTCATCTATTTCTTGCGAATATGTTCTATTCAGAGTATTTCTGAAGTGGCCAAATATACAGTAGTGAATAATTGCTGCACATACATTACTGATCAGATTTAATAATCGGAAAAATCAAGTAATTAGTCTATATTAGATGCCTTGATGGAACATGGGCTCAAGACAACAGAACCAATTTTCAAAGTTATGCTGTACATCCCAATGGTTCAATATGCATGCTCGAATCCAAGGTTTGTTGACTTCCTTACAGATTCCGTAAAACCTTGTCCTACTGTAGGAGCGTTTGATGATGTCTAGCCTCTACTTTCATATTTCATGCTCTGGCGTAATTTGAAGCCTTATGGTATGGCATGATATGATACTGTGTGGCGTGGTATAAAATTTCTTAGTACGGTACAGTATTGAAAGGTATAGATGTTGTGGTGTGTTGTGTTATAACACTATAGTACAGCATGTGATTCAGTAGGAATTCGTGAAGTCACTATAGTGGAATAGCATAACAAAATACAGAATGTTGAACAGGACGTATAGTAAACAAACAAAATCGTGGGACGACAATGCATGAAATGGCAGAATGATATGTAATAAAATGTAGTAGAAAACGAATAAGGATGACGTAACATGGTATAATCTGTCATTAGGCAACATGTGGTGGAGCACCATAGTAAAGATGTCAAATATCAATGATAAGATGATATATATGTGTAGTGATGTAGCTGAATACCAAGGAATAGCAATACTATTACCAGAGAATAATATAGAATGGTAAAAAATAAACATATATTGGTAACACTTTAAAGTAAACTTTTTATGCACAGGAACTTGACAAATGTTTATTGGTAGAACTCCTGTATAGGTAGAGCGTTTCGTGCATTGACATTTCTAGACTTTTATAAATATACCTGTCTCAATCTTTAGTGAAATTTTGTACGACAAGCACCTGTTCAACTGGATATTGCATGATATGCTATAGGTAACTACCTGTAAGGTTTTCATTAGGCCACCATCCACGAGGACAAGGTTGGCAGGTGAATTCGTCCAGCAGAAATTCATTTTCATCACAGGAGGTGCACACCCAGCAGCATTTCACTCCACCTTCTTGAATTGTCTGCAAATATGCATCATTATTATTTGTACTAACTATCCCTTTTTAGCTTGATTTATAATATTGACAATGACTGTTACAGTCGAAACAACCAATTCTATACTAAACTCGGTAATTCGTCAATACAATGTCACGTGATCAATTGATGAGTTTTGTAGAATGAGAAGTTCAAGCTCAAGTGAAGCAATAACAATGGTTTGTTAATGATTATTTTTATTAACAGTATAATATTAAAAATAATAATTTTGTGTGGTGCATAACAAAACAAACAATGGCTAGTTTTTTCGGATAATATTGCGTTTATGACCTGCAGCACTACTGCCCTCAAACTAGGCATTTATATGTCGTATAATACTGATTATAATAATTGTCTTAAATAAGAGTGGCTTAGTGACAACTGAGCCACTTGACGATATTTAGTTTTAAATCGAAGAAGTTATTAGAGACAGTAGTGATATGTAGCAACCGATCCCCGAAGCCCGAACTTATTTCTCTTATTAATTTGTAACTCTGGGCGTAAACTGGGTATAATGCGGGTGGAATTTTCACTCAGCCATTGGCGAAAGTAGTTCTCAAGACAAACCTGGAATTTCAGCAGCCTAACTAATTTATTAATTATTTTGCTTCGCAGCCACAAATTCAGAGGGCGCCGTGGAATGGATAAAATCTCACAAGTTCGCATAAAATTAAGTTAATAGGTTTCGATATTTTGATACGCTTAATCACGGCAAATTTGTAAGTTTATTTGATATGCCAACTTGAAGTAATAGTATGAAGTATGGAAAGTAGGGTTATGAAGTAGTAACAAGTCGCACCTTTACATGGCCACGTTCACAGGGTCTACTGCACACAGATAGGGGCTTCTCCTTTTTAGGATTGCTGACCCAAGCCATTGCGGTCTCGTTAATGTTTAGATCTCCACTATCCCATGTGCCCACAAGCTTATAATTCCATTGTCCTGTCTTGTTACGCTGAAAGTTTAGTACATCATATCTGAAATACAAAAAATGCAATCAATGAAAGGTGGAAAGAAAATAGAGAGAAAAAGACACACACACACACACACACACACAAACAGTCATCGTGCTTACAACAATTAGCTTAATGACATTAAAAAATTGAGGCTCAACCAGGTCTTGAACCCAAAACCTTACGCTTTCAGGGCGTTCGCTCTATTATTTGAGCCACTCGGCCACTTAACAGTGCTGGTGTCAGTTTTCATGCTACTACATGTAGTACACGATCAGTCACAGCCACTTATCCGATACAATAATATAACACTCTACATTTTGAACACGCTTAGCACTTAGGGTTAAGTACTTTTGCGCCTTTTCTGTAGGGTATTCAAGTCACACGTTAAGAAACATCCTATTTACAACAATTTGTTTAATGGGTGATTAATTGAAGAAGGAGGTGCTGAAAAATTGTGGCCCCACGAGGACCCAATTGGGACGCAGAACCTTAAGCTTTTGGGCCACAACCATTTGATCTACAGGATATTAGTTCCCATCCTAATAGCACATAATAAATTAGAATCGCCTATCTGATACATTAACATACACTTAACATGAGGAATTAACTTTGGGGAAATAAGCCTCAGCAATTTTTCGCGGAGCTGTAGAGAAGTCAATACACACTGTTACAAAACAATAAGCACGCACGTATAGAAAGAGAGTGAGTAAGAGAGAAGAGGGAGAGAGAGAGAGAGAGAGAGAGAGAGAGAGAGAGAGAGAGAGAGAGAGAGAGAGATGCGGTGAGACAGATGGATGGATGGATGCACAAAAAAGATCGTTAAAATGCATGGATAGCCAGCTTTGCAGCCGCAGTCTCTTGACTTTCATTAGAGCAACAAAAGATTCAAAGGTCTTAAACCAATTGATATGCAGCGCCTTTCTGATGTCTACATGCAACATTTAAGCCAAGAAACATGTAACAGGCGATTTTTCTTAATCAGTACATTCACAGTTGACAGTAAAGAAATGCCCCAAGGGCAATGACTGATCTATGACAAACATCTGTGAACGTCGAGAGAGCTTGCAAACAGAAATCACATTTATTTTTGTAAAAATAATTAAACAGATTACACTTTCCAGAGAGAACATGTAGAAGGTCAATATTCACCTCTAATAAAGTGTTTACACATATTTTTTTTGAAACGTGATTTATGCAACACGTGTTTCAATAATCAACATCAATGTCTATTTATTTCACTCCAGCAATGCATACACACCAACATACACGATAAATGGAAAAACAGTATAAAAAAAAAATTATTGATGAAATCATATTAACCAAAAGATGAATTGCTGTACAACACATTGAAGCATGTCTTGTTAAGGCGTCATTGATGAGTGAAAATAAAGGTTAGTGTTAGTGGACATGATAGAATGACATATTTCTGAAAAGATTTTGTTACTATTTCTCTCAAAACAATTAATGTGAAAAATGTAAGGGAACAAACTTGTGTTAACAGTGTCAGCAACCAGTTTATCATAGTCCCAAGAGTGTATAACCCGCTTTGTTTTATAAGACACATATAGTGTTGTGTTCCGCCTAAGACAATTAACTGCCGTCTGCCCACACTTTCAATTATTTTATTTACTATTTAAATGACAACACGTGCAGTGAAATAAAATAGTTTCCCTATATTTTTTTTGTGTAAATTTTGCAACAGCTGCCAGTGTAACTGTAACAGCTTGAGAAAACGCTGGAAAAATTTTATTTCAGTGTTTGACACCACTTTAACCACCGAGCCATTTCAGAAGGTCACAGATCAAGCCTGAATTCTGTTCATTACATTGATTACTTTGATTTTTTGCTTAAGTAAGTTGCATTGCTTTCGACGACGACATCTTTTCGCCTATACGTGTCTTCTTACGTGACCGTAGAGTCCAGTTCTAGATCCACATAGACTCTGACGGCGTTTCATTATTCTCAGAAACACTCATTACACAATAAACCTACAGCGGACTATGCTCTGTGTCAACATAGTAAGTAAAAACTTATGGTGCCTCTGCGCGATACAATCCAAGTTTTTCATCTCTGTGTTGACAACACAACTTCTCAATGTGTGGTCAACGTAGGGTTAATCAAATCAATTCTTTGCTTCATCAATCACATTGAATGCTAGCAGTCATCAGCCGACAAATTTAAAATAAATCCGTGCAGCCGCCGATAAGTTTGGAAAAACTGATTTCAATAACAGAGACCGTCCTGATGAGATGAAAATTATCGCCCCTTGCTGAGTTCTTTTCAGTATGTATACTCCCTAAGTCTGCGTGTAAAGAAAGCATATATACTACCCAAATCTACTGATAAAGAAGGCATGTATACTCCCTAAGTCTGCGCGTAAAGAAAGTATGTTTACTCCCTAAATCTGCATGTAAAAAAGTATATATACTCCCTAAGTCTACTGGTAAAGAAAGTATGTTTAGTCCCTTTGCAGTAAAGAAAAAACACTAAGTTACTGGGCTACACCATGACAGTAAAGAAAAAACAAAAGGCTACAGTCTCACTGCAGGGAAGAAAAGTAACTTCATTCGTTAAGCTTCTCTGCCGATCATGGATACAGGTCGTTCTTAGCAGTTCCAAAGCACGTTCGTGGTTTGCTGGATCAGCCGGTATTCAAGTGCATCATAGAGAGAACAAAATGATTTTTGCGATTTAAAAGGAAAAAAATTTTAGAAATGCAGATGTGCAAGAAATTATTTCGGAAATTTTTTTATTATTTCATTGTTTCTGCCCCAAACCAAAAAATATTTAAAATATTACTGATTGGCCTATAATATAAGTTATTTCTTAATGGGCCACCGATAATTTCTTCAACTGTATGACAATATATGGCACGAGCATCTGACGACAACTTAATAGAATTGGTTTGAAGTATTGCCAGGGTCAATTTACAGCAACTTAGAGCATTTGTGTATGAAGCAACAAATTTAATGTTGGTCGCAGCTGTGCATTTAAACTGAAGTGAGTGACGACTTCGAACTACACAAGTGAAAAGAGAAGTACAGTGAAAGAGAAGTACAGGGAAAGAGGTTCTTTACAAATTTTGCAGCAGCACACGAGCAGTGTGCTTCAAGAAGACGCCTCGGAAGTAATGTCATAAAAATTGTGATAAACGACTAGTATAGCAGCTTGTTCACGCTGATATGGTTTGATTGATTTGCTGAAGGTTATTGTTTACATCTCGGTTATTACACATTAATTAACTACAGTACCACACTTTGTAGAATTTCTTACGATGTACGTAATATGACATCATAATACTTATTACATCACATTGCATTACGCCACTGAATATCTAGCATGACATGCAAAGCATTACATGAAACCACACCTAGTCTATATCACATCTCGTCATAATGACATCACACAAAATCATATCACACTAATATAACTAGAAATATAATATCATATGAAAGTTATATCACATCATATCACCACGTCACGTCTATTATGACGTGTCACATATCATCACATTAATACAGGCATGATGCATGACGGTACATTAGACAACATATATATTTGACAACTCTTGACAATACATTCCTTACTTTTTCAAATAATGAAATTAAAACACAATTCAGAAAGTGACAAGCTTCAAAACTACCACTCTGACTCACGGAACAACCAACCAAGATGGAAAATATGTTACACAAACCCCCTATTCATCTGTAAGCATTAACTAGCAATGTTTCCCTAGGAGTTAACCTTTCACACACACGATTTTCTCTTTCAGTGGTAATTGGTTTGTGCTACCAACACACAGAAGTGCAAGGTCATTTATCAAAGTCTATCCCTTAAACTATAAATTTGTCTCCAAGATCATCACCAACTGCCACTAAGACGTCTCCTTTTTGCTTCCCGGTAATGAGTAAAGGCGGCCATTTTTGGAGGTTTTTCACTCTCCGATGTCCGGAGAAACACCTTTTAGAAAAGTGATCCTAGCGCCGCTTGGTGGGGTCTTGGGGTAAAATTTATCGCTCTTTGAAAAGGGGAGAAACGAGGCTACACAATGATGTGGTCAGGATGAATGGCTACGAGTTAGTTTAGAGGTAATTTTTTATGAACGACCCTTTATTTACATACTGTTAAATTAAATTCAGTAAAGACAAGTTATTATCTCACCTGCCAGGTGGATCGCCGTCTTCATTGAAATAAACCGACTCATTATGAGGTGTGATAAATGACACATTCATCAGATACTGGAGCAGCAGCTTCCCATTGATGGGATTCATTTCAGCGCACAAACCTGGCTTCCCCTTACATATGTCACGATGCATGTTTGTAAGACCGTGTGCCATGGTGTAAATAGCTTTGATCACAAATCCCAGCTTTGTGTCCTGTCTGTAATTTTCTCTAAGATCCTCTCTCTCTGGAAAGAAAGTTCAAGACTGATCTGCGCGTAACATTGTACACAAGTATATGGGGTGTATATGTCTATATTCACTACATTGTAAACATATCTGTCTGTAAGGTTAAACCTTTTTCTATAGTAGAAATGTGACGTTCTGCGAATCTTGTGTTTCTCTCTTTCGATTCTCCGCGAGTTTTATGTACTCTGCTTAATTAATGATGGCGTTATCACATTTCATATTAAAATCCAAAAAGTAGGATTTAGTTATCTTTTGAATTTGAATTGAATTTAAACCTTTATTTCAGAATTTCTTTCATATTAAAACATTAAAACAACAGCGAAAACGTACAAAATAAAAGACCGCATTATACAAAAATTTTGTAAAACACTACTATATACTAATATATATATCACATTAAATCACCCCCCTCCCCCCGAACATTTCATTTCCATACGCATTATGTACAATAAAAGATCAGTAATTTAAAAGTAATACTAAAAACAAAGATACGTAAATACAATAAAATGACTGCAATAAAAATATAATGAAGTCATGTTAGCCTGATTGACATATATAAAATTTTTAGCCAGTGCTGGTAAATTTTTGATTGAAACCTGTATTCACTGTTCCATATGCTCTGCACAAGAGTATTGCAACTTTTAGACAGCCTGATTTTAAATGAATAGATACATTTTCGAATTAGGCCGCGTTTCCACTGCGTCCGCACAGACACGGACTTTTCTGTCCGCACATTTTGCGTCCGCAAAAGTTGTTTCCGCTGGGTCCTATTATATAATAGTACTATATTATATGTAATTAATATCTAATTGTAATTATGAATAAGAAAGCAATAAAAATTTGGATAGCGTACAGTGAATTCAAATTGAGTACTAGACAAGCTTTCATGAAATACTTTATTTCTCCTTGGTTCAGTGTCCTGGCAGCAGCAAAGTAAATGACATAATTGCATATATATATATATATATTGCTTTCCAATGAAATTGAATGGACCGATTGTTTTCACTTTTATTATATAGTTAACAAAGTTTTGAAACTCATAATTTTCAGGGTAAAGTCGATATTCTATTACAATAGCGTGTGTAAATATGTACTATAAATTTAAAAAAAAAGCGTGGATCATAGAATCCCAAAATTAGACCTAAATTTACAGAAGCGTTAACTTTATAACAAAACCTAGATATTGACTATTGATTTAACTATTGACTTCAAGGGCTACTTGAACCCACCTTGCTTTGTAAAATCTCTGTGACTGTATTTGGGATTACTTTTGTCGTACAAACATCTACAGCGGTGCAATTTGTTTGTTCTCCATCGTAAAAATGAACTTGTCCGTCCGCAGAAAAAATGGTTAAACAATTGAAATGCGGAACTGTGCGAGTACGTGGCTTTCCATGCGGACGCTGTGGAAACGACAAGGACGTAAAACAATGATTTTCAAAGGCGTGCTGTTCCTTCAATTTTTTTCCGTGTGAGTCATACAGAATAAATCTGTGTCTGTGCGGACGCAGTGGAAACGCGGCCTTATAGTGTCAAAATACGGTATGTTAAGTTGAGCACACATTTTCCTTGTAGAACAGTCATATTTTAGCTGAAATAACTTGCGAATGCTTTTGTTGCATGCAGTTTTTATGCGATTGATTATAATAAAAAAAATTGTACCACAGAGCTGCACAATAAAAATTAGAACTATGTGATACAAAACTATGTTTCTACTTTTGCGCTACATTTAAAAAAATTCTTATCAATTTGTTTGACCTTATGTAAAACAAAGCACGCTGTCTATCTATATCACGGCCATCTCTGTTTTCATAATCATCAAAGTATGTGGCCAAGATATTTCTCTTCTTTCACATATTTTAAAAGTACGTTATTCAAATGAGCTTCACCTGTTTTTAAGTGTCTCATACAAGCTGGTTTTATGGGTAAAATTTTAGTTTTATTCGTGTTCAAAATAATTTCATGTTTAATTGCAAAGTCACAATAAACATTTATAAGCTACTGAAGTCCCGAAGTGGGCTGAGCCAACAAACGTGCACCTGCACAGAGCAGGTGATTGCAATAAACGCCTCCTATGGTACATCTTGTTTTAGAATTAGTTAAATTTATAGTCAGTTCACAAAAATAAGTGTTAAAAAGTTTTTTTGGAGGGGGGCATTTCCTTGCCTGAGCCCATTTGATGCCGTAAAGTTCACCTCATCTCACAGCCATGCACTACTCGTAGAGTAACCTTACAATAATGACAGGCAGCTGAGTAGTTTTGATGAGTTTATCAAATAAATGCAGAAATTCACACGATCGAACACCTTTGAGACATCTATAAAACATATGTGTGTACATCTGTTCTTAAATTTATATAAGTCAAGGACTACTATACAACAGGACGTGCACAGTTAGATCTCTGACTCGGCTAGCGGAGGCGGTCAATACTTGTAATCAACGTAATCTAGAAATAGTGCGCTTTAGAGAGTAGTGATCTTGGAAATTAAAGAATGGACGGATCGGTAGATAGCGAGTATTATTTTTCATTTAATTGGTTCTTTACATTACGGGAGAAAAGTACCAATTGTTTATTTTATGTATCAAAGGAAATTAGTGTTCATTTTTACTTCTTAAATAGCGCACTACTTTAGGCGTAAGTGTGTTTTACCGGAAGTAGTGCTTTGTCATTGTTAATGTGTCACTGTTCAAAGTCAAGTGAAGCGTTGTTTTCGTGCTTGTGTTTGTTTCTTTGGGGATTATTTTCAAAATTCCTCGTGGATTTTATACATCTGTGCTCAGCAGCATGCCTAACAAGTGTGGTGTTGTGAAATGCAAAGGTAACTATGACACGGAGAACAAGTGTCGTGTGTTCAGACTGCCAAGAGATCATGTAGAAAAACAGAAATGGCTAAGTGTTCTTCCCCCACGCGAAGGCTTTGTTGTTGATCCATCGAAATTTTTCAATTTGCGAAAAACATTGGCCATCGGATACTCAAATGGTCAAAATTCCAGGTGGTCACACCAGGCCGGTGGATCCACCCAGTATTTTCAACGTTCCAACATCATGCTTGCCCACTCCAAAGCCACCACCTCGCCCTCCAAAAACTGAGGACCAGCGGCTGAATTATTTCTTTAAAAAGGATAAAATAACTTCTTTCAATGAATTCACTCCTGAGAAAGACCTGCATAAGACGTATCAGAACCTCATTATATCTCGCACACAAGACAAATTTGTGTGCATGTTCATGGAAGAGGGCCACAGTCAATGTTATATGTCAATTATTGTTCACAATAAGCCTACCTTGCGTTCCCCTCTTACTCTGTATGCTTTCAAAAACGGGATCGTGTGCCATTAAGTAAAATCCTCAGTCCGAACAATGGGCTGTCCTCTTACTCACAATTTTTCGCGGTTGTGAATTCTGTTGTCAACCACATTCATCATGTTGATGATATTGTCAACAAAGTGACAAAGTCTCTTGAACTTGAACTAGCTCAAAATCGAGAACAATCTCCTAATGCTAAAGCCAAGAAGCTCAAATTTCTAACACGACAGCTTCGACTATTATGTGATAAGACTTTCACAGTGTCTGATTATTGCTTTGCAATAGAGTCATTTCCCCATTGCAATTACGAACAACTGGGTG
The DNA here is from genome assembly GCA_030141605.1 of Tubiluchus corallicola. Classification (NCBI taxonomy): domain Eukaryota; kingdom Metazoa; phylum Priapulida; class Priapulimorpha; order Priapulimorphida; family Tubiluchidae; genus Tubiluchus; species Tubiluchus corallicola. Next base: position 925,406 of record JAQGDQ010000038.1, on the reverse strand, counting down.
ACTTTTTAGTGTTACCCAGCAAAAGAAAGCTGCAGTCAGTTATTTCATCGACAGATATTGACAAGGTGCTAGGTAAAACATTTCAGAAAGTAAAAAGCTCTGAGCAGAAACACTGTATGCTATTGGTGGATGAAGTGAAAATACGCCCAACAGTGGCTTTTTCAGGGGGTGTGCTAAATGGCATGGCAAAAAATGAGCCAGACAGTAAAGCTACATCAATGCTATGTGTGATGGCTAAATGTCTACATAGTGGCCCCAGCGTGATGATATCAGTGACCCCCGTTCACAAGCTGTCTGCTGCATATCAATTCTCTGTCGTGAAGGGGGCTGCTACAGTGGTTGAGAATTCGGGAGGAACTGTTTAGGGTCCATGACGGACAACCACAAGATCAACCAACAATACTGCAAATTGTTTACCAGACGAACAGACTGGGAGGCTGAACATCCCCTGGAATATACACGAGTGTGGTTCCTGTTGTATGATACCGTCCACATTCTGAAATGTATCAGGAACAACTGGATCACGGAGAAGTGTCAGAGATTATCGTTTGACAAGAAAACTGTTGGCTCATTTCCTGAAGTAAAAAGTCTTTACAAAGCTGAGAAAGACAATGTGCTGAAGTCAACACCTTTGACATATTCTGCAGTCTTCCCATCGAAACTTCAGCTCCAGAATGCGCAACATGTCCTGAGGGTGTTCAACGATCGTGTCGTTGCATCGCTGAGACTTCGAGGAGCCCAGGACACTGCAGAATTCATTCAGCAAGTGCTACGCTGGTGGAATGTGGTAAATGTTTCTGCCAGAGGTCAAGACACGAGGATGAGAGACCCTGATCGATCTGTTCAACAAGATACATCTGATACTCTTCAGTCGTTGTTGACTCTGTTTAAGCAAACCGAATCAGGACACGGACCAAATAGAATTGAATGCCTGACACATGATACGCGAAAAGATTTGATTCAGACCTCGCTATCTGTAGGCACTTGTTTTCTGTTGGATTTCACTACGTATTATTGCGTGAACTTCAGAGTGACAGAATAGAGGGTGAGTTCTCAGTTTACAGGCAGTCAAGGGGGGGGGGGCAATGCATTCATGCAAGCTGGAGATGTCTGTTCAGCATTCTAGGCGGAGACTGGCGCGTTTCTGCATCATTCCTGGAGTTTGTGGACACAGACACATCATCCGAAATCCAGTTGCACACATGCAATGGGATTGATTTCGAGGATACCAAAATTATGGAGATTTGTGTTGACGAGACTCTTTCCAAAACTGAACTGAACGCGTGTGCATATGTCGCAGGTTGGTTGGAGAGTAAGTGCCAAAATGACATTTCTTTTCCCGAGGATGAGCCTCTCCTTTCTGAGGAAATGAAAATGTTCATTGAAGAATTGTCTATGGGAGGTCTTACAGTGCCCCACACATTCACGTTCGAATTCGTAATTATTATTCGTAATTCCAAATTATTAGCACTAAATGTTAAAAATAGATCGCCTCCGCTAGCCGAGTCAGAGATCTGACCGTGCACGTCCTGTTGTATAGTAGTCCTTGATATAAGTTTATTATTTCTTCAAGATCTTATATGTGCATGTCTATGCCATGATTCTTATTATACCTAAATTGCGAGTCAGTGTTTGGAAAAAAACTTTTCATAGCGTTGCAGCAAAGCCATTTCTAAAATCTTACTTGATATAATTGAGGGCGTAATGGGTAGGTAATTATTGGCGTTAGTTAAGTTCCCGTTTTTATCTTTAACCAAAGGAACAAGAACCATTTGTATGATGCGGTCAAGGAAGAAAGCGTGGGTGACACAAGCCAAGAAAAAAAGATTTAATGCTTATCTGGACCTCCTGAGCTGATATACGGGTTACTTGTTAAAATACGATATACTTGTTAAAATTGCTTTTAAGTTTTTCCGCCGATGAAGAGTGTCAGCACTGTTTAGCAGTGTTTTAAAATAGTTATACCCCATATTACAAATCTCATGTTGACCAGTTGCGTTATTTATTTTATACTGAGTGAAACTCTGGAGTTACATTGTTTTTTAACATTGTTCCAAAATTTAAAGACATTAGAGCCCATTGCACTGAGAACAAGTTATCAGCTTTAATTGTTTCTGGCTACTGTTTATATTGTCGCAAAGCTCGTCTAAAATTGGCCCTTGTGCGTCGCATATCATCGACCAGGACACCATGTCAAGGTCTTCCATTATTGACCTACAGATGAAAGACATGTTTGGATAGCTCCTACTTATCCTCCACTAAGTCATTCCAGCTGGTGATTTGTTTTGTTCCTGAGGACTGACTGAGCTGCATCATCATCATGCAGACATGTTAGATGATCAGAGTGCTGACAACTAATATTGTCACACATAGCTCTATATGGCTCTGTATCGCGGATAAATACAGATGGTCTAACATGTTGTAGTTATTTATATCATCATTTTTGGCTTTACCAAATTGCAGTCAGTTACTTCTGTTTTGTGGGTGGCGTTTTCAGCTGTTACAATGGCTTCTCCTACATGACTACAAATCATGCTACTAGTATCCAAAGTGATGCAAACTGGCATGTAGAGACCACTCTGAAGTGGAAACGTGGACGAAGCGTGTTTAGTAAATGTAGTTCTTGTCTAGCAATTATCAATTCTTGCAATAAGATGATACTATGTGTCTCATATAACGTTCGGATTGCTTTAACAGATTCAGCATTTCGTACTGAACAGCAATTGTAACTGACGATATTAAGAAAGTTATTATTATTAGTGCTGTTCGCCATGTTCACTCATTGATTTAGACGAGGTCAGTCTTCTTAGGAAGACAATTTTCAGCTTGGCTGGTTTTTTCTTGCCACCTATCTGATTGGTTGTCGATTTCACACCCGATTTTCCGACTGCTTTAGAATAGAAAGGTTTCACCCTCGTCCCCAGAGGCCATAGTTCACTTGCCATGATTAATTCTCTTTCTTCTCCATGACAGCTTAGGACGAAAGAGGAGTAAGAATCGTACTTCATTTGTAAGCGTTCTACTTCTCTATCTATGCCACAGACATTCTTGACGTAGCGGTTAACGCCATCCGTTGTAGTGCTACGTTCAAGACGAATTATGAATACTCTACGAAGAGGCATCGCTAGTTGACCCGGTTACTAATTGTTTAGTACTTTTCTATTCTATGTTTTTTTTCGTTTTTTACATGTGACTTCTATGAAGGGATTGCTCTGATGTTCGGATGTCTGAAGCATCATCTGCGAGTGAGGGGATGTCTGATCTATCTTCTTTATAAGCCTCGATTCGGAAGCGATGATTATTCGACAACAGACGCTTAGGCTTGTTCGTAACAGATACATATGAAGCAGAAACATTATTTTGGTTGCCCTCCGCCCGTACCCAGGATGGATATACATTTTGCTTTTGTGTTCTTTCTTCTCATCTTTTCTCTCTTCAACCAAAGATAATTCACAGAGGTGGTTTGAAACATTGTGTCTTTTCTTTCACGAGTTTTCTTTTGTTTTAATCTAGTCATTAAGAATTACTGTATTTTCCTATTTAACTATGCACTTCACCACAACACAGAAAAGTTTTGTTATGTTTGTAATATATTTTGTAATGTTTGTTATTACTATTGTTGTTGTTGTTCTTGTTGTTGTTGTTGTTGCTGTTGTTGTTGTTGTTGTTATTGTTATTGTTATTGTTATTGTTATTGTTATTGTTATTATTATTATTATTATTATTATTATTATTATTATTATTATTATTATTATTATTATTATTATTATTATTATTATTATTATTATTATTATTATTATTATTATTATTATTATTACTATTATTATTATTATCGTAGTTGTCGTTGTCGTCGTTGCTGCTGTTGCAACAACAACAAAAACAACAACAACAATACAACAATACAACAACAACAACAACAACTACTACTACTACTACTACTACTACTACTACTACTACTACTACTACTACTACTACTACTACTACTACTACTACTACTACTACTAGTTATTATTATTATTATTATTATTATTATTATTATTATTATTATTATTATCATCATCATCATTATCATTATTATTGTTGTTGTTGTTGTTTTTTGTCATTTTCAAATTATTACGCATTTAAGACGTCACTTACCAGTACACTGGGGTCGCGTTTTGGACGACAGAAAACTACAATCAAATCTGTGCTCCCAGAATTCCTCAAACCATGGATTACGAAAATTGTTGTTTGGCTTCAAATTAAAGTAGTATTTGTCAAATGATTCGCTACGTGGTGATTGGATGCGTATAGAAATTCCGCCCTCCGCTTCCGTTTCTAAATTTTCTATGACGTCATCTCTGTCCGCCCAGCCGTCACTGAAAATAAATTTAAATAACTTTTTAAAAATAAACAGAATATTTTTATATTTAAAAGTAACGAAGAACATCGAATTTCAGCAATCTACTTCTCCCTTCTCGTTATTCTAGTTTGTGTTCTGTATCTTATTCCATTTGATACAAATACATTATGTTTGTACAGCAGGTAACGGTAGTGGTGGTGAAAAAGAAGAAAAATAAAAAGGAAGAATGATGTTATTGCTGATGATGATGGTGATGACGACTCTATTAATAAACAAGTAATAAGTAGAGAAATCCCAGTTGTACTCACTGCCGGTTGGTTAACTGACAAGTCGACATGTTATTTTGCCATTGTAGTAAACGTCATTCGTTCAATTAGGATCCTAATTTCTATGACAGCTATAGTGAATGTTTGTGATTTGTTAACTATACCTCTGTTTATGTTTGTGAAGTAAAGCGTCTATTGTTATTATTGTTATAGCATCCATCAATAATTGTGCAAATCGCGTAATTTAACACTATTTTAACGTCATGTTAATGATACGGTTTTTTAGTTATTTTATTTATTTATTTCAGACTCCGTGCACTGGTTCATTCAATCACAGGTATGAATATAAAGAGATTAAGTACGCTAGTTAAACTAAATGATAGTAACAGTGACTTCTAAGAAAGTCGAACAAATGATCATCGTCACACTATGGGGTGTTTAAAAAGTTACACATGATTTTTTAAGTGTATAACGGCAATCAAATAAAAAAATTGTCAGTTGAGACTGCTATTAATGACAATTTTCGTGGCGCCAGTTTTGTCTTCATAAGCCTAGTGTAGCGATTTTAATTTGGATCTGTATACCTTGTTTTTTCTTCTATGACTTACCGCGTTTTACACCTGTGTCCTACAGTCAAAATAGTAGCAAAAGAAAACGGCGCAAAACTGCGAATGTAGAAAAACTACTTCCCAATTTAAAAAAACTTCCAACTACTGAGTAAGAGTAAAATAAACACAAAATAGACGTCGTTGGTCAATTAGCTGCAAAGGACTTTCGAAACACTTTGTATTTCCTAGATAATTTCATCCTGCTAACTTCATGTATGATTCAACATCTGCATATTCTATGATCATTCTTCTTAAAATATGTGTACTGTATTGGGTGTGAAAGTGATCTCGACAAAAAGTGCTTGTGATGTGATAATCATAGTGTCGAAGAAAGAAAGAAAAAAGAAAACGAAAGAGAAAGAGATAGAAAGAACAAGAAGGAAAGCAGAAGAAAAAAGAAATGAAAACGAAGGAAAAAGGAAGAATGAAAGAGAAAGAAGAAAATGGAAAGAAAGAATTAAGGAACGGCACAAAGACAAGGAAGAAAGGATGAAGAAGAAAAAATGTAAAAAAGCAGGGACAAAACAAAGAAATATTATAGGAAAAAAGAAAAAAAGACAAAAAGAAGTAAAACAAGAAGGAAAAAGCAACGAGACAAAAACAAAACGATTTGTAGAAGAAGGAAAAACGAAGAATACAAAAAGAGGGAGGAAACATGAGGAGAAAAAGAAGAGAGAAAACAAACATGAATGATGAAATCCAAGTATTAGTTCTTTCAACATTCTTGTGTCTTACTAACGTTTTAAAGATGAATAATTGGGTCACGATTTTTACTGGCTAGTTATTTTGCCAATTTGCGGTAATTTTGGCTTTCAATTTCCTTCCACTAACATTGACAACTGTAAATAGGGTCTGCCACGTGCAAGAGACGTTTGATGCATTGAAACGAACGCAGTTTAGTTCTTACAGTTTCTTTGACTGACTGTTGTAGTCAGCATCAATTATGAGTGAAGAGAAGGTGGTTTTAGGTAAAATCCAAAAATTCCATATGATGGCAAAGCAAATAAGTTTGCAGTAACTTTGTAATAATTAAAACAATGTTTGTTCAAGACTGATTTGATCTAACGTAATGTAATAATAAATAAATAACATAAATAATGGTTTCATTAAAGAAATCACACCATAGTAGTAAAACTGAATGCAAGGTGTAAATGGAACAATAAAAGTGGAAAAAAGTCAAAAGACACACGATGCATTACTTACAAGATAAAAATTTGGAGAAATGTAACCACAAACTCAGTGAAACAGTTTAAAAGCAACTGTGAAAATAAATCTTTTACTATAATTTAGAAAGAAGTTTCTCATTACTATTTATGGTTCTAATTACTTAAAATAATGTAAAATTTATTTTGAGTCGTATTTAAAAACCAAGAGCGTTAACCCTTACCACCTAAAATAATACTATATAATATGAAAACGAAGCTGAATCTAGATAAATTCCATAAAATTACATAAAACTGTATCAACAAAACTTTTATTGTAACAAAATGAAACCTTACACAAAAACTGCAAGCACGGTATATGTCTATAAATTACTTATTGACTTCTTAAATTCAAGTGTATTCAAATTTAATTGTATATTTTCCATTTGATGACCATTCTGACACTTATTGTGCTGCTGTTTTGATTTGTACCGTTCCACATGCATGGTGTTCTTAGAAAGACATCTCATTTTTTGGCTAAAAGTGGTTTTGATTTAGCCTAAAATAAAATGAGACTTGAGTCATACAGGCACTTTGCGAATTTCATGTGTAAATAAGATTTAAAAAACTGCAAAAATATAAATAGTAATTTTGTGTTTTCTCCCTATTTTCTTTTCTTTACCTGATAATAAACCATAGCAGTGTTTTGAAATGTTGTGTTTCTTGTTTTAATTGTGGAATGTTTCACATATAAATGCAAACTGAATGGCTAGAGAATATGTTTCTCCACGTAAAGAAAATTACGAGCATAGCTATTTTAGGTTGTAAAATCCCGAGTATTCTCGGGACTACTTGAGAGAACACAATTGTCGACGCAAGTCAAACGCTTACTGCAGATTTGATTATGTTGTATACTTTACAATTGATGACTGTCAGGGGCCTCGTTAGTTTGTCAGACAACGTAGCTGTGGGTATCATCCTACTGGCAACTCTTGGAATTTCATTAACGAATCCGGGGCTAAGAAAACGAGATTTTCATCGATTATCTGATTGTCCAGAGTAACACAAAGTGACAAGCGACGAAAGATAATCATCTCTGAAAAAAGGCGCAAGTTTAACATTGGATTTGCTATTATGTGTGTAAAGATATTACTTATAGTTTGCAATTATTTTTGAGGAATGTTCTTTTCTAGCACCCATTTATTACACTAAAAGTTTTCCTCTTTCTGTACTAATTTGATAGCATCACCATTATCGCCATCCTCCTCCTCCTCCTCCTCCTCCTCATCATCATCATCATCATCATCATCATCATCATCACTATCATCATCATCATCATCATCATCATCATCATCATCATCATCATCATCATCATCATCATCATCATCATCATCATCATCATCATCATCATCATCATCATCATCATCATCATCATCATCATCATCATCATCATCATCATCATCATCATCATAATAATCATACAAAAACAGCAACAGCAGCAGGAATAACACTGCCAAAAGGCCAGCAACACCTCTGCTGCCACTAGCATCACCACCATCGCTATCACCATGGCTACCAAAGACGACCACCACCACGTTCCTTATCATCGTAATTGTCGTCATCTCACCATCGTTTCATCATTGTCGTCAATATCGTAACCATTTGAATTGCCGATGTCGGTACCACACTAAGCTCTACTACCACGTTCGTGATCGCTGTGTTACATCATTTTCCTCTCTGGTTTTTGTTTCAGGGCATTCAATCATCCATATCACGAAGAGACTGTCAAACTCGTCCGTGTTAAAGCAACGACGAGGAATTAAACTTGCTGGAGGCAGTACACTTGTCAGCCCAAGCTATCAAGGAGCTCATTTTGGCGTTAATGATTAGCAAATCTACTCTATCAAACTATTATTGTGTACACGAATCTATTGCAGTTTAACATCACGCTGGAGCGGTAATCATTAGGACGTAATTTGATGATGTACTCGCTGGCTTCCGCGCAAAATATACACATAATGAGTTTTACGTGGTTTACAGGAAACCCCGTGATGTCCGGTAGGAGGGTCGTTTGTAACCCCATGGCATCCAGTAGCAGGGTCTATTGTAACCTCTGATATCCAGTAGCTGGATCTGTTGTAACCCCGTGATATCCAGTAGCAGGGTCTGTTGTAACCTCGTGATATCAAGTGGTACGGTAACCCCATGATGTCCAGTAGCAGGCTATATTATAACTTCGTGATATCCAGTAGCTGGATCTGTTGCAACGAATTCAATTGAAGCGCATCATTTTGAACTGGGCGTTAGCTTATCACCACAGTAATATGCTTAAAAAGCTGGGGTTACTTTAAGGGCTAGAGAGAGAAGCTAATATGTGAGATTTAGGGCGAACTGTCAGTCTCAAATGCGTAAACTGCATTGGTCCAGACAGAATCAAATAAATCATTAGTTGCGTGCACCATACATCTGGGTCAATCAAACATGAGTGTAATAATAACAAAAATCACAGTTTTATTGACTCGAATGACTTGAATTGACATGAATTATCACAATGACCAGGTAAAATGGCATGATAAACATAGTCATGTTAGCAGATTTTTATCTGAATTTATTTCTTCTTGCAGTTTACAGCCCATAGAAACACAAACAACAAATCAGTTGAAGCCATTCCAATATACATTTTCTAATTGCTATAAATAAATGGTTAATTAAGATCTTCTGATGAGTAATTAAAGAAGATTGCTTACTACTGATAATTAAAATCAAGTGAGAATAATGCGGAGCAGATTTATAATGAAAAGCAAACAATCTAGCATAGAGAAATGGGTTCTTTTGTTCAAGATGGCATTATCTAAAGAGTAATATGAATTTTCTCCTCAAATCTGTAACCATTCGTAACTTTGTGAACAGTGTGCAAAATTACTAATCTGAATCAATTACTGTGATTAAGAATTTGTATGAAGCGAATATGAGAAGGACTTTCATGGTAGTGCAATTAATTTTACATTTGTCTATAAACTTTCATTTTTTATATTAACGTGTTTTAAATTATTTACCTACAAATTAATTCTCTCTTGTAAATATGTTTAAAGTTATTGCTAGTTTTTAATATCGTATTTTATCTTTTATATATATATATATATATATTGCCCATTTTAATACAAGAATTGTACGCGTTTTACGATAGAATTTTAATAAATGAATATAAATACAATTGCATTTCTACAGGTCATTCATTTAACAAATGCAAACAAAAATATTTCATAAAAATCTATAGATTTGAAGTTATTCAACTAGTAACTCTCTTTACAATATCACAGCATGTCTTGTAGTATAATAATAATAATAATAACTGGGACTTTGCAATAAAAATACAGTGGTTCGAATCACTAATCCAAACCGATCGTAATCATATTGCTATAAACGATACAAATTGGTTTCGAATTAGTACCTAACATACGTTTCAGATAACGTTGCCTTAACAAAAAGCGAAAAGTTAAAAGGGGAGAGTGGGGGATAAGGATAGATTGGAGAAGGTTACACTATTACTCTGGAATTTTAGAAGCAAATAGTCTTGCAAAAATCATACAGTTAATAAAAACGTTGCACCAACTGTAAGTACATATACATCATCTGATCATTTTCAATTATATCTTTCTGATTTTTTCATCAGGGGGAAACACAAAGCTAGTAGGGTTTAATGATTAATAAAACACTGACAAACTAGTAGTTCTCAGAATTTGAACTTGTAACCGTGCGATCTGCAGACCAGCGCACTACTTGTTGCGGCGTCAATATAAATGACGTCATCGTTTCGAAAAAAAATTATCAATGCGCACACAAATAGAACTAAATACAAACTAATACTAACCAAATCTAACGCACCAGAAACTGTTTAGGAAAACGTAAAACTATACATAAATATCTTTCGGTTTGTATAATAGGTGAGCGCTGAAAGTCTAAGAGGTCGTACGACAAGGTTCTAGATTGTTCACTTTCATCGGATGGAACAGTGTACGATAAAAAATGTTTCATGGAGGTTGGTATAACGCTTCTGAAGAAACGAGTCTTTTTTGTGAAGTTAAATTTTGTAGACTGGCTTAAAAGTTTATACACCTCGTTTGTAATAATCTTCATAAAACGTTGATGACCCCGGCCCAGGCACTTTAAATTTTACGTTGAAATGTTACCCAAGGTCAAGTATAACATCACTAAAGAAAAGCAGATGCTATAATGATTGATTTCCTGCCTGAATTCAATGCAAACAACTTGCGCAGTTTATACCGTTTTGAAAATACACAATGGTTTTGAAATAAATAACCTTTGACCTCTAGTAAGATTACTTGCCTGCGCATTAATCTTAAAATGAAATATTTTTGATGATACCTACCCACTCTACGCGTGAGATTTCAGCCAGCCGCCAACCTTAATCTATTTTAAGGCTAAACAATTTTCTTCGCAATATAGCAAATTTTACAATTTCTGTGAAAAACTACACACACATTTTCTCAAGTTTATGCTAATGTTTTTTTTGGCCCAAGATCACAAAAGTGACCTCAAGATTTAATCGTTGCGGAAGGAGACAACAGAAAACTATAAACAGCAACATTCAGTTTGAATACTCAAGCTAGACGTTGTTCGTAGCCGATGCATTAGTGTACAGTTGTCGCATCTCGCACGCGACTGGGAGTTCTTTTATTACTTCTCCTATTGTGTTTAGGTTGTTGCTCGCGGCAGTCATGTATCATTAAATTCATATGATATCAGTATTGAAGCCCGCTGACAATCTACTCAGAGAAATGATAATAAATAGGCAAAGCGCAATCGAATTCATGTCTCTAAGCTAACAAATTTCTGTCACAACGAATTTATTTAACGCGAGATAGTTACCATTTTTTCTATTTTATCCGCGGTACTTTCACTGAGAGTGCTGTTCATTTTCACAGTATCAAAGAGAGTGCGGGTTTTGTAACGATGCGCGCATAAATCCTGTCAGAACAACCCGTCGACAGAATTGAAAACCGTATCATAAATCTGCTTTGATAATGTGATTGCGCGAAACCAACTTTTTGTAGAGTCAGCTTGACATAAAGGGTTGGTTCTACAAAAGAGATGTTGAAGCTTATTGGAGTGCATGGAAAATACACGGAGTTCTAACCTCATTGGAAAACTTCATCCCGAGCTTGTTTAGGAATCAGTTATTACTTTAACAGTGGGAAAATTGTTTGTAAAAAGTGCACATCCACCCGCAACATGATATTTTTATTTGTAATGTCTTTAATAACTACGGTAGACTTGTACGCAATAAACAAGCGTTCCAGTGGTGGAGATTGAAGAGCTAAACGTTCAACTAAAAATAACTGGTTTCCAATCCAATTTCTCAGCAGGTCTAGGACTCTTTTAATGTAATTAGTGAACAAATATGAGTATACGCATTTCAAAGTTTATCCAGGTTATCCTTGTTTACCATAATTATATATATCCTGTACTTAATATTTCGATGTTAAAACATGTTGCATCAATGAGTCTGACAGTTTAATGAGTAGGTAACTTGAAGCACTTCAGCCTTTAATCACGAGTTTAAGCAGAAAATAAATGGCTTCTTGGCTTCTTGGTTCTAGTTTTTGCTTTCTATACACATCTGGAAATATTTCTCGAATCAGTAATGATGATGATGATGATGACAATAATAATAACAATAACAATAATAATAATAGTAATAATAATAATAATAATAATAATAATAATAATAATAATAATAATAATAATAATAATAATAATAATAATAATAATAATAATAATAATAATAATAATAATAATAATAATAATAATAATAATAATAATAATAATAATAATAATAATAAAGTGACGAAGCTTACATAAATGTTAGAGATTAAGCTTAAATACAACATCACAATATACATTCACATACATTCAAATACAAAATGTTGCAGTTACAATTACAGTTTCAAACCTAGAATTACATTTGACTAGATTTTTGTTTTAATTAAAAGACTTCAACTACAGTTATAATTTCAATTACTGCTTTTAAATATACATAGTTAGCTTTTTTGCTATATTGCAAGTATAAAAAATAGATATTACAAATTTTCTTGCAGGTATATATAGAGAGATGATAAAAACACCTGACAATGAATACTGTTACTGCGTATAATTTGACATCTTAATTAATAAGTGATCATTTCTATTCTAATTAATTCACGAACAATGTTAATGCATACTTCAAGTGCGCGTTAACCCGATTCCTATATCTTGAACGTTCCTATTACCTACGACAGTTTAAAGCTCGTCTCTTAAATTGCCTGTAATTGGCAATCATAGATTAAAATTAATGTTTGAGGGTTTGAGCTGCGTGACCACATGTACAGAGCTCGTTGTCAATCAGGCCTATTCGGCATCTAAACAATTTGCTGACTCTGTTAAGCAAGAGGCGATTGCGATTGTATGGTTTCAGTAAATGAAATCAAATCAAATCAAATTATTTATTTTTTCTCAATCAAAAAGTATTTAGAAGATTAATATAAATTAATTAACCAAACAAATGGGAATTGGTGGCGAAAAACAGCAGTTATTGAATCAGCTGTATTGAAAGGGTTGTATCTGCTTAAAGGCAATTTTAGAGGATGATTATAAACTGCACATATTGCAGATAGATTTCCTGCAAGGAGTTTTTTATTTTTGCAGTGCTCTCAACCATTGTACTTTAGGAAATTCATCAGTTTTTTTTAATTGTATCTAAGGTTTTGTTTGTCGGCACGTATGCTCTAATTTCGAACAACTTCAACACTTTAGAAATGATTTGACTCGGGCAACATGCTAAAGAATGACCAGCAGTTTTACCCTTGGTGCCTCTTGCTTAATTAAGTCTTCATCTGGGTGTTTTAATAAGTTTAAGACAAATTTACTAGCCACTGATTCGAATAAAATATGCATTGGTGGTAGATTGCATATTAGTTCCTTTTGAAGAGGGTTGTACGTTACGCCCGCGGCTGCTTTCATTATATCATACATGAGGTCCACAAATGCGTGTATTTGTTCATCTAACCACGTTGATGAGCAAGACATTCACTTTTGCTAGGCTTATAATTACGTAATTTTAAGGCCTTTATATTTGCAGCATAACTTTTTTATTTTTGTCTAATGTGCCACGCTTTTTGTGTGATCTCAGCCACGCGAACACTTAAAGTGAGCTCATCGTCCATGTTTGCTCACAACACTGCTTTTATCTGTGTAGATAATCTAATTAGCATCTAATTACTGTAACCACAGGATAATTATACATTTTTTACTGATGCACTTTTCTTTCCCTTATCCTTCATCCGCATCCTTGCACCATTTCATTTCCGTCGACCATAGACGTCTTAATATGACGACCATAGAAATAATCAGGGTTTCATTATAAGAAAGGCAGTGAATTTAATTTGTTTTCTACAGCTCAGCTATAGCTCAAACTTCCCGCAAAACTTAATTAACTTAGATGCCAAAGTAAAAGACGGTTGCAGAGCTTGATAATCTTTTATCAATAATTTCATCTCGTTCGAGTAAGTAGGGCCATTTTTTCAGATGAATCATTTATTATAACATTTTGTTCTTGTTTTTGTTGTCCACTGACATTGTTGAACGTAATGCAGTACGCTATCATCTATAGGGCAGGTAAGAAAACGGTAGTAGTGTTGGCGGTCGCGGTGGCGACAGTGGCGAAAAAATAAAAATTAAACGTTTAACGTTACGGTATTACTATAACATTGTAAGTGACACCGTTAATAAATATGAAACTATGACACTCTCAAAAAATACTGTCGTATTTCACGAGTGGTGTAAATTTGGCTAATGTTCTGAGATTGCAGGATATTTGTGAACCACTGCTATTACTACTGTTTCTCCAAACTGAATGTTTTTGTAGATCATGATCGAGTTTAGAGTTCACACAAATATATTTTTGAATTCTGGATACGTCTTTTAAAAATGTACGTAGGTATAGTGTAAACTTAATTTGAAAGTTTATGCAAAAGTCTTTAATAAACTGCCATATATTCAGATTATAAAAGTCACCCTTGATATATGTAAAACAACGACGACGACTACTACTACTACTACCACCACCACCACCACCACTGCTGCTGCTGCTGGCACTACAACTTCTACTACTTACTACTACTGCTGCTGCTGCTGCTGCTGCTGCTGCTGCTGCTGCTGCTGCTGCTGCTGCTGCTGCTGCTGCTGCTGCTGCTGCTGCTACTGCTACTACTACCACTACCACTACCACTACCACTACCACCACCACCACCACCACCCCTGCTGCTGCTGCTGGCACTACAACTACTATTACCTACTACTACTACTACTACTACTACTACTACTACTGCTACTGCTGCTACTGCTACTGCTACTGCTACTGCTACTGCTACTGCTACCGCTACCGCTACTACCACTACCACTACCACTACCACTACCACTACCACTACCACTACTACTACTACTACTACTACTTACAGTCGGTGTTGTAATAGGAGTAGTAGTGGCACGTTCTGCATCAGTAGAATTGGTGCAATAAAAGTAGAAGCAAACAATGACTTTCTCAAAAGAGCAGCACCATAAATTAAGGAGAAAGAAAACTTCGTCTAACGTTATTTTAATGTAGACATGAGAGATTCAACCAGTATTATTACTACTGTCCGCAAAACACGTTCACTACAGCTGATTACAATTACGTGTAAATTAACCGAGCGAATAACAACATTACTGCTGTTTCAAGGGATGATTGATTAACTAGCAAGTAATTACCAAGGTTAACAGCTACAGATGAAATTAGCTATGCCTAGGTTACTACTGAATACCGACGTGTTTAAAATAGCTCATAAAAAGGTAAATACTCTGAAGGACCTACGAGAACAATACTTCCTGTAGCAGCACCAGTAGTAGTAGTAGTAGTAGTAGTAGTAGTAGTAGTAGTAGTAGTAGTAGTAGTAGTAGTAGTAGTAGTAGTAGTAGTAGTAATAGTAGTAGTAGCAGCTACTAACGAAGCAGTTAGCTTCCACTGTTCGAAATTTTGGAAAAATATCATTTCAGCCGCCCTGGGGCACTAGTCGATCAGCGACCAAATTATCGACTAACCAAGGCATCCAAAAATCTACCAGAGCGGTTGATCAGTCTATTGAATATTGAATCCAGAAAGCAAGTATAGAAAAAAATGTTTCCTAAGCTGCAGGGGTCCTTACCTTACATGAAGGTGATCCTAATGTATTATTTTATTACCATCATTGTCATCATCACCATCGCTATCATGTTGGTTTACACACCTACTAATACTGATTCCAGGAATGGCACACTTCATTTCACCTTAAAGGTGAACTATTTTTAGCATTCTAGAATTTGCAAGGTTTGTTAAAACTTTATTGAAACATTGCTGGCGGCGACGGCAGAGGTGGGTAGTGCGTAACCACTCCCCTCGTTACAACAATAGCGACATTCCATTTACGGTTTTCAATAAAACAAAGTGAAGAGGAGAGAAAGTGAGAGAGCGGACAGAAAAGAAGACCAGGGTGAGAACGGTAGAAAGGGATAGAACAGAAGGAAATGAATAGATAGAAGAAATGGGGGAGAGGAAAACAAGGTAGAAAATCAAGCAGATGTGAAAAAGTCATACTTCATAGACCAATACCATTTTGGCCGTTGTGATCGTATTAAACTACAGATTCCTTTTAACAAGTACATAGTTATATCATTTTTACTTTTTAACGCTTTCTTAGATGACATGTCAGATTATGTACAAACGAACTGTAATTCAGGGTTGCTTTTACATGATCTGCATTGTCTTGCTTATGCTTATACAGCCATCTTAAGTACTGATAGATCTTCATTTGAACGGAAGTGTAAAACTGCTGAAAATTATTTTTGTGACAACGGTATGACACTAAATGCTGACAAACCTAGCTTCTTTGTAATAGGCAAGGATAATGAAGATGGTAAGCGTTTTTTTTTCAGTTAAACAAGGGGTGTTGAAATACCTAGATGAACAAGTATATTTAAGCGTCGTCTTCACGGATCAAGGTAATTACTGTGAAGATGTTAGAGTGCAATGGGATATGAAAGCATTACTAAACTAAAGACTCTACATAGGAAAGCGTTAAAAATTGCTTTGGGTACTAATCAGAATACTATTAACGAGATGGTATATACTAAAAGCTTGGAAAAGTTATTTCACTGCAGCTTAATTATTGGTTAAAGATCAGTAAATACTGTCGTGATAACCCTGATAATCATATCTGTAGACTTTTAAACATTGCTCGTAGAGAACGCATCAAATATGTTCAACATTACGAGAACAATGAATTTCAAAAATTTCAGTACTGGCAGGTAACTGAAGACATCTTGATAATAAATATATAGATAATGTCCGACAACGACTTCTTGCGTTCAGAAATGACCCTGACTCGAAACAGGGTGTATAGTGTAGTATAAACCCAGAGTTGACCAAACTTTCCTGACTTTATGATAACAGCATTCTTATCGTACAATACAGGATAATCATTTCAAGATTCAGAGTAGGAAACCACAACCTATGAACTGAGACTGGCAAGTGGAGCAGGACCAGACTTGAAAATGGAATATGTCAATTTTGTGATTTGAATATTGTTCAAACCCTTTACTCGTGCGGTCTTAGAATGTCCTGACACTAAATATGCTGACTATGTTGAACATATCAACTCTTTTATGACACAACTTACGCAAATAAAGCTAAATACTTGTATAAACTTGATAAAGTTTGTGGAAATAATCGTCTGTAATTAATTTTCAACTTCTGTAAATTCAACTTCTGACGATTACAATTAATATCGCACTAAATTCGGACTTAATATCGCATTAATTCATGTAGTGATGCGTCTCGCTTACCAATGAACAAATTGTTTTATTATATGTTATGTTTTTGCTATTTTACTTGGCTGCAGAAAATGCTGAATGTGGCAATAAACTACATATACGGTTTACCATCCATTAACAAGTATAATAGCTATACACGATTTGCCGCATCTGTCCTAAACACGTGAAAACGAAAGTAAAATTTTTAACAAGTATTTAATCGTTTGGGCTACTGTTCCCGATCTTTAACAACTGATTGACATCGTCATTGATCGACGAAGTTTGCAATTCGTTTAATTCTTTTCAAATCACGTTCACGATTGCAGTAAATCGGTTGTGAGTTTAATGTAATTAATTACGAGGACAGTACAAAATTGCTACAACATGTCCTCGTTATACGCAGCAGGGCATTGTTGTCGCTTAGCTGCCCCAAAACCAGAAAGTTTTGGGTTCGAGTCCCAGTGAAGGTGTAAAAAGTTTTCAGACTTTAATTTAGTATTTGTTTTCGGGCGTTTACAAAATATATCTACTTATTATGGCGTTTGTAGTGACAAAAGTATTCCACTTTAAACCATTAAGCGGACGTGGTGGAATTTTTCCGGTCACCCAGTTAAAACCCGGCTATTTCGATCAACTTTCTAGTTAACGTTTTTCGACCTGTTTTCAGTTATATGATTGTTCATCATGGGTCGCTCTGCAATCGACCTCTCGTCATCCACCATTCGAGGTCCTAGAATGACGTTTTACTAAAAATTAGATTTTTACTTTAACAAGGGTTTGACTTTTTGTGAATGTGATGAGACAATCCAGGAGTGTCCCAAATTAAATCTTAAAACTTGATCTGGGATGGCTTACTTATCTTAAAAGAAACACAATCACCGTCTAGTCCGATTTTTCCATTTTCCAAGCAGCTGAAAATTTTTTTCCAAGATCAAGCGCAGGTAAAACGTTTTTTCTTCGTGGAATTGAATGACATAAACGTGAAAATGGCTTAGAACTTTGCTATGACAAAGGGCAGGTCGGAATATATACACATTGCGGATTTTCATAAGGCTTACATGTTGCTTCCGAGTCAGGACTAATAACTAATATTAGTACCAAATATTATAGACACTAAATAAAGAATTCAAACAATTTAATATTGCTCTTAATTAATAATTAGTAAGTATTGTATATATGCACTACCCAAGGGTCACTTAGCCTGAGGGTCAAGTGAGTCTTCGTATGTTTTTTTAAAAAAGCTTATTTATTAGTTTATTACGGTAGCTCTTGTAACTAATGAAAAACCCTTGAAAAGGGTGCCCATTGTGAAAATATTACCCATGCTTATCATATTCTCTGACCTTAAAAAACATGGGTATGGATATCAATCTTAGCCAGTTTAAGCACTTTATTACTCAGTTACAACACGAAAACCCTTTTTTGGTATTGGCGGGCATATTTTTCATTTTTAAGGTCTTGACATGTTTTGATAATCTGAGAAATCTTTGTCTTTGTTGACCTTACAAATATAAATGCAGCCTTCTTCAGATATTTTCTTGCTGAGTTTTAGCAAAATTTCCAATTTTTGGCAATGGCCGAAAATTTTTTGCAATTTTTGAAAGTTTTGCACCAACTTGCGTACGGTAGGTTTTTAAAATGTTGATCAACACGTTGCAGCAAAACATATTTACAGTATTACAATTTATTCACGTCACGGCCACAGTTTGACTGGACTATTTATGGTTTTGTTATTTTACTTTTTAATTCTGTGATTTTTTGTAATTATCCTAGCTCCTATAAAAAATTATTATTTTCGTTCATTATTTTACACGAGCTGGTTGAACATTTCATACTAAAGTAGCTTTTGTTTACTCAAATCAAAATCACAAGAATGTATTGATGTCGCTATCCAAATTCTATAAGTAATTGGACAAAAAGATTCAGCAAACATTATCATGGAAAGCGTAAAGCCAATGCTTCTGTGTACCTAGACAAATCAGATTACAACATTTGTAATAATGAATGGTGACTCTTGACAGCAATGATGCAGTTTATTCCATTTCAGGAAATTCAATAAAATTAACAGCGTTAGGAATTTCTTGACCTCAATAAACTTAAAATGAAATGTTCGCTAAATACTTTTCTCGAGATTTTAAGGTATTCTAGGGGAGAGGAAAAACGACCAGTGAGTCCGGCAATAATATGAGTATTTTATGCGGGCAAAACTACTACTTGCGTCTTTAGAACAATGACTCGTTCTGATACTTTGTTTGTTTAATGGCTTTTTTAATGTTTACTTTTTAATTTTTATTAGCTGTATGTACAAGTAAACCTCATTAATAGCGTTTCCTCTATGTACAAGTAAATCTCATTAATAGTGTTTCCTCTAGTGTCGAATGAATTTATAATTATCTGTTTTATCACGACTCGGACTTAAACAGTTTTTCGGTTGGTCAGCTAATATATCGCATTGTTATCGTTATCGTTATCACTATCATTATCATTTACATAATTATTATCATTATCATTAGATATATTATTACTAATGACCTAACAGTGTATGTTGCTAATTTGAAGGCGAGTTAGGTCATTAGTAATATATCTAGTGATAATGATAATAATTATGTAAATGATAATGATAGAGATAACGATAATGATAACAATACGATAAGGATAAAGATAACGATAACAATACCATAACGACAATGATAATATGAATGGTAATGCTAATGATGATGATTATATCAAGTGACGTGTAACCTGTTTCCAGTTGTGGGTCATTATACTGTAAATATTCCCTCAATTGTCTCGTGTATCACAACAACCTACCTGCCAATGAATGTGAAATAACCAACTAGCCCCAATCTACGAGTCGCTTCCAGCAGTCCTCTTATGGTAGTCCCCTCACAGAAGCAAGCAACTACCCTAGCCTTTGGCGTGGAATTAAGAGCTCGGATGACATTGTCAAATTCTTTATCCTCATCATTGCTTCTGACTTTCTCCGAGGTTGCTATGCAGACTCCTTCTTCTCTAGCTAGAGTTTTGAATGCATCTATACCGCTAGCACCATAAACGCCTGAAAAAGTGATACAGTTAAATTAGTTAATAAATGAAATACAATAAATGGAAATCAAATCAAAAACCAAAAATTTGTGACAGATTTTTTGCATTTCTCAAAACAACAACAACAATAATAAAATCCATTTGTGGAATATCGGCATTAAAATAGGTAGTGTCGTTGGTTTGTCAGTTTATAGTTTTTGTTAGTAGTAATCGGATTTTTATCGGATTTAGGGGCCGTAACAGGTGCCGGTTGAAGCAATCAATTAGGCAATCGAAAAGACTGCACTTAAAACACACACTTTAAGCAATAGTATTGCATATGTAGTATGTGGTTATGTTATACTATTGTTTAAACTGTGACCAAATTAAGTAAACTTTCACTCCTTTTGTTTTTTGTAGCGGCTTCATTATACAAATGGGGATCAAAATGAAATTAATATCTCTAGCAACGCTTTTAATCTGTCGTTCATATTTTTCTCTATCATAATAATTAACTGTTTACCAGTTGGAAAGCGTTAATTAGTCAGAGAGAGAGAGAGAGAGAGAGAGAGAGAGAGAGAGAGAGAGAGAGAGAGAGAGAGAGAGAGAGAGAGAGAGAGAGAGAGAGACAGAGAGAGAGAGAGAGAGAGAAAGCGTGAAAGAGAGAGAGAGAAAGGAAGACCCTTTTGCTTACTCAGATGTTCAAAGACTCAAGGCAAAATAGAGATAAGCGATGCCCAGCCATTTGAAAAGCGAACTTCAATAGAATTACACAAAAAATTTGAACACTATTTTTAGTGAAGTTGGCTATTCTTTCTGCAAAAGGACTTAAATGTCACAGACGTATCATATAAATGAAACAGAAATTAAAGGTTCTATTAATCTCTGCTAAGATATCCTCTTACGGAATAGATGTTGCGTTTAATTTGCTCATTTTGAAAGAGAAAAACGCGATGCAGGTGAGCCGGGGAGAATTAATAACAGCTGCTGAGAATTCGTAAATGGAACTACGTGGAAAGAACGGCCACTATTGATTATTAGTGGCTGATGGCTTAGTGATTTGGTAAATAAACTGCTGTTTGAGTGTCACGGTGGCATCTAGAGACTTAGATTAATGGATTAGAGCTGACTCCATGAGACGTAGGCTAAAATGTAGTATAAAACCGCATCATATGCGGCAAATATAATGCATATCATATACATGTATATATTTGTACTTTTTTGTAATGCCTCTTTACAATATATACATTTGTACTTTTAGGTATTTTTGTAATACCTTTTTATATCCTTTACATATTATTTTGCACATATTTTTGCGCCTGGTTGTTTATGGATACTTTGCTGAGTTCTTATTTATGATACCTGTGTGCTAAAAAATTCTAAAAAACACAATGTGCGTGTTTTCAATCATGAGAGTCAATGGATATTAATTTAATATTTCATTATTAAAACAAAATTCTGAGTTTGGATTGATGGTTAAATTATTCAAAATTCACGAATACTATCTGTTTTCTGCAACTCATCTTCTATTCTGCGTTGTAGTTATTGTAAATTACCTGCAGTTTTAAATCATCTAAAACGACGGAACATTTTTAATGTAAATTTATGAAATTAATCTCACGTTCGTCTGCATGTAATGGCCATGTTCATTACAAGAGGTTCATCTATATTCAGCAAAGTTTAACAAACCAATGAAGTCGAATAAATTGACATCTGAAATGAAATATACAACAAAATTAAAACAGCGAGTTTTACACTATTTCCTGGTTTATCATTTGACTATGCCTGGTCTAGTACAATTTACTCAAGTCAGAAACTGTACATTATTACGCTCATGTGCGGCTGACCAGTGTGCCCGGTGCTCATGTCTAATTACCACTTGACTATGCCTAGTGCAATGAGGTTTACTCATGTGTGACTGTACTTATTGCCTTAATTCTTTACATTTTGGCTGTTATCTCAGGTTATTAAACAACCTTTTAACCACACTGTTGGAGCCTCTACCCCAGTTGTCTACCCGCAAGTTTAGTGACTCTTAGTTCTTTTTTTAAAAGACAAGGAAGGGTCACTTCAAATGTAAATCTAGAAAAACTCGCATTAGAAAGTTACATTACCCAAATATGATCATACGCAAATAAATTGCTCACATTTTCGCTTTTACTCCGATTTTTGTAAATTATTTGAACCATCTAGATGCAGTCATTCTGGACCAGAAGGAATGCGTAATTTTCGTTGCCAATCACTGTTGCCAGACAAATGTGAACGAGGCCAATGAACTCATACCGTTCATAAAATTCCAAAGAACTTTATGTTTTGTAGTTTTTGTACGGTGCTCTTTTTAATGTTTCTGTTATCCACATTAATTTTTCGAGTCTGGTTTTGATTCATAAACTTAATTTAATGTATTCGGTCCAGCGATCGGTAATTTCGTTGTCTCTCGTGGTTTACAAATCACTGCGGACGAATTTAATTTCACAAATTTCCTCATTCAGTGATCATATATTTTGCCATTATTGTTTATTCACTAGAGATTGATATGCCCTTTATTTAATTGCAACATCGATAGCGGATACAGGCAGAGGGTGTCGCAAGCAAAATTCCCTCTTGCGTCCATTTTTATGTCGTCACAAAGCGCTATGTTGATAAACACAATTGTCCGACAAGGACTAAAAAATTTTAAAGTTTACAATGGCCAATTCTAGCGTTTGGAGGCTTCAATAAATTCGCCCCTTTGTATGTTCCACCTCTTTAAGAGGTTTGTTGTGGGACGATGTCTACTGTTACTGCTAATGAAATGCAGCATATAGTCATCTGGGTGCATTAACTGAAATTACATTTTTTCTGAGCTTATCACTCAGCGAAGCCGAGCAAAATCTCTTTCCATAATTGGATAAGATCATTGCTAAGGTAAATATTTTGTGCAGCCATTTCTGGATTATAGCCTAAAGACGTGTCTTATTAATATGTACATATTGGATCGGTGGTGCCACCTGTAAATGGCTGACACGTAGTTTTTAGATCATCTCCATTTCAAATTGAGTTTTTAGCGTACGCGCTATTTTAACTTAGGGATTTTTTTGCTTCTCAATTTTACTGATTATCTTTCTTTTGCTGATTTTTGTGGAATTTGTCTCACAAGTTAAGTAAAGCAATGAAAATTTGGACACGAACGTCTTTAAGTCAAATACTGCAACAGACTAATAATTCGGCTTTCTGTGCTCAAGACAATTATTATCATTCACCAATGATTCTCGTCTTGTAAAGTCCAAGGCAGGAAATAACTCGTGGAGAAAAATCCGACGGCAGTGATAGTCGACGGAGCAGGTTTTCCCCACGTCAAGAGGCAAAACTATCTCTTAACTTAATATGTACTAACTGTAGTTAAAGGTAAGTTCTCGACGTATAGGAGCCGGTTTAGGAGCCAGTTTAGCAGCCGGTTTTTCTCATGTAATAAAGACACTAAGTGTGTCGGGAGTAAATAATCCCATAATGATAATTATATTGAATTGTTAATTTCCTGACGTTGGCTAACCCTATTTTGTTTTGTAAACAGGTCATGTTGTTGTTATGTACTTATATGTGAAGTGATAATCTAAATAAGTACGTCATGATGTTTTAACTCATTTGTTTATTGCTTTCATTTACTAATACATATAGGTGACACAGCATTAGACATATATAAAAACACTAATAAAATTCCTTTCGGGAACAAACTTTAGATAAAACATTTCGTTTGATTCATCCACTCTCCCAGCTTTTCTGAGGTGAACACGAAATAAGCGAGATCTAGGAACCAAAATAAATCCCCCGTTCTCGACTTAATGCCAGATTTTATTCTTGTTCTCGACAACATTACACAATGATGCTAGTTTCTTTCGGAAATCGCTCGTCAAGATAAATGGTTAGGAGTAATTTTGGGGAAGGCTTTCTTCTGGACTCGGACCATACAGTTAATTATAACATTTCCGCAAGGACAATCAGAAAGAGCCACACTTTTCATAGTAAAGACCTTTAAAAATCATCAATTGTAAGCATCAGTATGCGCAACAAGACACTTGATTTTATAAGGTATTTTATTAATAAACAAACTATTATGCACCGTGATCCAAAAAAACTTAAATACATAGAACTATTTTTTAAGATACGTACACAAATAAATAGCAAAGACTGAGCTTCTGTTTCATTTAAAACACTAAATTTTGGAAATAATGATTTTCTTTTTATGTTACTGAAATGCAACTTTAATCTACACATCCAGCAAAAATAAGAAATAAAACTTATAATTTTCAGTGTATAAAATACGTGTTCATTGTCATTTTGTTAATTTTTTAGACCTTTTGACTTGCAGTTTTTGTTTTATTAACGAATAGCGGGGAGCGTCTTTCGACCACCGTGTATATAGGTCTTGAGTTTATCATTCCTACTGTTTACGCAACTATTTACTGTTTGCACGTTAACTCTTTAACGTGCAAACGTTTTAAAGCTGGAAATTTAAATAAAATATGTTTTCCATAGATTATTCAACCATTTTTCAAACTTTTTCAAATAAGTATTCAGTATTTCCTCAAATAATGTAACTGATCAGAGTTTTAGTCTTTCCATAACGAGAGCTGACAGGTACGCAATTTGGTGGGTTAAAACACACGTCTGTTGTCGACTCAAGTGACGTTTACCTGACATCCGGAATGCATATGCGTCATGTGGATGCGGAATAAATAAAATCCATTTATATTGCTTTCAATGTACCCGTTTATCAGACTTGCGTTAAGCGTTATTTTTTCTACAGCTATTTCCTGTTGATTTTTTACACGCAGTTATTTCACAGGTGCATAACGCATACGCATTCCGGATGCTAGGTGATTGTATATGGCGTGGTCTTCAAAATAACCAGACTCTAATTCTTCGAAGACTTCAGTATTAAAATCACAAGCGACTAATTCTCTGTTCTAAACTTATTTGTATTTTTTCGTTCAGTATTTAAGAAGTTTAAGGCAAATGAATGACACAACGACAATTATTTCCTGCCCTCAAGCGTTAATATACTCCCGCGCCAAGCAACATGGTGATTTTGAATATAAATTGCCTATCGTCGAACCAAATTAAGCATTATGTATATTAGCCTGATACACGCGCAGTCCTCAAAAGATCCTACCCTCATCTTCACTCATCAAGGTTGGGATTTTAATTAGTAATTTAGATGAGATAGCGTCACTGCCGTGTTAAAATTGATTTGATTTCTTCTCGACGTGTTCATAAGCGAGGAAATCTTTGAAAATTTCTCGAGTGGAGCAAGGTCTTGTGAGCTTCATGAACTAATTTCTCTTTTGCTACATGTTAGCGAGTCACTTGCTGATATTTGTGCTCTTCTAAATGCAATGCGCGGCGAGAAGCGCAAGCTATTTGAAAGAATGCTTGCTCTTTTTCAGCTATATATTTCACATCCTTGTCATTGTGTAACCGTTATTCCTTTAGAAAGTCGTTAACAGAGAGAGAGAGAGAGAGAGAGAGAGAGAGAGAGAGAGAGAGAGAGAGAGAGAGAGAGAGAGAGAGAGAGAGAGAGAGAGAGAGAGAGAGAGAAAAGAGAGAGAGAGAGAGAGAGAGAGAGAGAAAGGCAGAGAGAGAGGGAGAGAGAGAGAGTTTAAGTAAGTATTAAAAATTTGAATCGAGATATAGAAAATTAAAAGTATTCCGTTCCATTAATGTCCAAAAAACAAAATCAATTTTATATCTACGCGAAAGATTGTCATCAGTACTAAATAGTCTCGTCGTTGGCGATACTGAAGCTGAAGTGGTCAATGCAGTCAAACACGTGAGATTTATATTCGATTCCGCGCTAAAAGGGAACTTCCAAGTTAATTATGATGAACAAAAACCTACAAAATATGTCGTTCAATTTATTTACTCAAAACAAATTCTTATAATTTAGCCATTTTTATAAAGCATATGTAAGACCAGAAGTTGAATATGTCAAACTTGTACTCTGGCAATTTTTTTGAAGATAGAACAAGTTCAATTCCTTGTTATGTTAGTAACATCCGGTGCCATTAATGATACTAGTCAAACAAACCTTACGACCTCGCTCCTTGAAAGGCAGAGCTGGGCTCTTTCTAGTCTAGAAAAATATTTTATCATCAAGTTCTAGATTATTTAGTTGAAATAACAAATGACTTTCGCTGAAATGTAGAATATTATCTCACCCGTGATCTCTCCCCTTTAAAGCCCCCAAAACAATTGCACAGCAGTTTTTTTTTAAAAAAGGCATAATAATATGGAACTCTTTACCCAAAGAAGTTAGAGAAATCTGTAGCTTCTCAATTTGCTTCAAAAACAAAATAGCTAACTTGTAGATTCTCTCCGCGAAAATATTATGTTGTCAATACAGTAATGATCAGGTAAATGAATTACTTACTGGTGGGGTCATTTCGGATTTTTCTCAGTTTAAAGGAGATCTTCTTATTGGTAACTTAATTGAGAATTCTCGAATTTACAGAAAGTTCTTACCACTACTTTTTTGAATGCGTAAAATATGATAGAGTTACAACGGCATTGTAAGATGACCTAATCAATCACCAGATTGTAACACGTGAATCTTTACAAAATTATATTTCTGTAGTATCTTACAGAAACGTATTCGAAAAATTCAAAACTGGCCATCATTCTTGCTTTATTCTCCAAAATTTATTAAATCGATCTCTCACATTACAGTACAAAAGAAATTTACTATTAAATGATTAAATAGCCAACTTACTGTTGTTTTTAAACGTTCTCTTTATGAATTAACTCGTAAACTGTTCATGTATACAAGTTTCATTATTATATCCGGATTATAATTGAGCCAATTGTTTTATAAAATGAAGCGCAACATTAGTTGTGATAGCTAATATTCGTTGATTAGCACTTTGCACTTAACATTTGCACCGTGGGTATACTTGTATATGGTAAATCCACTTTAAATAAAGAAAGTTTAAAGTAAACTAATTCTCATCCTCCTCCTCATCATCATCATCGTAATTACCACCACTACATAACCTAGGGTTCTTAGGAAACTGAAAAGGGAGACTGAAGGTGGGTAATTTACTTTAAGATTATGACAATTAATAGTATTACCCCTATCTGCATTAGCTTGTCATGCATTACTCTTTTGTAGCTCAGGCTCAGCTGTTGTCCGCCCGAAGAACTTCTGTGAAGTTTGAACGCCTAGTTTTTCATTTACATGTATTATTTTATACTAATGGCTTCTTGATACACATTTTCCAAGGCTAAACGTTAATGATGAGTTTTGGCAAACTCTTTAGCTGGCAGGATGGATTAAGATTAAACATGATTCATTTTACACGCACTCTAAATTTTCGTTATACATTTTACGTTACGATGTGGTTACTTTTAGTATCATTTGTATCATAAATCAAAGAAGCATGAACACCTGTAGTGTCTAAGATACTCCCACTTGTAGTTGACTTATTGATTATCCAAGCGTGCTTTGAACTACAGCTGTTTCTCTTAGACGTACTCTGGTAGTGGCTTTATTGGGTGGTGCAGAAAAAATGCACCGAAATTTAGAATACAATAGTATTAGAAGGAAGTACCATGCAAAGTTGAAATTGCTTAGCTTATTGTAATAATTAAGTTAGGCTGTGTAGTTTTAGTGGCTTTTCAGTTATGTCTAAAAAATTTGCTTGTTAAAAAATCAAATGAGGTAGTCAGTTAATTTCAGTTATAGCCATCAATAAAACACAGTATTAAAAGATTGTTAAGTATTGGGACCAAATGTACTCCTTAAGGAAGTGAGGGACTATATCAACTGTTGGAAGAAATGCCTGCGTTTTGTTTGCAGTGAAAATGGTGGATACACAGAGCGCCATAAAATTAAATATAAATTTTAACAATACCGAAAGATTTTTTCTCCGACATTTAGTTGTTTGATTTGTTGATTTAAAATTTCTGTATCTTTAAGCGACTGATATAAAATTTTTGGTTTCCAAACATGAACGTCGGGAACATCAGTGCGATAATTTTCAAACAATTTTTCACTTCTTATTCTTGTTTTCTTTTTATAATATCGCGATCAACTATTTTCTTCGGCACATTTTTTGCGCTACCCGGTATATATATATATATATATATCATTTTATTCGCACTCGTGGGACAATTACATCAAACAAATCAACAAGTGAACAAGAGTTACATTAATTAACAAGATTAGTCAGGAAATGTGAATATGTACAATTAAGTGAGAGTAAGATAAGTTAGTATGGCATAGAATTCAGTCATGGCTTTGTTAAGACAGACTTGTGATTGATGTGTGTACTTATAGATATCGAATCTATTAAAGCTTTGATGAAACAGACTGTTGTGTTTTACATTTCCTTAATACAGCTCAGTTAAAAAACAATAATATGAAACGAGCATTCGATTTTGATTTTGCTTACAAATACCATCGATCCCAAGAAAAATTTGTTAAAGCGCTTTTAAATAATCAAATTTATTCTTACAGCCATATTTCCATAGATGAATTAACTTCTAGGGTATGTAGTAGAAACAACTACAGTTTCTTGGTTCAAAGAACGCTTGGACAGTCACTGAGTCAACTATCTAGTCCAAGGAAAATTGTTAGACACTAGACGCCCTCAAATGCCAACAATATTCTTTGATTTATGAGGCAAATTCATTAAATTATTATTCATTATTTGCTCATTTTGCTTTTTACCCTAGCCTTATAGCATTGTTGTTTGCTAAATACTAGTACGATAATGAAAAAGCGGTGACGCAACAATAAGTGTCAGGTGCAAAACTACTTGATGAAGCCAGCCAGCAAACGTCTTCTCAACAGGCGTCCAGCTTTAGCCATCCATTTTCAGTTTAAGCTCGCAATTAGCCAAATGAAGGCGAAGCGTGCATTATTCCAGTTCATTACATGTACACATGGCACTAGTAATGGACTACATTATGTTCTAATGCAAGATATTCCCTTCAGAACAAAGACAGCCAGCTTTACCTGTGTTGAATGTGTAAAGCAAGAAATAAACTTGTGCTATTCAGTCTACTCACGTTCTTGCGTGCAATTCATGCGCATATCAAAGTTTTGTGAACTCAGCAATCATTCTGCTTGCATGTCAATTATGAAACGTAACTTGCTTTCGAGGCATACGTTTTCTAGCACTCTTGTGTAAGTGGGGGAAAATGGAGTAAAAGGGTCATAAGTATAAGAGTAAATGCAGTATAAGACAAACATATATGTTTTTATATAATTAGTAGTGTTTTAATTTTATCCCAAATGAACAAATAAACAAATAACTGTGTTTATGACAGTCTTATAAAATGTGGGAAAAACATATACTGGAATATATATTTGACAGGAACTATTTCTATCTTTGTTACGATCAATAATATTATATTTGAGCGTAATAATCAGCAAACGAAGAAGCAAATCAGCCAACAGAAGTTAACAGGATAAATTATCACTGCTGCTAAAATTTTAGTTTCTCTGCGTTTTCGATGTCTTTAACCATTAACAAAGACACTTAATGCTAACGTAACAGTTAAACTTCTTTTGGGAGCCGCAGTAAATGGCGTATAGGCATGTGAGCGTCTCGGTGTGCGTGTGTGCGTGTGTGCGCGTGCGTGCATGCGTGTGTGTGTGTGTGTGTGTGTGTGTGGGTGTGGGTGTGGGTGTGGGTGTGGGTGTGTGTATTAAGCTGCACATCTCAACTGCAAGTGTATCATTTTATATCGCCTTGCAAAAGCTAGAGTTTTATTTACTAAGTTAGTCTAAAGCTCTTTGCTAAATAAAAAATAAATAAATAAAAAGCAGCACAACCTTTCAATTAGGCGATAACCGGCCACTGAGGACTTACTAAAAACTATTTTTTGTTTTCTTTACAATAGAATACAACACTGAAAAATCACAGAATGCACAACAAAAAACAATCCATGCCTGAACGAAACGCAAAAAATCATTAATAAAGTTAAGAATACGATCTCGTGTCTTAATGTTTATATCTTTATGTATAAAATCCATAACACACTGTTCTCTAATTTCTCTGCAGATCCAATGAGTTTAAACCACGAGGTCCATAACACCAGATTCATTGAATGCATCATACCGCCCTGTAGAACCAATACAATGAAACACTTTATAAGCATGACTGCACCTAAAATCTGAAAATCTCTCCCTGTAGCTGTAAAACAAATTCGCTCAATTTACAAATTTAAAAAAGAAATGAAAAATTATTTGTTCACTAACTATTGACTACTGGTGTTTTTTGTGTGTTTTCTGTCTATTTTGTTAATATATAATATATGTATTAATGTATGTCTTTGTCAACTATCAGGCATTGTGTTCGGCATTGTTGTCTGTTATGTATATTTTGATAAGCAGTTGTATAATGTATAATGTATTATGTACGTATAAATAATGTAATGTATATAGCTTATATGTATTTAGACAAGCAGCATGTATTATACGCACATACACACACACACACACACACACACACACACACACACACACACACACACACACACACACACACACACACACACACACACACACACACACACACACACACACACACACACACACACACACACACACACACATACATACACACATACACGCACACGCACACGCACACGCACACGCACACGCACACACACACACACACACACGCACACGCACACGCACACGCACACACACGCACACGCACACACACACACACACACACACACACACGCACACACGCACGCACACACGCACGCACACACACACACACACACACACACACACACACACACACATATATATATATATATATATATGCAAATAATGTAATGTATTTAACCTCGCCAGATTTCTTGCATATAACGTGCATGTTACGTTACTTAACCGCCGTTGACAAACTTGGACCTGTATACACATCCTAATTTCAAACCCTGCCTTGTTTTGCCTTACCCTTTCTCACTAGCAATCTTGTGCTTACAAGATTTTCTTTCAGCGCACATTGAAGCATTTTATTGTAAGCAATTAGTTTTCTTGGCATGTCATTTCGTAATTATTGTTTCGCGTCATCGAATGTACATTGATTTTTGTCAGAAATAAATCGAATCTAAATCTAAAATACGCAGCAAAAACGAACCACAAGAGGCACAAAATTTGGCTTCTATCACGAGCTGTTAAACGATCTCTGCTCGCTTAAGCTTAGAACTGTCTCGTCCTATACTCCTGGTGTCTACCATACAAGTTTCATGACTCTAGGTACTATAGATTTGACCACTATATTATTCAATGTTATGACCTGATGCCTAAGATGATGATGAAATCAGCGTGTGGGCTCTCTTTTAGACTCAGCTGCTCGGGGATTATGATTTTAGCAACATCAAAATCAAAGCATTATTGGATTAATTGTTAATTATGTAAAGGAAACTAATGGTGTGTGTGTGTGTGTGTGTGTGTGTGTGTGTGTGTGTGTGTGTGTGTGTGTGTGTGTGTGTGTGTGTGTGTGTGTGTGTGTGAGTGCGTGCGTGCGTGTGTGTGGCTTTCATAGACTTGTGCGTTACTGTGAGACTGTGTGAAGCACATCAACAAAACTCTACACGCGCCGCGAGACAATTTGTCGCATTCTCCGCACAGCTTGGGTTTATAAGCTAGAACTGATCACTGTATTTCAATGAGCAAAGTGGAAATTGATACACTAGGGGGAGGAAAGCATTAGCGGTTAGTGTTTGCTATTGCAATTCGGAGTACCCTAAAGCGGCGACGTTTCATGCAACTGATGTGCTTGGGTAAAGCTCAGCCAAATAATTCGATTAGGCTCACCGTTTGAACAAATTCCGCCTGCACATCGAGCGAAATAGGATTCTAATGTAAAGGTTTTACAAATTACGCGTTTAAAAGTAAAAATCAATACATTCTATAAGTTGTATGATGGTTTGTTGACTTTTAAAAGAGTTAACAATGGCGTTAAGTTACTTGTTATCAAATTGGCATTTTTTACATGCTTGGCTACAAATGTACTTCAAAATAGAAATTAATTTACTAGATCGATCTTTCTTCAGTATTCTTTTCCGTTATGTTTCAGCCCAGAGATACAGAAACCAACAGAGGTTTATAAATGTTACCCCGGCCAGGCGGATGTATTACCTTGTGTATTGCTTTAAGTGCTACAATTACGGAAATGTATTTCTGATTCTTGAGAAAACTTAAATGGTTTCACAGATTTCTACTCTCAAACCGTCAAGAATAAAAGTAGAAATAATTTAAAAGAGTTTATGCAGGAGAAACGTGGTACTTAACTAGATGAAAAATCTCTGCTCTGCCGGTAATTAGATATAATTCACAACGCAAACAAGTGTGAAATTATTGCTTGACTCAGCGGTGAAGCTGTAAGCTTTATAACAGGGTAATGTTTACCAAGCTTTCAAGTAGACATATTATGGAATTAATAAGAGATGTGATATTTCTCTATAATGCCCGCGTGATCATGCACAACCGCGTAAGAATAAGAGAATAAATGTGTCTATTTAAGAGAATAAGAAAATGAATGCAATTCATTTTCTCTACATGCATCTTTACTCGGGAGCATCACGGATTTAAGAGGACTACGCTGACCTTTATTCTTGTTGTTGTTGTTGTTGTTATTGTTGGTGGTGTTTCGTAAGGCGTCGAGGTTTAGGCATCGATTCTCAATATTGTTTAACTCGCAAACTACAGCACGTACAGTCACAGGTAGGAGTTCAAACAACGATATATTTAAAAAGGTTTATATCGGTTTGAATGCCTGAAATAGGGGCCAAATATGAAATTAGGGCAAACTCAGTCACACAGGAGTAAACCGAATAAGCTTTTCATAGTTTCATCGATCGATGATGATCGTGAAAAGGTCAAGAGTTAAGTCAAGACCCATGCTGTTGTAATAGTAACAGTTTTAATATGTTTTAACAGCTAGCTTGAATCTACTTAGTTTATTTTTTCTTGTTCCCAAGCAAGATCCTGCTAGTAAATCACTCTATGTAAAGTCTACGTAGAACAACTGACGTTACTAAACTAATGCGGCAGACAGCTTTGTTTTATCCGCAAGTAGTTAAGACGCGTCGCTGTGGTAGATTTAACCCTTGACCTACAGCAACTGCGCATAGCTAAACTGTGAAAAGGTTTATTACTGAGCATACTGCACACTACATACCGGTTAGTCACTTATAATTATGTCGTACTGGAGCAGGCATAGTCAAGTGATAAGGATGGTAATACACATGGATTTGTCATCACTAACATCGAGTACACGGTCTCGCCCGTGAATTTCAATCTTAAATCACTCAGTATTATAGTTTTTAACTGATGTTCTCGAGGTGTCATTGTAATTATATGAAGTTAAGCAAATTCTATAAACCACATTATGTAATAATAATAATAATAATAATAATAATAATAATAATAATAATAATAATAATAATAATAATAATAATAATAATAATAATAATAATAATAATAATAATAATAATAATAATAATAATAATAATAATAATAATAATAATCTATACTCTTATATTAATATTCTTGGTATGGGCTTAATTTATATATATATATATAAGATTCGAGGCTACAGCCCAGACGAGGGCACCATTTGCGGCGATCTATATATCAAACGAAAGGTCTCGATCTAGTGTCTTCTCATTGATGGTTTATTTTTCGAATGGGGCCCACCGGGAGGAAGGGGGGGGGGCGAAAAACCTCCAAAAATGGCCATTTTTCGGCCGTTTTTTGCAAAAGTTATACGGCTGAGATGTAGAGAACGCGAACGGGCCGAGGGGGGTACTGGGTACGGATAGATAGCCCGTTCAGCGGTGGGTGTAGTAGGCATATTTAGAATTCCCGACAGGACCAGGGCACCCCGTAACGGGCGTTTTCCCGGACCCAACTCGCGATTTTTTCGAAATTTTGACCAAACAGCATGCGGGAAAAACGTTCTATCGGCGCCCGCTGGGACTCTCGGAAGGAGATATATAGCTCTTTACAAAGAGGAAGGACAGGGCTACACGATGATGTGGGATATATTTTAGGGCAGGTCCACCGAGAGGAGTATCAACGAGTTAGGAGTTCTATTTTCGGCAATTTTCACTTAGAAAACTGCTGACGCAAAGGCATTGTTGTGACGTCATCCATTGTATTCTGTCTATAATCTTATAGCTTTAATTCAGCAAAAAGCTGCTACAGGCAAAGTAAACAAACAGTAGACACGATGTTACGGGCTTTGTGTTATAAATGTGGACTAGGTAGGATGTTCGCGTATTATTGATTACACGTGTATTTATACGCAATCTTTTGCGGGGCCTTTGCTATTTATTATATTATAGCACATAGTTTCAACTTTGTGAAAAATGTTTGGAATGGTTTTGTTGTAATGCTGTGCTGTTGGTGCTTGTGCTATAGGTGTTGTCATCGTTGCCACCATCATCATCATCATCAACATCATGATCACCACGTGAGGTGGTGGATTTGATGTGGTGTGGTGGTGGTGTGCTTTGTGTGTTGTGCTATGGATGGTGTGGTGGGGTGATAGGGTGTGTGGGGTGTGGTGTGGGTAGTGTGGTATGGAGTGGGTGGCGTGGTGTGTGGGTGGGTGTTGTGGTGTGGTGTGGTGTTATGGTGTGGTGCAGTGCGGTGTGATGTGGTGGAGTATTATGGTGTGGGTGGTGTGGTGTGTGGGTGGTGCGGTGTGGTGTGGTGCAGTGGTATGGTGTGGTGCAGTGTGGTGTGATGTGGTGGAGTCGTATGGTGTGGTTGGTGTGGTGTGGTATGTGGGTTGTGCGGTGTGCTGCAGTGGTATGTTGTGGTGCGGTGTGGTGTGATGTGGTGGAGTGGTATGGTGTGGGTGGTGTGGTGTGTAGTGGGTGGGTGGTGTGGTGCAGTGTGGTGTTATGGTGTGGTGCTGTGCGGTGTGATGTGGTGGAGTATTATGGTGTGGGTGGTGTGGTGTGGTGTGTGGGTGGTGCGGTGCAGTGGTATGGTGTGGTGCAGTGTGGTGTGATGTGGTGGAGTCGTATGGTGTGGGTGGTGCGGTGTGCTGCAGCGGTATGGTGTGGTGCAGTGTGGTGTGTAGGTGGGTGGGTGGTGTGGTGCAGTGTGGTGTTATGGTGTGGTGTTATGGTGTGGTGCTGTGCGGTGTGATGTGGTGGAGTATTATGGTGTGGGTGGTGTG
This sequence comes from Tubiluchus corallicola, assembly GCA_030141605.1. NCBI lineage: Eukaryota > Metazoa > Priapulida > Priapulimorpha > Priapulimorphida > Tubiluchidae > Tubiluchus > Tubiluchus corallicola. The sequence continues at coordinate 889,949 of JAQGDQ010000038.1, read as the reverse complement.
GTGTGGTGTGTGGGTGGTACAGTGGTATGGTGTGGTGCAGTGTGGTGTGATGTGGTGGAGTGGTATGGTGTGGGTGGTGTGGTGTGTAGGTGGTATGGTGTGGTGTGGGTGGTGTGGTGTGTAGGTGGGTGGGTGGTGTGGTGTTATGGTGTGGTGCTGTGTGGTGTGATGTGGTGGAGTGGTATGGTGTGGTGCAGTGTGGTGTGATGAGGTGGAGTGGTGTGGTGTGGGTTTTGTGTTGATTTGTGCACAAAATTCTTTTTGTGGGGTTTGGCTAGTCTATCTCTTATATTAATATTCTTGGTATCTTAATATATAAGATTCGAGGCTACAGCCCGGACGAGGGCACCATTTGCGGCGATCTATATATCAAACGAAAGGTCTCGATCTAGTGTCGTGCCATTGATGGTTTATTTTTCGAATCGGGCCCACCGGGAGGAACGGGGGGCGAAAAACCTCCCAAAATGGCCGTTTTTCGGCCGTTTTTGCAAAAAATTGCAAAAGTTATACGGCTGAGATGTAGAGAACGGGAACGGGCCGAGGGGGGTGCTGGGTATGGATAGATAGCCCGTTCAGCGGTAGGTGTAGTAGGCATATTTAGAATTCCCGAGAGGGCCACGGCGTCCCGCAACGGGCGTTTTCCCGGACCCAACTCGCGATTTTTTCGAAATTTTGACCAAACAGCCTGCGGGAAAAACGCTCTAGCGGCGCCCGGTGGGACTCTCGGAAGGAGATATATAGCTCTTTACAAAGAGGAAGGACAGGGCTACACGATGATGTAGGTTATATTTTAGGGCATGTCCACCGAGAGGAGTACTGGCGAGTTAATTAGAGGTTCCATTTTCGGCAATTTTCGCTTAGAAAACTGTTGTGACGAATTCCATTGTGCTGACGTCATCCATTATTGCTTATAGCTTTAATTCAGCAAAAAGCTGCTTTGCGTTAGTTAAACATACAGTAGGCACGAGTACAGGTTTTGCGTTAGGTAAGTAGGCAGGATATTACGGGCTTTGTGTTATAAATGAGGACTTGGTAGGACGTTTGCGTATTATTGATTACACGTGTATTTATACGAAAAATCTTTTGCGGGGCCTTTGCTAGTATTAATATTCTTGGTATATATATATATATATAAGATTCGAGGCTACAGCTTCGACGAGGGCACCATTTGCGGCGATCTATATATCAAACGAAAGGTCTCGATCTAGTGTCGTCTCATTGGGGGTTTATTTTTCGAATCGGGCCCACCGGGAGGAACGGCGGGCGAAAAACCTCCAAAAATGGCCATTTTTCGGCCGTTTTTTGCAAAAGTTATACGGCTGAGATGTAGAGAACGGGAACGGGTCGAGGGTGATGCTGGGTATGGATAGATAGCCCGTTCAGCGGTGGGTGTCATAGCCCTATTTAGAATTCGCGAGAGGGTCACGGCGTCCCGCAACAGGCGTTTTCCCGAACCCAACTCGCGATTTTTTCGAAATTTTGACCAAACAGCATGCGGGAAAAACGTTCCAGCGTCGCCCGGTGGGACTCTAGGAAGGAGATATGGGGCTCTTTAGAAAGAGGAAGAACGGGGCTACACGATGATGTGAGCTATATGTTAGGGCAGGTCCACCGAGAGGAGTATCGACGAGTTAATTAGGAGTTCTATTTTCGGCAATTTTCGCTTAGAAAATTGCTGACGCAAAACCATTGTAGTGACGTCATCCATTGTACTCTACTCTGCTTATAGCTTTAATTAGGTAAAGCTACAGGCTTTGCGTTAGTTAAGCAAACAGTAGGCATGATGTTACGGGCTTTGTGTTATAAATGAGGACTAGGTAGGATGTTCGCGTATTATTGATTACACGTGGTTTTTTACGCAAAATCTTTTGCGGGGATTTGCTTAATAATAATAATAACATAAATAAATATCTTAACACAAGTCCCCTTTATATCTCCCCTTTTGCTCTTCCTGACTGTCTATGTCCTTATAAAAGAAGTTCTCAACCATGTAAAATGTTTGTATACCTGGAACCTCTTTGGTCTTTTCACTGTCTTTTCCACATTTTACTTCTCCTTTTGCAATTCATTTTTACTCAGTTTTGTTCTTTTCCTTTGGCATTAACCCTTACGGCAGAACCCACGCATCATTCGTGCGCATGTAAGTTAACAGCAATAAAATAAATTCTCCAAACTTGTAAGAATGAAATATAAGCGCAATTTACACATGCATCTACACGTTTCTCCATTTCCAAAGCTCGTTCTATCACGCTAAAGTGTTTCTAGAACTTTAAACGAGTCAAACTTGAACTGTTCGCGGAACTTTAAAATTGTTTGGGATGGGATGACATTATAAACTGCTATATACGTTTTGGTGAATTGTGGATGCTATCACCCTAAAAGCTACAGTGTGTTACAAAACAAGCAGTAAAATATTCAGAAGTGAAATACAGATTAAACCCGGCGAGAAACTTTATGAACGCTTTACAGACTCAAAAAGTGTATAGGCAAGAAAATGTGATAATTTTGACATTAGCATTGTTTCTTTTCACGCTCATCACACAAGTCTAATATTCAACATTCCAGATTAAATGAAAATTTAAAGCTGAAAGCAAATTCATTAATTAGTTAGAATATGACTGTGGTTGCCAGTGTTTATAAACCATTGCGGTTTATTTTTAAGAATTACTGCGCTGAAGAATTGTGGATTAACCCTAAGCAAGTACAGGAATGCCTGCTAGAAAGTCCTGTTTGAGCGGTAAATGGCTTGAAAAATTCCGATGTGAGTGGTATTCGAACTGCCAATCTCTGGATCGGCAAACAAAGGCACTCGGCCACAGAGCCTTTAACTTCCATTTTAAAATCGGCTTAAACCGTTTATGACGACTGTGACGTCATATCTGCTGCTGGACTAGAAAACTGCGATCTTCACGTCAGTAAAAAATGCCATATCCCATATCCATGTGCCAAATCCTATAAACCAAGTTAATCTCATTTATCTCACATAACATTTGACACACGCACACACAAACACACACACACACACACGCACGCACGCACGCACGCACGCACACACACACACACACACACACACACAGTAAAACCAATGTTAAAGGTTTGAAAATGCCCAAACCTCACGCGCAGTTTTTATTTTAGGGACGATACAACTTTTTTGTGAGCAGATAAGCAAGAAAACTCAACTGCAAGAAAAATGAACCTTATTTTTCGCTTTTTGCACAATTTTTTTCTTCTGTCTCGTAAGTTAAAGCAAAAGCCGACTTCTTTCTAAATCGCCTTCTGGCTGTTAGTAGTTTCGACTTTGCTAGATTCACTACTATTGTATGAGCCACAGAGCTGCGGAATAATCAACCTTTCACAGTTGAATTAACCGTATCATCGTATGAGGAGGTTTTTGAAGGATGGTCAGTGCAGATAACAACTGTTAATGTAAATCCTTAACAGGAAATTGCACAACTGTACACATCTTGGGCGTCCAAAGGAATAGAAAGAGTGGGAACTCATGAAACACAGTAACGAGGATGGAAGATTTTCTGATATCTTGTGAAAGTTTCTTATGTTAATATTGTTTAATAATTTGTAAGGCATATGCGATCTGTTAGAAAAGCCAAGTTTTTTATCGCAGCAGTAGCTGCAGTAGACGACACGACTATTGCGATGGCAACAGCAACAGCAGCAGCAATAACAATAACACTAGTAGCAACAGCAGCAGCAAGAGCAACAACAACAAGAAGAACAATAACAACAACAGCAGCAGTAACAGCAACAGCAGCCGCAGTCACAATGACGACGACAATAACAACTGCAACAAAAACAACAACAACAACAACAACGACGATAACAACAACAACAACAACAACAACAACAACAACAACAACAACAATGACAGTGAGAGCAACAGAAACAGAATCAATGACTGTGGCAACGACAACGACAACAACAAGAACAACATAAATGGGTTTTAAACTCTTGAGCTGTCTGGAAGAATGTTTTATTGTAGTCACCGGAGTCGCATAGAAATGACAACTGGATGTAAATGGTGCGGGAGAGGGGATGGAAGCTGAGATTATGCTTAGTTTAATGAGTTAAAGGCGACCAAAGTGGTGTTTGTGTATGACGCAGCCGTTTTCTACAATTACACATATTTTCACGCATTAATTTTACTTTAACGCTTTTAAAGCATCTAAGTTTGCTTTTAATAAAGCTTCGCCCACATGCAGCGTTTTCCAGCTTCATCTTCAATGATTCATGGCCGTAGAATATTGCCAGTATCGTGGACGCAGTTTCCTTTGATGTTGTGTGAAAACTCAATTGTAACGTTCATAAATGAAGAAGGATTCGATAACTCTGACCGGCTGATTGAGACTGAAACGTCGGATAGAATTACCATAACCAGCGCAATTTTTCATTTGAACTCTGTAGCGTTTCAATTAAGCCTCTCCTATTACATTCACTGTGTTTGAGTTTGTTAACGCGCCTGTGAAGTAGCATTTACGTTTGTCCGTGCGTGGAGACGGCAACTGCAACTGCAACGGCAACGCACGGTAATAAACGTAAGACAAGGAGAAAAAGCGTTTGTCAATCTACAGAATATAGATACACATTTGTTATTAATTATTTTCCTTTACATGAAAGTAGATTAATTATCGAACTGATTCGAATTTTTGAAGTCTCTGGGTGAACACAACTGCGCGTAAAATAATCATTTCCAGTTTCACAGAGTTTTTCAAAATAGTGGCGGTATCTCAAAAAACCTAGTTTATAAAGCAGTACGTAAGGCGACATTATTTTTATAATATTCTTTTCATTCTTAAAGGGAAAGAAAGGAAAATTTTAAAGTACATCTCAGAGAACTTTCGAAACAAAAGACTTTCGATTTTGTTTGAAAAACTTATGTAGCTGGAAAAGAAAATTCTTAATAATATAAAATGTTCGCTTCAATTGGTAAAACGTCATTGTACCACCATCTCTGTGGGCACCACTGGGTCACAAAACATTTTATTTATCTTATTGACAAAATAAAGTAATTTGAACTTTTGCTTAGTTAGTGAGGAATACGCTACGAATGCTCTGATTATTTTTTCAATGTTTACGCAAGTTAAACTTAATTGTGTTTCAAACGATCTACTGTTAAAATTGCGCATCTAACAATCATTGCGGGAGTTTAAATTTACAAGTTTTATACAGCGGTTCTGCTAACTCAAGTTCTGTACACAATCAGACAGATTGTAATTGATACAAAATTTCAAGATGATTTTTCAAGCTTTTGCATGAAGAGTGTTTTAAGTTATTCAATGTACACAAAGCATACCATTTTGTTCATAATTATATGCACGTTGTGTGTTTTAAACAGTTTCGAAGTACAAAATGTCAAGCCGAGTGCAAAATATAAAGATAAAGCAGCAATAACAACAGCGACAATTTTGCACTAAACCGCTTGGCGATCGTAAAAACGAACAACGAGTAATGATTTTTACAGCAAACTCACTACTAACAAAATGGCTTATAACAACTGTAATAATTTTATAGTTTCGTTTTTTCATCGCAAATCCTTTGAAGCGACGTCTTCTTAGTGTTGCCAATTACTTCTGTGCATGTCATGTCAAGCTACGGAAACTTGCCAATTGTGAGAAAAACGAAGATTGTAACCAAACAGATTCCTGGGTCAAACTTCAAGTTTTTATTTCAAATGTACAATGAAAAATACTGGTATTCCGGGGCCCCTGTACTCACTATCACCATATTTCAATGATAATTATTTTGATAGCGATGATATAAATAAATAAGAAAACTAATTGTTGTAGTTATGTTATAAGCTACTGTCTATAACAGAATTTCTGGAAAAAGAAAACCAACAGCTATTAATGTGATGAGAGTAGTCGAAGTTTATGGTTATTAATTTTACACAGAAAAGGGAATTTGCAATGGGCTCCGAAATGTGTATTTTTCGTGGTTCTTGGGACAAAAACGCGAAGCACGTCCATGAATCCATCTATAATCTTTGTGTTCTGATTGATGATGAAAATTAATGCTAAAACTATTAAAATTATGTGCCAGTTTAATGTGCAATGTGCATAAATAGGTCATTTTTTTCCATGATCCTCTGTATTTGGACCTCGTCGAACAAATGAAAGAATTTAAATTATAAATTTTCCCATATCTCGAACGGGCACGTACGTTCTCAACAAATTCCCAAGCGATGCTGTATTCAAATAGCGGTTATTAATTGTTTCTGTGTAATGTTTGCCTCCTTTATCTCTTAGCTCTTAACTTACAATCCTCGTATGAAAAAAATTGCTAAGGTTTTCAGAGAATCTGAAATGTGCACAACTGCTTAGGTTACGCTGATTCAGCATTTACCGCGGTTTTCACATAAATACAGCTTTCTCCAGTGTTAAATTGTGTTGCTTGAGGCGCAGGTGTGGCAGACGCTTACAGATTACCCACCATCATTCATTGCTAATAAACTGAAGGCTTTAATTACGCGGTTATGAATAGGTTGGATAGTGTGTAGCGAGCGTATTTCCCAGATTGTAAAATTGTTAACTTTTTCGTATAACAAACGAACACTTCTCCGGGATTTAGTATTATTGCCAAGTATGATCATGATGACAGCAACCTTAACAACAATAACGATAACGATAGTAGTACAAGTAACAGTAACAGTAACAGTAACAGTAACAGTAACAGTAACAGTAACAGTAACAGTAACAGTAACAGTAACAGTAACAGTAACAGTAACACTGTATCTGTATCAGTAATACTAGCAGTAACGGTAATATCAATGGCAACGGTAGTGGGTAACAAGCAGTAATAGTAACAGTAACAATAACAGTGACAGTAGCAGTAACACCAACTGAAGCAGTAACAGTGCTAGTGACAGTGACAGTGACAGTGACAGTGACAGTGACAGTGACAGTGACAGTGACAGCACCAGTGGCATTGACAGTAACATAAACCCACAGCGACAATGACACCGACAGCGACTGCACGTGTACACAAATATCAGCATGATTGTAGACTTATTATCAGCAGGATAGAATATACGGTCTGACAAGCAGTTCAAAAACAGAAAAAACAAAGTAGGGTTATTATAGCCAGTCGTATCATACCGTGACCTTAAGGTGGGGTGGGCTCCATGGCCTGAAAGTCAATGTTAGGTATAATTATAAACTTGTAAAGTGTTGCAAGCGCTTTGATAAATGTGTGACAAAACTGCCATCTGTGCCAACAGTTCGTAGAGCAGGCATTCATGCCAAGATTCTTAAAAATCAATGTTTAAATTTGAGTACAACTTGTCATTGTCTTTGGGTTTAACTATTAAAATCGTGAAAAAACCTTTCTGACTTGAAAATCTATATATATATAGATGTATGTATATATGTATATATATATAACGAACATTTCTATATTTCTGTATTATTTTTATTTACAGCAATCGTATTTGAGTAAACAATACTGGAAAAATTTTGCAAAGTCGTTAATCGATAATCAGCAAAAATAAACCTGGAAATGTTGGCAAGCATAAAACTATCGACATTCTACCAATTCTACGTGAATAAGATGTAATGCCAGCAAATCTGCATCTACAGGAATCATTTGTGTCATATTTTCCTATATTTATTGGCTGGAACGTGAAAGACATCCAGCAATGGAAAGACATCCATTGAGATACACGGCATGAATAAATCACAAAGCAAAACGTTGCCAGTTGTTAAAATGTCGAAGTGTTTCCACTAAATGCAGTGATATAAATCACGGTACAAGTTTGCCCTATGTACCCGAATGTACGTTACGTATCTAGGGGGTTTCACGACCAATGAATTTCCGGTTGTGACGTAGCTGAGCCTGAAGGGAACTGGCTTCGTGTGCAAGCAGCAAACGAAGCCAAAGGCTGTAATCCACAGAGACAATGACAAATGAAAACAATAATTATTAGAACTATGAGAGTTTTAATTTCGCAACACGTTTTAAGTTCGTAACAGAATTTGGACGATTATAACTCTTTACAAACATTTATTGTAATTAAGATTTTGCAATAAGATTTCGTACAGTTATTTATTTATTTATTTTTTATACTCCGCAAACTCATTACCTAATAACTCGTTAGGCTTGCAAGCTAGGTTCACGAAACTCACAGAGGCAAAGGAAATAATGTTTGCATGTGATCCAAGTATGCCAGGTCAAAGGGCACGGACTGGGTTTGTCTTACAATTTCTTATAAACTTTTGTTATAGTTAAGTTTGATTTTAAACCACTTCTTAAGGTCATGGAGTAACACCCAAATCTTTGCATGTGATCCAAGTATGCCAGGTCAAAGGGCACGGACTGGGTTTGTCTTACAATTTCTTATAAACTTTTGTTATAGTTAAGTTTGATTTTAAACCACTTCTTAAGGTCATGGAGTAACACCCAAATCTCTTTTATATCGGGTTCTCTGAGAATTCAAAATTTGGTTACCTAAATTATTTTTACTTTTCAGTTGTAAAACCTATTTGCAGTTTTTTAATTGTTCATAGTCTGAATGACTCACTTTAACTCCATGAAAGCCAGAGTAAATACAAACGATGCAAGCCTGAAACTTGTAGTTCCTATAAAACTACAATAGTTTACAAGTTTACGAATCTGTGAGTGAATTAAACTGTGAATTCCACCAAGAATATTAATTTGAAATTAAAATTAAAATTCATATCTTGGCGATGTGAAAAAAATAACTATAATAAAAAACAGTAATAATTTTATTAGTAATCAAGTTAATGGTGACGATGAAGATTATGCTGATGATATGATGTTTTGGTAATGACGATGATGATGATGATGATGACGGTGATGATAAAGAAGACGATCATGATAATAATTACGATGAGCCTGCTGATAATTTTGAAGGTAAATAAAAATGCTAATTAAATAAAAATGATGATAATTCTGTTGGTCAATGAACTGCTAATAAGAATAATAATGACGATTCAAAGTTATAGTATTAACACATATTCTCATAATAACATGGAGATCCCAGTTTTCTTTGTCTATTAATTATCAATTTAAATAAAGTTGTTGCGTACTTAACAATTAAATAATGGACTGGATTAAGGAGAAGCAGCGTAATTAGGGCAATTGGATGATTGGTGGGAGCGTCAATGTATTTCAAAGAACATAGCCTAGCCAAGAAGCAGTTTTTCACAACTTTCTTCTATAAACGATCACTAGTGGATTGTTCATTTGATTTTTGGACCGTACTTTCTTTTTTACTCTGAGTCAATCTTATCAAAACTCAAGTTCAGACGATATCACTAAAATGTGCCAAATTTACAAGTGACGCAAAAGTAAACAAAATTTTAATAAGAAGTTCACGCGACAAGAAGTTGTTTCTACTCGTTCAAGAAACAAGATTTAACTGGCATTTACCTGGCATCCGTTGAAAACCATGTAAACCGACTTACATAACGCATACGCATTCCTGATGACAGGTAATCGGCACTTTAACCATATTTAATGTCAAAACAAGAAATTCTGCGACAGGGTGGTGCAAAAACACGTGCTGTTAGAAATTCGATGAATTTTGAAAAAAATGAACATATCGCAATTATCGAGTCATGCAAATGGTCAGTTTTTTCTCGTGGAACTTATGCGATTTTATGGTAACCTATTTACGTATTAGCATCCCTTACTGAAAGTGAAGTTCAAGTTTCGAAAGTGGAAATGAATTAGCTATTTGTAGCCATCGGTGCGTTTTGGGTTTCCCCCTATGAATATATTTTCGCCTGTGAAAGCCTGCCATATCAATAGAACAAGAAAAAGTACCTAAGTTAAATCAGGTGAGAACTTTACATACACGCAGAACTAAGATTAAATTAGAAAAAAATTAAAATTGTATTCAAGAACCAAGCAACAACAGAATAAGTAAATTCCTTTCACATGATAGTAATATATATAATGTAGCGTTCTACTGAAACAGTGTATTTATTGTAAATTTTTTATATATGAGTTTTATATTGGAGTTTTCTTTCCTGATGATAAATTCATTATCGTGTATTAAATTGCGAATGTTGTACCTCAAAGTCTTCAACGAATCATTTGTAGATTCAGGTTAGAGTTTACAAATCCGGTTGATATTGGATCCGGGAAAAACGGAATCCTATCTTAAGTTAAAGGTCAAAAGAACTTACCCCATAAAATATTGAAAGGGAACATTTTTTTCAAGGTTGACTTACGTGACGTAATTGTTACCACATAAACGCAATTTCGAGTTCGAGTGGGTAATTCTTCTAATATGTGAAGCGGTGCCGAAATCAAAAGCAAATGCATTAGATTCTCAAAACCAGGGGATTTCAAAAACCTTATGCAACTGTATTGCTGGACAACACACCTTTAACCTGGAGAGATAAAGTTGCTCATTTAGGTCACGTAATTACATGTGATTTAAAGCACAAGAAAATCCTCTATAAACATAAAGCTTAAAAAATTCGTCTTGAAATTTTATACCACTTACATCAGTGGTTCCCAAACTTTCTCGGACCGTTACCCAAATCGGGAAACCCGATCGTGTACATTACCCCCCACCTAGTACTACTTCTCCAACTCAAAAAGTAAACACACGTATATGCCACAAGCAAGCAAAATTATTTATGTTTGCTCGTGACATAAATAAATTTCCAGGTGTTGTTGTTGTATTGTTGCCAAAACAAGAATTACAATTATGACACAGTGTTGCCTGCCGGAGGCAGTCTCTTCAAGAAGAAAACTACGTAAAATGCATTTCGAGCGAAATTTTAAAAATTTTCAGAGGGGTGCCCGTTACCCCCCCCCCCAAAAAAAAACCATATTACCCCCGGGGGGTAATTTACCCCTACTTTGGGAACCACTGACTTACATACTGCCTTTTTACACACAGGACTTCAATCGGCAGTAACACTGTATAAAACTTGTAAATTTAAACTTCCAATAACCGTTAGACGAAGCCATTTTGACGACAGGTCATTTGAAACAAGTTTAGATAACATTGTGCAAACTTTGAAAAAATAATCAGAGCATTCGTAGCGCACACGCCACTAAATTTAAAATGAAGATAGACGAAAATTCCTTTCAATGCGAGTGCAATATACGCATGAAATTGCTATAAAGCAATATAACTTTTTAAGGCCGTTTTTCTGAAACCACTTCAGGTACCCCTTTTCTTGTCCTTTAGGGGTTTTAAAGATGACAGATATTAAAACGTTCGGTCAGTTACATTAATGTAGTTGGCATACATAGCAATCAGGTAAATTACATGACTTTTAATTAAAAGGAATTTTAATTTTTTATCAAAGAATCAACTGAATCAAATGTTAGCGTTTGGGTATCTTTTTAAAGTAATTGCCTTGCCCTCTCGTATATTTGCGCTTGTTTTTTCTTATCAGTGTTTAACGTTTAATTTATCTTTGTTGCTAATCTACCTATCTTATTTTAATTGAGCCACTTATGTATCTGTACTTGTGAGCTCGAAAAATAAATGATGTTAATAATATGAAAAAACCTTGTTTTCATTTAACAGCACACAATGCGCCTATACATAAATATTAGTGAAAGATAATATTCTATCGTAACTTAAATCTCGTTATGTTGAGCATTGCTTCTAATCGGTTTAGAGCAGCCTGCTTTTCATTTTGGACGATAAAAAATGAACTCGCTTATTTATGAGCGAACGGCTGCAACAGAAGACAAAGAAATGTCACGTGATTCGATGCGCCATTGAGAGGAACTTCTTCACTCCGGGATTAACAATAAGCGGCATCTTTTAAACAGACTTGAGAGATCTTACATATTCTTGAATTTATGCAATATGCATGAGGCGGTTAGATGTAATATGTTAGCAGACTTTTTAGAGAAAGTTGTTATATACGGGCCTATAAAGTAGATTAATTTATCACGATGAACGTGAAAAATCTGCTTGAAGAATTTAGCGTTCAAATGTGTACGAGAAATTTGCGCGCCAAATGACTTTTAATTATTTGTTAAAAACTAAGTACGTGGGCGTTTAAGGCTTAATAGATAAATTCTTTTCACGCAGATATTATCAGGTTACTTAATGTTTTGTAATTCTAACTACTTTTAATCAAGTTTTTTCTCTTCTTGTATAAAAGATTGGAACCAGCTTTCTATTGAATATTAAAAATAAACCCCCAATCAGTAGTTTTAAGAAACTCTAATTAAAACTTACCGTCCTCCCTTTAAATCTTATTATTCTACTGGTTCAAGATCAAGATTACTAGATTAAGATTGGGTACAAATGCTTTAAACTAGTCTTTGCAAGAGCGCGGCATATCACATTCATCTATTTGTAACAAATGTAATTTACAAACTGAAGATGTGTTACATTATTTTCTAATATGTCCATTTTACAAAGCTATAAGATTACCTTACTTGAGTAAAGTAACTGATTTAATAGCTCCGTATGTTAAATTTAATGACTTTCTGTTGGCCAATAAAGCTAAACTCTTAGTTGCTGGATCCAATCTGTTTCCAAATTCAACTAATCAAACATTGCTTTACGAAAGACAAATGTACATTATTAAGAACTAAAAGGCAAATGTAGTTGATTAAATTTAGGATTTAGTTTCTATTGTCATCATATCACTGTAAATATAAACATCCATATTCTCTCTTGCTTGTCATTGCAATAGCCACTGTCTTAACTAGTCGAAACAATGACAGTATCATATTTAAAATGTCCACCGATTGTTTACGTAGATTCTTAATAGATAGCTGGGCACACAACTAGTATGCTTTTGTAATAATTTAGAAAAATCTTTGGTTAAGCAGGCTAGCTGCTTGATAGATGATTCTGTTAATAAATAATTAAGACAATTCAAACAATATTAGAACAATGTTATATTGGTTGTGCAAGTTTTTACCGCTGCTTTTAAGGACACGTTTAAAAGTATTGCCATGTTTTGCTGAACACTCTAGTGAAAGCCCTAGCTGCCAACTGAAACAGACTTGTCAATTGCTATGCATGACGTTAATGACATCATGTGACCCTGTAACATCTATAATGGCTAAGATATATCATTAATTTGGCAAGTTTAATGTAGCTCTGATATAAAAGCTACAAGTCACGGTGGCGTTGAAGGGCAACGCAAAGTAATTAGCGGGCTCTGAATAGGGGTACTTCTTAAGCGACGTGTTTGCATAAGTTTCACCAATTATTTCGTGTCATTAATTTTCAGCAAAGGTGTCACACTTAGAAAGGTGAGAATTCAATAGTGATCGATGTTGGTTTGTTGGAACAGCAATTAAACTCCGCGTTGGGCCGGTATGAAAAATTAATTCAAACATTTGCCGAGTAAATTAAACCCTGACGGTTGAGCCGATGTAATAAATGTCAGGGAAAACATCATAAATTGTGAACGCCTTTATTGGTAGCTTAGCCGCTTGCTGCCTCCAGGGTGATGAGGAGAAGCTGAGAAAAAGCGAAACAGTTGAAAATGGCTTCTTTGGTTTCAATTGATAAGAAATCACGTAGTGGCGAATCTAGAACGTAAGCTGAGCAGAAGTTAAATTATACGCCCTTTTGCATTTCGAATACCGTCTTTTAGTAGTTGAGGTTAGGATAATAGAACTTATTTTTACAGCAGAAGTATTACACCAAAACCTCACACGGTGTAATAACCACACAGTTGTAGCAGAAAATTTATTGAAATGATTTCAGATACAAATATATTGCCAAATAACTCGAATAAACTAAGCAATTGCGAATCAGAAAATACGTACAGAGCAGCTGAAAAATAATTACGTTCACAAAACATATAATTATAGTTTACATTACAGATAATAAGGTCACTGAAGGAGCGGGAATTTTTGTGAACAAGTTATAGAAATGTCAACTTCAACTGGAAATGACATGCTAGCCAAATTAATGTTCCGAACAATGTCAAATATGCGCAATAGTTGTGCGCTGCATTAATTGATCACCGCATTTATACAATTAGTCAGTGACAAAGCAATTAGTTATTAATTAAATAATTAGTTAATGAAATTCTAGCTAAATCCTTCAAATGATCCGCCTAATGTCAGAATAACGTAATAACGTCATTATAAGAAAAGTCTCGCAATGATATTCTGTTAACAACAACTCGAGTTGAAAATGCAAAAAATAAAAAAATGAAAATTTAATTGATTCGATGATTATGTATGCCGAGACATCGTTATACAAAAAAGGAAGAGTAGTACGGCGAAATGAGCTTTAGGGAAAGTTCACGAGAGAAAATGGTTTCGAGAAATAAAATTATCGTCTAAGATAGTAGTTAAACGGATTGTTAAACCAAGTCATCACGGTTCTATCAGATGTTACTGTCTTGTCACATGATGTAAGAAAACAAAACCCGAAGCACAGCAGTCAGTGAAAATGCAGAGAAACGCTAGAAAGTTACCGTATGACAACAGGCGGATCTTAACAGAAGGGTTTGTTTGGTGTATGCTTACAAGATCGATAGTAAAAGAAAAACAATACTAGTTACATAACCTGTACTTATATGTGGTAGCAATAATTATCTGTAAATGAAATTCTAAAACTGAATGTTAGTCTCCCGACGCAGTGAGTGACACTGCGCAGAACAACCAATTTCAGGTCCACCATTTTAGTAAGTTTATACTCATGAATGATACGGGTTGTTTAGACGACTGAATTAAATCCGTCGCTAACTTATTTACCCGCCGGCAGTACAAAGAACAAAAGCCTTGTGGCAAAATCAACTCTTTAGACTCATGAAGGCTTTCATCCCCCGGGGAGCTCTGACTGTCGTGCACTGATGAAATCTCGTCAAGGCACATTATGGATCCATCATGTTGGAATCTATGCCGGTCTCATCGAGGATCTCCACCCGGAACTCGGTTGTTGTACGGATTAGCCATTGTTGCAATCAATAAAACTGCGTGGAGAATGAATTAAGACGTGAACTAATAAGTTTATGATGGAGTTGGGAATGCGAAGAGGCAACCAAAAGACAGATTAGAATTTCGCTTAAATGTCTGTAGCCGCGGAGGTAGTGCACTTAGAGGAGGATAGAAACTTGAAGAGGAGATTATCTTACCAAAATGTAATCAATTCAGGACTCTGAGAAGGTTTCTACGTGAATTTGGAAATGCGTTAATACATAAGTGATTATAAGAAGAAAAACAACTATTATTAAAACTTTAAGTTACAAAACATTACAAGAAAATCCATTTCTCCAAACATTTCGACAACCAGTTTTATAGGCAGAGCTATACAGTACAACTCACTAATTATGTACTTGCAAGGAAGCCACAATGTAATTAATAAACAGACCTATAGAAGAAAGAGATCCAGTAAAAGTATAGCTAAGGGTTTATATACAAAGTTAAAGGAATTAAACTACGTTGCACATCAAGAGAAGGCTTGCTAGGGTACATAGATAAACTTTCTTTTATTATTAGGTCCCAGTTATGGTCCTGATCAAAAACCATACTTAATTTTGCAAGTCTATGTTTATTTAAAATGACTTAAATGATGAAATCAACTTGCAACTGTTCGTCTACAAGCAGTAACTGCTGTTTGGTAGTTGTGTTACTTCTGTTGCTGTTGTTACTTCTGATGCCAGAGCTGCTATTGTTGTGTAGCTGCTGTTATTTTTGTTGACACTGACCATGATCATGACGATAATGATGATGGCTGTTGTGCAGCTGTGGTCGTTGTTGCTGCTACTGGTGGTGGTGGCGTTGCTGATACAACTGTAGCTGCTGCCGTTACTGTTCTTGTCGTCGTCATCGACGACGACGATCTGATTTATAAAATTTCGTTTAATTCTTTTACTAATCCAAAGAAGTTATAGAAGACTTGAGAAATAAAACCAATTTGTTTTCGAAATAATCTTATTTCTACTTGAAAGCGGTTTGACGTTTTATGGACTCATTAAAAATGCTGACAGTCAAAGAGATCATATATCGTAAAAAGACAAGGATGACATCGTAAAAACAATTAGAGGTAATTAATATGAAGAAAATGCGTGCGGATGTATAACGAAATTAAAACTCTTGCAGAAAATGGGCGAGTGGTTTTATGATGAAGAAAGTTGAGAAAGGGTTAACGGGAGGTCCATTCACGCTGTAATGGTTTGTCTAATTTAAATTTATATTCATGAGAAGTTAATAAAAAACATTAAAAGGTGACCGTATTCTAGCATAGCCTTTAAGGAAAAGAACGTTTCCACCACCAAGAGTACTTAGATTTAGATGTGTTTATTCATTTAACAAACAATAATAAGTACAAATTTTGCACATTTCACAGAATACAAACAAATTTTTGAAATTAGATCAATTCTAATCTTTGTTTTCCAAGTCAATCTTGAACTAACGGAAACACTACTAGATATTATACGTTATGTTAATTCGTGCTGCAACCAAACGACAAAAGCCGTTGGTAAAACAAGTATTTTAAGGAGTAGAGCTACATTCATGCTGCTACAAGAAGCCAGGTTTTAATTAAGTAATTCGTGATATAACTGTGTTAAACTGTATGTGGCTCACGAGCGAAATGCGCGTGAAAAAGGAAAATAAAGAGAAATATAATTAATAAAATAACAATAATAATAATTTGTACTGCCTCGGCTTCGAGATATGAAGTACTATAATGACAAAGCATCCTTGTGCCAAATTTGAGCTTCCTATCAGCTGCTCTACTAGCTGAGCTATAGCTCATTTTCGCTACAAAGATTCACTAATTCTTTTCCATCCACTAGAAAAGGGACAGTGTAGCGATTTAATTCATCGAGACGTTCAAACCACAAGAGAACACAGACTGCTGCGCATTACTTCGTACAGAATACCATTATAAGCCGGTTAATATTACAACTTCATCGACCGGTCAGGGAAAATAAAATTATTGGCTTATGTAGAATGGAAAAGTTTATTCTAAACATATTTGAACAAAATGCAATCAATTAGGAAACACGGAATGACGCTCAAGTGTTTTAGGAGTGATAAATGCAATGTACGTAGTGCTTGCATTCACGACCAAAAAAGATCTATGAGCATTGCCTATGGATAAAATTTAGGGTATTATTTTGACGTGCTAATTCACCAACACTTATGAATTAGAATTGTAGAAATTCAGGTTCAAATGAGAAATTTAGTAGTGACAGTTTAGCTGTATATTGGAAACACTTCTACTTTATAGTTGAACAACACACAAGCAGTTTTAGAATATTAAAGAAGTATCTACTTCTTTTTTACATGCGCATTGCATACGCAATAACGCATAACGCATTCCAGATGTCTCGCTAAACGCCGCTTTACATAGGCATCTGAATCATGACTGAGTCTCAAATTTAGATGATTGTTGACTAATCCCCGAATACTAAAATTAACGTAACTTTCAGGTTTGCATGAAAAGTTGTTTTTTCGATATTTATAATATTTCAGTGCACACATTCTGCAATTCATCAAAACAATCTCACGTGGCGAAATATAGATTCGCTCTTGTATGTTGTTTATTGTGCAATGTCGCCTATTTTGCAATAGAATAACCGGGCAACAATATGCACATGTTTCTAAAAGATGGTCAAAACAACGTCACGTTATCATTCAATAACACTTTTACAGAATTCACAGAATGCCGAATGCGAAATGCAATCTTTAAGTGAAAGTGTAACAAATGTCTGTTAATAATATCATTTTTACTTTGAATTTCGATGATTAATAATAAATGTATAAATGTATAAGACCGACAATATCATCATGTCAGCTACAATAGTATCATAACGGCCACGACCAATAATTATCAGTTGCCAAAGTAATCAACTGGCTAAACACATTCTTAAGCAAAGTGCTGAGCTAAAGGATTCAGAAGCCGACTGGATCAAAAAAGTTTAAATAAAGCGAGATTGGCCGCCTGAGATTCGGAATATGAACTCTGATTTGAGACAGCAATTTAGGGAAGAAAACTGTAGACCAAAAACACTTTGGGCGCAACGTACAAAACAACTGGCAAGAAAAAAGCATTACTCGTGATGGTGTTGTAATTTGAAATAACATACTTGTATAATGTATATTATGATTTATTTTAGATGTGAATTTGATTGTATTGTAATTTGATTGTATAATATTGTAACCTTTTTATGATGTACTGTATCTTTGATACGAAGTAAAGAGTTATTAT
>JAQGDQ010000038.1:866801-869301 GCA_030141605.1 Tubiluchus corallicola | reverse complement strand
ATTGCGAGGAGTGAAAATATGCAGCAGCCCGTATTGTGTAATCAGGCATATTTAGGGAGGAAATCCAGTGGAGGAAAAACGCAAAACACGTTTAAGTAAAAGTTTTCTAGACACGTTCTGTAAATAAATATATCGTTAAACAGTAGGTGTCTAATCGGTAATACTCGCAGTGGCTTCTTCGCGGCATGTACAGGGTGTCCAGAAAAAACGTGTTTCTAAATTCACTCGTAGCCCATCATCCTCGTAGATGCGTTGGTATCACTAGGACGTTTTCCTACACGGTATTCTTCTGGAAACGGAGAGCAAAAAACCTCTTAAAAACGGCCGCTCTTTGCTCATTTACTCATTACCAAATCACCACGTAGAAAAAATGTCCTATTGACGCTTAACGGGGTCTTATAAGAATTTTATAGTTTTTTCAAAAGAGGAGGAAACAGAGTTACACGTTGATGTACGTCTGCATGTTGAGTGCGATAAAATAAATAAATAAAATTAATACATGATGGGCTTTAAAATTTGGAGAAATGACACCACAAGGTCAGTGAAACAGTTTAAAAGCAATTGTGAAAAAAAATACTTTACTATAATATAGGAAAAAGTTCCTTATTACTATTTATGATTCTAGCTACGATGCTGATCGTTTGTAACGTTGTTCGAGTTTTAGGCATGACTAATTTATTAGAATATCAAGCAGTACGATAGCTTATGCTAACATGTGAAGTAAGAAGCAAGTGTTTACGGTACTGAATAATATTAAAAGTAAAGTAAATTTACAACTTAATTTTTATCTACGGGGTTTTCACAGTAATCAGGTTAAGCTTATGTAAAGCTTATGTATGTATCTTATGCATCGTCATAAGGAATAAAATCTAAGAATTATGCGACAAAATATATTTTTTAATTTTTTCATTACTGGCAATTTGAGTTTGATTTATAGACGAGTTCAGGTAACAGAAGCATACTCTAAGTCAGGGCGAGTATAAGTTGTATAGACACGAACTAGGTCTGATACAACTTATATTGAATATGATTTTTGACTTGATAATTTAAGCGCAGGCCTTGTGATGAGGCTCTCATTTTGAAAATGACTTTATTAATTTGAAAATACACTACTAACAAAATCTTGATATTTCAGACATACATTCATTAAGTTTTGTAGATAAAAACTCGATCAAATGGAAGGTAAAAATATGCTATTTAATGCTATTGATGAATTTATATCAACATTATTATGTATTATAAGCAAAAATACAAATATTTAGGTTACCTGTATTAGACTTTGACACGTGAGGAAAGATCAAAGTAATAGTAAAGAATATAAGAAAAAGAATTATGAATATTGGAACTCATGAACACCAAATTTGGGTTTTGGACAAGTCTGAGTAATAACAAAAAATCTATTAATTTTGTATTCGAAAGGTCAAAGGTCAAAATCACTAGATGAAAAAAGTCTGTACAATCGAAATAGATAAATCTATAATAGCCAAACTTAGCACAGTAGGAACAGGTCTGCCTAAAGACTGGGAAATCAACTGCTTTTGTTTTCAAAAATGTCAAATGTCAAAATCTCAGATTAAAAATGTCAAAATAAATTTTTGCTCATAGTGACATCATGTCAAGGCGTGGGTCCCTTACCCTCAATTCAGTGCCTTTTGGTCGCTATTTTGATCTGACTGCAAAGAGTTGCAAGCTGTTGATAATTTTTTTCACTACTAATTCTAGTGGCCTAATATAAGCTTGCTTCCTGGGTCTTTAGCGCCAAATTTATTCATGGTATCATTAATTTGATTTTATGTATGTACTTGTCATGTAAAAGTATTTGTTTATCTTGCGGAATAAATTAATTGAATTGAAAAACTATTATTCAAACCAGAATTTATATGACAGTGTTTACCACGTCACAAATATAAATGATTTTCCACAGCTAATCTTTCTCGTGAAGCTGGCAAGTAATCCTTTTAATTTAAAGGCGAAAACAGTCGACTACATAAGAGCAACATCATAAAAGCGCCTTTCATTTCATTTTACAGTGAAATAGTACTTTCCGTCAGACATTGTCAGAGCACTGCTGAAAATATATGAGCAACAGTCATTGAAGTGGCAACCGTGTCATAAAATTATTCCGCCACTGCAAACTGCACTAATTTCAAGCAAAAGGCCATGCTTGCATGCACAAATTACGAGATGTTTATGGTAAAAGCATTAATAATAATATTATGACGAGTATTAATAATTCATACGCACGCACTGCGTCTCTATTGCGACTCATGCAGTGATACAGTAATAAGGGGATGAAATCTGAAACCTAATATTCAGGTACATTATGCGAAAAGTGCCCAAAGCATATTGTAAGTGAGAGTGGTGCAGTAATTATGCACACCGAATAATCATGTTTAGTTCTTGTAACGAAAATACTTGTTATTGTTATACGTTTCGATTTCTACCTGCGGCATAAACAGCCATGAAAAACATTATTTACATCTACGAGATACTTATTACA
>JAQGDQ010000038.1:524301-861801 GCA_030141605.1 Tubiluchus corallicola | reverse complement strand
ACCAAAAGTTTGTGGCTCTAGCTCAAAAACTATAGGAAAACATGAAGCCAAACAGAAACTGATACGTATCTACTGTTCTTGACCCTTGGCCTCAAGGTCATCGTTCACTATTCTGTTGTCTGAGCCGGCATTCTTGGTACGTGCCCCGCACGTTTCGTGACTCGAGCTTATTAACTTTTTCAAAATGACAAAATCCTCTTTTAACTCTTTTGCTCATATCGTATGACATGGCTACGCCTATTTTCCGAAAGGTACTTAATGCACCTACTTCTTGAAAAGTACCTAGAGCACATCTGCCCTTACTTGGCTACCCATACACGCAAAAACATAGACTTCTAGTCCGATACTGCAAGTGACGGAACCATTTGCTCTATTTTTCAAATTTTGGCTTCTGTCGCTATGACCTATGTCCTAAAGGTCACTCTTCCTATAGTATTTCTGTAAGTTTCGTAGCTCTTTTACTTATGGCGCTATGGACACAACCTCGTTTTCTGGCGTTTTCTCATATCTCGAGCACTCAAGGAATCAGTGTTTTTAAGGCCCAACATGCACTTCTAACCCCAATGCCCAAATACTTGTGAAAAAAATGAACTAAAAACTGAAAAATGTAGGAGGAGATGCGAACTAAAGCCTGTCGTTCTAATTTTCACACGTCGGCTCCCATTTCGCACCGTTCAAGAGTCTCAGCTTTTAAAAACCGCGGTTACGTACCTGCCTCACAGTACCTAAAGACTTGTAAAAAAGTGAAAACTGGAAGCTCTAGGAGGAGGTGCGAACTAATGGAAAAACAAAATGATGCCCGCAGCCAGTGACCCAGTGACCACACTGCTGCTATTCAATCATCCAGGGATACCCACTCTGTGAATTTCGTGACCGTAGCTTGCAAGGCTAACGAATTATTAAGCAAAATATGTTTACGGAGAATAAATAAATAAGAAAGAAAGAAATAACGGCGTGAGAATCAGTAGTGCAAAGTCTTAATTAAATACATACTTAGCCTTATAGTGGTTTCTTGAGAATGACCCAGCAATACGCGTAGTTTGTAACCCAGGTAACTTGAGACTGTCTATCAAACTGGCACTAATTGACTCGCTTAAGCGGATTTTTTAAGACATTGACAACTTTCTTAACACACACACACACTTTCTCAAGCTGCAATATGAAACCCGCAGTATCTGCAGTTACTTTCAATGAGTGTTTTTCAAGGTTCATTTAGCGGTATTATACAATGGAAACCTGACAGGTAGATAATCTGCATGCTTGGATGAGTGGAAAGACACGAGTTGCTAACAAAGCACCAAGCAATAAGCTGAAGTCAATGGCCATTATGGTAAGACGTATTCTGTACCATTTGCTCTTTAGTACAGCTGCAGCAGCAGCAGCGACAGTAGCAGCAGCAGCATTAGTAGTTTATCTGTATATTACCGTAACAGAATTATATAACAATTCAACAAATTATTTTTTTATTATTTATTTTTGACTTTGCGTCTTTGTTTACTTTACTTTATTTCGAATTTCTTACAACACTCTGCCCAAGGTTGCAATAATACTGCAGTGTAGATGCTTTAATCGCACATTCAGTGATCAATCTATTACTATACCTTTTCAAAGAAATAAAATTTAAAAACAAATCTATGTGTAAAGAAATTATGCACCTGCAAAAATAAAAATTATGGTGAGCAAAGGAAACACGCATGCGTGAAAAACACACGCGCACATTCACACAACCGAGCAAAAAAAACAATGAAAAGCACCAATAATACTGAAAATAATCAAACACCCACTCTCTGTTCCACGCGCATCAACACGTCTCACGCTCAGATAAAATGTAATTTCCGCCCCTTTTCTCTAAGTTTTCATTAAGAAGTTGGAAAAGAGATTAGATCGTGATCAGTACAAGAGATTAGTACGTTAGAACCGTTTCTCCACGTGCCTCAGATACTTTTAAGCTAATGGAGAAAACTAACAGATAAAACTCTACGTTAAATATAATTGTTCAGTCCATGAAAAGCATTTTCACTACAGACTTCGCTCAACAGCCTTTTGTAGCTTGCTTGGAATGTTCGCGAATTATTGATCCTCGGTGGATGGAAACTTTTATCTGGTTCGAATAATAAACAATATGACCAGCGATAAAAAATGTTGTGCTGAAGTTTAATATTGAGGCGTTTCGAGTTCTGCAAGAACACTATTATCAATCATATGGTGTAGATTTAGATTTACCTTTGTTTTATTTTCCCTTCTAAATACTACATTTTTAGTTTTTACTAAATAACAGAAAATATCTAATAAGAGTAAAAAACTAAGCAAAGGTAAAAACAACATTTATTTACGGCGTGTGAATTAAAAATAAGAGTTGAGTTTTTTAGAGAAGTAACAAGTACTGTTGTGAAATTTCGCTATTACAAATTAAACTTACTGCAAATCAAAATTGCTTAACATAGTTGAAGCAACTTTAATATACAAACCCCGAAAAGATGTTATAAAGACTAGCAACATGTAGACAGATTTAGCCAACCATAAATTAAATTATACAAATACATTTTAAAAATTGATGCCGAATTTGCTTTCAACAAACAGCTGACAGAAGACACATTGTAAGTTGGGTTTGCAAGTACTGAATTCAACAAATTTGTATGGGCTTACACAAACCATGTCGCTAACATATTTAATTGTTATACATCACGTTATCAGTGTGTTAATACACCATAGATAGCGTTTGTTGCCTTCAAACTTTTGCACATAAACTTAGGTTTCTCGAAACTGACCGGCAGTTTTATAACGTTATCATTTTATTTATTTATTTACATATACTTTACACGTTTATTTGTTTACTATTAAACAATCGTCAGTAAGTTAACAAGTACCCAAAGAATGCCCATAACGGAAATTTTATATCAACTCTGACGGAATATTCGTTGTATGCTATAAGCAAATTATTATAGTGGAAGCATAGTCGAAGTACTCATTTGAACTGAATTTTGATCAAAATTCGCCAGCAAACCAATCTCTACATATCTGTGCCTCAACTGTGCAAGACGAGTGATTCTTTCCCTAAATTAAATTGCTATCAGACTGTGTTCGCTGATTAGAATGGTTTACAATACTCCAATGAGTTCTTCCATATTAGTTTTAATATACTGCTGCATGCGTACATTGCGTAGGCATAATGACTCTATTATACTAAAAGAGCACAACGACGTAATGCCAAGGGTATCGTATAATTATCTGCAACCAAAGGTTAATTGTAGCAGATCTAGCTACTGAATAGCATAAGATCCATGATTCGGGAGAAAGCGAAGATTGAACAACATGAAGCTCCTGTCACACTAATGCAGGTAGCATACCACATGAAAAATGTCTGGTGGATTTTTTTCTTAATCTACAAACTTTTTAATGTTCGTTCCGAAAGAACATACTGACGACGCATCTCTACTTCTATACACTAAAGACACATAAATTATTCAATTAATTGTTGTAATTTAAAATGAATTTCAAAAATAACTTGATGAGATAGTTAAAATTTCCATTTAGGCGAATTTGCTAATTACCCACATCTTTGCTATGCTGCAGCATATTGTAAAGGCATGAGGAATAGAAACTAAATTTCTTTATTTTACAAATTTAAAGCCCAGTGCTTTTGTATTAAATCACAGCCTTGCAAAGTTGGGTAGGTTTCTCTTAACTTTGCGTCTGAATGAATTTTACCAGCAGCAAGTTGGATTTTTCTGGTGTACCTAGTTGTGCTTTTGTCTGATATTTGATTTGTAAGTATATGTGTGCAATTTGTATTAACCCCAACTTGCATTTTTGCTATTTGCACAGGAAATGGTACATAATGACATTTGACCAATTTTTCATTAAGGTCATTTACAAAAATTAGAAATAATAGTGGTCCCAAGATTGCGCCCAGGGACGAAAACTGTATGCTACACCACCCATTGTAACCTTCTGTGAGCATTTTATGGTAAGATACAAACCAAATTAAAAGGTGGTTTTTATAACGTAGTATTTGACATTAACAACAATTTCTTGGTGCTTATGATTACAGCATACCTGAGAACGCTATAAACAGTATTACCAATGTGTATAAGGTGATTTAATGATACCATCTATGTACTTGGCGAAGCAATTGTTCCATTTAAGTTACAGATTATTATAAATGAAAGTTGATCCTTGAGATGTCCACGTGGATGAAAAGGTCAGAGAAATCTTGGTGATGTCAGTAGCCGGGTAATCATAACAAAACCGACCAGTAATAATGACAATTGCTTAAGAGTTACTTGGTGGTGGCAAAAGTCAACATCGTTAAGATTGCTGTGCTATTAAACTTTGCAAGCTAATCGAAGTACTGCGCATGGTGAAAGTTTTGAACTTTATCAGACTGTAGGCTGATAAAAATGGCACTCTTTTTCTCGCTCTCTCGATTTTTTATCGGGTTTCATGTTCTCTTCTGTTAAATTATGTTACTGAACGTGACTTTATCTTACTAAATGATTCACTTAGTTATACGTCAACTACTATAGGTCTAAGTTCGTCGGGAATGCAAACAAATTGCAGTGAACTTGCATGTCTATGTAGTGCCTTTGAAGCGTACTCAGCACTCCACCAATATCTACAAAATTTCCCATTGAGATAAATGCACTAGACATGAGGGTTCGTGAGACTTCTGAGCACTAACTGTTCTGCGTTTCTGGGGCTGCAAAATCCATAAGGTAGTTTGCTTTTAGCGCGCCTGTTTAGCTTGATTTTGTATGAGCGTCTCAGCATGATAAAACATTAGAAAGAGAAGGCTGGACATTAAGTTGTACAACAATGTATACTTATCTTAATTACTTGTTAATTTCGCAGTTCAGCTATAATACAAATAAATACAACTGCAAAAAATAAATGAAATGAAACACAAAACTTACATTATTAACTAGAGTGCGGTTAAAACATAAAGAGTAAAACTACTTACACGTGTCTATCGAATTTTAAAATCAACAAATTTAACTACGTTTTCATAAAAAGGTGTCTATTGCGTACATTTAACAATGGTGCGTCGTTTACATGAGAGAGTAGTGCATTCCACATATTGACCTCACTGCTACTAGAAAAATATCTTAGAAAATCGTTCCTACAAGACTTAGCAAAGTGTTTCAAATGATGAAATTTTGTGGCAGAAGTTTACATAGAAAAAATTGTAAAATTTCATAGCGTTTTCTTTATGTACAATACCGTAAAACATTAAAAGATCATTATGGAAACAATGTAATTCTAATGAAACTAATTTTAAATAATTTAATCTGTCAGGTGTGTCGGCCCTAGGCAAGTTACATCTAGCAAAGAGCCGGTGAGCGTTTTTAACCAAATTCATATCTTTCAACAAATCTGGATTCCTTCCAACTAGAAGTTCAATATTCGACCAAAGGGCGAACATAAGTTTCATAAATCCTGAGAAACACATTGACATCAGAAGAAATAAAGTATCATATTGCTAACACGATTTGCTTTGAGACAGATATTGCGACAATAATTTCAAGTCTTTGCAACTTGTCTCACCCAGATTGATTGTTTCTACTTTGGCTGGTAGAGTTTCATTATTAGTGTTATACTCTTAGCGAGGGTTGCTACTACTCAAGTGTGAAACACAACATTTTTTACGGAGATTGGTAGCTGTTAGTGAAGTGACCATTAGACTATATAATTAACAGCGAACTGAATGTTTTGGTAATAATCTGTGACAAAACATATTTTCACATCATCAGCATAGAGCTTACAAGAGACATGGCAATCTATTACTGGCGTACAAGCTTGCCGAGAAAGTTCAAACATTTTTGACACAGTCAAGCTGAATCCAGCAAGGGCCACTAAATTTGATGGATGCGAATCTCATCCATTGAGACGAGACCACCTAATAGAGAAGCAGATGGCCAGTGTAGAGCTTAAGCCACCCAAAACCAGTTTTTTGGTGGTCACACGTCCATTTGCTAGCTGTGCTCGGCGTTGCCTAATTTCCGACCACTTACTGCATAGCGACACACACCGTGACCACTTTTCGAAACCCTTTTCTCCATTTTTTCAAAGGAGATTTTTGCGTTAATATAAGTGTATCATTACGTATATGTAATACTTTATTTCGTTTGATGTATATAAATGCTTAACGAAAATATATGTACAAAAATTTGGTACACAATTAGCTATACGACACGTGTAATTATGTACTTCAGTAAGTTTACTATGAAATTGACGAAAAAAACTCGAAACCGGGTGTCACGAATCAACGCGATTCCGCCTATGCTTGGCGAAGATTGCTAAACCAACTGTCAAGCTCATCATATCGTTGATCTTTTGACTCGTCTCGCTACTGACTAGAAAAGAATCAATAATTGAACTAGTTCGTTTTTAAAATTCAAATAGGCATAATTAAAATAAGGAAACTTATTTTTCATGAAGTGGAACAATTTACATGAATTTGTTTCAAAAATTTTAGTCACTCATCCTACATTTCTTATAATAACTGATCAAATCTATTAAGCAGTTGTGATGGAATAAACCAAGAATTATTTAAATTTTGACACTAAACTCTATCTAATTCTATAGTGATTCTATCTAATTATTTAATTTTGTTTTGATTATTTTTGAACCTCGAATTTCCTGGCTGCCTCATAATTTTGAGCCAACCATGGCGATAAACTTTGGACTGTTTTGATCATTGGGAGATACAGTCGAGTGGCCTACGTTGTCTGTCTTATAAACAGAAGGACCCTGGTCAAAACAGGCTGTATGACAACTTTATCACATTTCCTGACATTAGTAATAGCAATTAATTTTCGCATTAATAATATAATAACAATATTCTTGCTTAAACCTTAGCTTTTTTATGAAGACGGAAACCATTTTCGTGATCTTCCTAGTGATTTTGGTGAAACCACTCTGCACGCTATTGCAAACCTGGCGGCACGCGCTTGCGTCTGAATAATTGATGAACTGTGTATGAGTACAAAGTGTCATTAAGTATAACTAATATGCAGAGATGAGCAGTTTGCCTTCCGAAATATGTTTATTAGTACTGTATATAAAAAATCAAATAAAACAAATATCTGAACCATGTACGTACTACATACACTTTCTAATGATGCTAAAAAAGTTAGACGGAGGGTGGCGCTAAACGCTCTAAAAAGACCTCTTGTAGTATGTAGTATGTGTTGCTTGTGTACTGTGTGGAAAGTGTACTGTACTGATTTTAGTGGTAAAGAAGTAGTAGTAGTAGTAGTAGTAGTAGTAATAGTAGTAGTAGTAGTAGTAGTAGTAGTAGTAGTAGTAGTAGTAGTAGTAGTAGTAGTAGTAGTAGTAGTAGTAGTAGTAGTAGTAGTAGTAGTAGTAGTAGTAGTAGTAGTAGTAGTAGTAGTAGTAGTAGTAGTAGTAGTAGTAGTAGTAGTAGTAGTAGTAGTAGTAGTAGTAGTAGTCGTAGTAGTAGTCGTAGTAGTAGTAGTAGTAGTAGTAGTAGTAGTAGTAGTAGCAGTAGCAGTAGCTACTAACGAAGCAGTCGGCTTCCACTGTTCGAAATTTTGGAAAAATATCATTTCAGCGGCCCTGGGGCGCTAGTCGATCAGCGACCAAATTATCGACTAACCAAGACATCCAAAAATCTACCAGAACGGTTGATCAGTCTATTGAATATTGAATCCAGAAAGCAAGGGGGTCCCAAACAAACATGGAGAAGAATGAGAGCTGGCGTTTCACGTACCAGCTTTTTTATGCAATCCCCCTATGAGTTCAATTTCTTAAGTCTTTCTAGGCAGAACCATGATATTATGAAGCTGGCAGCATGTAGACATGCAGGCTGAATGTCAAGTCCTCTCTCTGGCGGTCATGATTACGTAATTAACACCAGGATCTCTTCACCTAATATATGGAGCGTTAATTACCCAATAACACCAATTATTACACCGGGAGGAATACTGAATTGCGTTAGTTACGGTAGCAAATGTACCCCAACAGAGTCACAACACACAAGACTTCATTAGATATCTTCGCTAATGTGTTACAAGCTGAAATCTCTACGTCAAATTCGGACGAAATGTCAGAAGAAATTATCGACGTTTCCGATTTTTCCAAGCGGGGAAATTAATAAAAGCAGGCACGATCCGCACGAGTGTCAATATTTTGCAGAAATATAAGCCTGTTTTTCCCAAAGGAATTCTCTCTTTTCGTCGTGGTTTATATCGTAGTAATCCCGCAGCATAAAATTTAACTTGAACAGCAGCTTTGTGTCAAGCGGAAAGTTTATGCTGCTGATGATCCCTACACACAGGTGATCAGATTCATTAAAATCAATACATAACAACTTCTAAGACATTTCCTGGCGTATTTTCTTGATATTTGGACGAAATTGTAGGATCAGAATGTACATTTGAATTTACTTCGCGACAACTGAATCTACGACAATTATGCCAACTTCTTTTCGAGTACAGTTTTCTAAGTTTAAAGACGCTAGTGCAATTAGATGAGTATTCTTTTTCACTAAGTTTACGTCAGTTAGTGGCCGAACTTACGCAAGTTAAGTACAACGTGTCTAAGACACATTATTACAACGAAATAAGTTCTGAAAATGTGAATGAGCAGATAAAGCAGTTTATATATATATATAAACGTGATAACCTTGAAGAATTCTCGCAACCAAAAGTTCATCTACCCGCATCGCATTTTTTATTTTATTTTCTTTCAAGAAAACGCAAACAATGAGAATTCCAAGTGCAGAACGTAAGCAATGAGAATTTCGACTGCAGATTGTTGTTTAATTTAATTAGTTGCTAAAACAACGACGCCGCGGCAACGCGCTATGATGATGACAATGGCGACAACGAGACTTCGTCTCCCATGAAGAATGTAGCATACCTACTCAGCACGCGTGAAATACCTACAGAACACATGCGAAACAATTCCAAACGCATGTATTGCGTAACATAATGCCAAGACATTATGTTTTCTATATTTAATCTGATTTTGTTCGAGAAATCCCTTATAATCTGCAATGAGACAGCAGTGAAAGAAATGAGGAAGTGCAGCGGTAAAAATATAAACACAGGAGAATTTAAATTATGGTATGAGAGCTTTAAACAAGGCCTGTTCAACACATGTTGATAAATAAATAAAGGTGCACATTTATTTCCTGGGGCAACTCAGAGTGTATATGTGAGTAAGATTACGCTAAATTTAAACTGTTGGCAGGATAAAATGTGTTTACTTTTATAGGGTTTAGTTTTAGCTTTCATATTTATCTTGCAGCATCAACCGACAAATCGTTTAACATAAAACCTAAAATGTATCATGTCATAAGAAAGTGTCATTACGTATATAAAAGAACAGTGCATAGTATTTTGTAAGAGCAATATCACGTACAGGTTGACTCTATTTACTTGTACACCACGAAAAGGCTGTCTATGAGGCTTTTTTGTCCAAAATTTCAATCACATGTTAACAATTACTGAACATACTATTGTAAAAAAACAAAAGAGCAAAAATGTTTCAGCGTATGTTTCAAATGCAGCAACTTGGCTATACACTTGTGCAACTGTTAAGCTGCTTTCAGTAGAAAATATTTGACCAGTGACGCGCCTGGATTACTGTTATATGTCAGCGTTGAAGCACAGACCAATAGAAGGCGTATTTTAGTGTTATATAATTAACCGATTAAAAATACATAGAGCTGTTAAACTGATATTTAGAAAAAACGCGCAGTACAAGTCTTGAATTACTATCAGACTGCAAAATTATATTTTGAATCAGAAGTTTAGAATTTTTTCTAATATTAAACAAATTAATTTAGACATTTCCTTTAAGAGGAAACTTGCAAAAGCATTTCAGAAACATTACTTATTTAATCAGTTTTATTTCCGGCCATTACATAGATTGGCAATTGCGGTTTTTCTTGTCATTTGCATCAGTTCTTAATGGTTTTAAATTAAATATACCCAGAAGTCTGATGAAATAATCTCTGAATTAATTTAACCGCAATAAAGCGAGTAGTCGTTTACGTGTAAACGTTATTAAAAGGCAATGCTTTTTAATCAACTCAATTTTAGATTACTCAGTAAAGCCTATGCTGAAGGTTGATCTATGACTTAGATTACTGAACCCTATGCTGAAAGTTGATCTATGACTTAGATTACTAAACTCTATGCTGAATTTGATTTGTGGTACGCGCAGTAACGAGTGTTTTTCATATAAATTGCCTCAAAAAATCCCAGTGGCCACTCGAAGCAGACACACATTAGAAAATTTAAAATACCACTAAAGTTCAGAAAAAAGATCTTTAATAAATTTTTTGATGAAGCAAGTGCCTTATAGTATTACTGAAACAGGAGGTTGCGGTTAACAGAAAAAAATTTCCGGCAGAGAATTCCACGTAGAAGTAACCCGAGGAAAACTGGAACTATTAGCCGCTGTTCTTCAGCTGTAAATATTGAACAGGGCAGAAAACGTGGAAAACAGTAAGTGGCGACTTTTAGCATTTTAGTCAGGAAAGCCTATAGATTAATTCAGTAAGTATTCTTGTTGTATCATGTCTGCACTAAACGTCATATTATCAAGTTTTCAGTATTCAGTGCTTTCATATAGACACGGCTATACAGAAACGATTAGAGATAACATTTTGCTAAAACGGAGATCAGCTGATTGATTTTATAGCCTTCATGGTCGTATGCGTGACTAGCGGAATGGCTTCACGGCTAGCTGGTGTCAGCATTATTGCTAAGATAAATCAAGATGCTGGCTCAATACACCAACAATAGAGACAATTTAGCTAGTAATCTAAGTCACTCGGAGGCTGTTACAAGTGGATTTATCGCCACCTACCTTCAGTATGTACAGCAGACACATACGTCCATTTATATCTCCTGACGATGTCAACCATGACTTGGGCCTGGAAGTAATCTGACGGAACGACCCGCAAAAAATATTTAAACACATTCTTATCGCTCAACGTCTGCGCCGTGGCTGAATAGCCAACTTGTGGAATGTTGAACAACTGGAACAGGTTTTGAACGGGAATGGTAACCGTGCTGGAACCAGGTCCTATAACGCCGGCTATGTTCTTGCTGGTCCGTTTCTGGCACTCGTCCGTCACGTTCTGGTCTTTCTCCGGTTTAGAGATGGCATCTCGGATGAACTCGATGCTCTGCTCCAGGGCTACGGAAGAGAACCAACAGGAATCCCTGATTTCCACCCCCAGTTTGATCCCTGGGAGAAAGTAATCGTCCTTGTTGATTTTGTCTATTGTCATAAACGTGGCTTCTACCCGCTGGATGCCGTACTCTTCCCATATGGGCCCGCAGGTTCTAGTATAGGCTTCCTTCTGCTTGGGTTGGTGATGCACTGCAAAGAGTGCCCCAATGAGGATCTCACCCGGAAGCATGGCGGTTTTCCTCTGCACCCCGGATCCGGAAACGACAGCATTTTGCAATAATTGCAAAGAAGCAGCAAATAAAATCCAAGAAATCATCGTGTGGAGCTACACTCTGTGCAAAAATGAAGCCTAATCAAACTTGCCCAGTACACTGCTACACAATAATGGTTTCTAATTAGAAAACTCTTCATCTTTACATCTTTTCTGCTCATCACTTTGTGAACAAATCACGCACACATATCCATCTAATCCTGCTTAATTCTCACGTTATACGTTTAAGCGATAGTAAGCCATAACCACCTGATCACTCGAACTCAGTACATAACCGTTTCCCTCCGATGAAGCCATTCAGTTTGAGCGCTACTGCGCATGCGCATATATACCACAAAACTTCTGAAGCATCACGCCATTGACACGTTGCGTTAGTTTAATTGTACTGAAACGCATTATCTTTAAACTAACTGCTAGTTAGCTGAACTTGTCAATGTGTGTGCAGTCTACATTGAATTTGAAGACATCAGAGACCTATCAGTAATAAAGAAACAAGTTTTCAAGAGGACGCTTTTTATGCATTGCAATCATGCAGCAACAGCGACAATAGTAAAATATGAAACAACAATAGCAGCAGCAGTAACAACAACAACAACAACAACAACAACAACAACAACAACCACAGCAACTGTAACGGCAGCAAGATCTACTAGTATATAGTTCTTCAAACTGAGTTGTTTTAATCGTCGTACTAGAAGTTTTAATTGTTTTATTGAATAGTTTAGTAGCTTAGATACTTTGACTGAAGTTTGCTACTCCTTTGAAAGGGGACACCTACGTTACATTTATTGATAAACTGTATTACATTTATTGATAAACTACAACATGTACTCAACACAGCGACCCGGATTATTTACAGGCACTCGTAAATATGATCACATAACTCCTGTTGTCATCTAATTGCAATGGTTGCCCGTTTCTTTCAGGACTAAAATACAAAATTCTCTTATTAACATTCAAAGCTCTGAATGATTTAGCTCCCTCCTATATATCTGATTTTTTGAAGCCATACCTGCCCAATCGCAATCTTAGATCAATTAATTGATCAACACTTGTTGTACTGCGTTATAATCTAGTCACATATGGTTCTCATAGTTTTAACGTAGCGGCACCAAAATTATGGAATTATTTACCAATTTATGCACGTAAAATCAATAATGTTCAAAAGTTCGAATCATTTCTCAAAACTTATTTTTATAAAGAAGCCTTTTTAATTAATTAGAAATTCAATATGGACTCATGGATTTAATTAGGCTGATTTTTGTATAAATGTATTACGATTTTAGTTTTATTTATAACAGCCTATTGTGTATGTACTATTTATGTGTTAATATTTTAAGTATGTAAAATGCATTTGTTTATTTTTAATGTTAATGCGTTTTAAATATTCAATTTATTATAATATTTTTATACATATGTAAAGAAACGAAGCGAGCGTACAATTGCTGCTTTAGCGATGCACTTTCTGGCACCGCTGTTATATAATCATGGAACTTACACTTGCAATATTAAGTTTTCTGTATTACTCCTATATACTTCTAGTGCTTATGCTTAGGTCAGTGGAAAGTGTGTCTTTTACACGTATAGTTGCATTTATGATAACTAATAAAACAAAATTTGAAAATATCCACAACGGCAAATAGGCATATTACAACTTTTCACGTCCAGTCAGGTCCAGCTGCTGCTGTTCCGAATCTGAGTGACTGTCTGTCATTCACAGGCAGGCTTGGTCATTGGCTTCTTGTCCATTCCTATAAGCGCCTTGAAGCTTCAATACCTTTAACCCTTGAATAACTTGAGCAGTTGCTGTCGTAATAACAAAGTTAAGACACCAACGTATTGTACAAGACGTGGAAGACCAGGTACCTTAATTTAAGGTGTAACGTATTTTGCTATTTTAACGTTTAAAACCCGCCATTTAGCTATGGCACGTGTAAATTTCACTTCTGCTTCTTGATAAAGGGTTACAAAAACCCGGACGCTGGACCCGTAAAACATGCCAACGTAAGTAAAAAGTAAATACAGGTTACAGAACTGTAAATAACATGTCTGAATTGCTCAGTTCTTTTCACATTAACGTGGAGGAACCAATAGCAAACCTAGTATTATAACACGTACCATTAGGAAGAAATATTTTTAACCTTTGAACAACTTAGAAACCTCTCAATAATTCCAGACTCGGAATTCAAAAGTTGGTGAATATAGTCGAGCAAGAGGTGATTTGATACATGTAAACACATAATTAGTGCTTAAGTTACTGTATCAATTTCTTTACAGGTCTGCTTATTACTTATTTGGCTTCTGTTAACTACTCAGTGCATAACAGGCTCTCCCTATATAAACTGGCTGTAGGTTTGTAAATTTACCCCTGGTGATGACAGCAGCAGTGTGTCGAAACGTTTGGCATGATTTTAACTGTTTAATGTAAAAGCTTTAATAAAGTTGTGTTGTTTTTAACTATAAATTGCTGTATTTGTTTTTTTCTGGGAGTAAACTTGCCATGTTTCTTGGGATTTGTTCGCCCTGCAACTATTATAGGCTTTTCTTTCTGCTTCTTCAATTTTCGTACAGAACTGTTCACCCATTGTTTGTCTTACGCACGAGCTGTTACAATCTGATTAGGTATACATTAATTAATTAATTTTACTAATTGATCCATAAAACATTGAAACATGGTATCAACACATTCTAACCGAAATATAGTTTCAAGGTCAGCAGAGAAAATCTTATTATTGAGATTAACCCAGCCGACTTGTTATAATTATGTACTTTTCGCCAATAGGCTTTTGGGATGAGAAAATCAAAAGTTAGCTTGCCAAACATTGGATTATGGACACTAGAGTAAATAACTGATAAGGTTCCAAAATCTATAAATCATCCAGGATAATAGGTGATTATGAGATCAAGCAAAGGTTTAGAATTGCTTGGTACCCGTGTCGGTTCATTAATAAGCTGTATTAATTGATTTTGAACTATAAATTGGTATAATTTTTTGAACAATTGTTCAAAATTGCAATTACGATTTTTTTTTAAAAATAACCGCGGATTCGCTTGAATCCATGAATCTGTGCATATCCATTGCACGAAAATACAGCACGCAATAGTTTAGAGAAATAGAGAGACTTACCAACTTAAACCGTTCACTTTTGGTTATAGACAAACAGTTCAGTTGAGAATAGATCAGCTAGATCAAAGAGTGCAGACAAAAAAATCCAGGCTTGAAATCACATGAAATTTATCCGGAGAGCATTTATATAGTAAACCTATATACATAATAAACTACCTTGCATACATAATAAAAAACAGAATTTTTTGGACAAGGATGCGTTTATCAGCCCACAATGCGGAAAAAGCATACAAACAGAGCAAATTGTTCTTTGTGAATGTAAAATTAGTGAGCACCATAGATTAATTATAATAACAGGAATCTCGGGCTGAACTTTGACAACATAGGCAGCTTGTTTCATTGCACAGGTACTAATTTGACTTTAAAATATGTGTTTGAGTGTATGAAGCTGTTTTAAATACTGGTCAAGTGCTTCAAGGAAAGAATAGTAATTTACACTTTTGCAATTTGTTTGTATTTGTAATGATACTCCTGTAATATTGGTCAATAAACCCACTATTACTACTACTTCATGTAGCACTACTACTACTACTACGATAACTACTACTACTACTACTACTACCACTACCACTACCACTACCACTACCACTACCACTACCACTACCACTACCACTACCACTACCACTACCACTACCACTACCACTACCACTACCACTACCACTACCACTACCACTACCACTACCACTACTACTACTACTACCGCATTTCTATCTTAATCTTTCTTGATTGGCACTTGATAACCGTATATGCCTGATTTCGCCATTTTTAATCGACGGATCAAGCCATGTTTCCGTAAGAAGAACCACACCATAGTGCTTCTCAAGTTCGTCCAGCTTAAAAGCCTTGCTATTTGCAAGAAGACTCCTCGTGTTTGTGTGGAGGAAGGAAAAACGCTTCTTATTAATTGTGTCTTTTCACAAATTGGTTTTCATTTAATACATTAAAGGCGAGACTAGGTTCGGCGACTCACTTTTTTGCGCATGGCTTCCTTTTACTTTGGACACTGTTTAGTATTCACTCGTTCCTGCAGTTACTGCACTTCTAAGTTTCGGGTTCTCAAGACTCGGTGTGGTGCTTTTGCAAACACTTCCCATAAACAATCCTTTAGTCATATAGCTACACGATTATATTTATAACAGTTGTAACAAATAATAGGTTTACTTTACTTTTATCCACAAATTTTTCAACCTGACAAAACATATTGCCAATGTGTATGCAATTGGTTTTTCCGGGTCTGAAGATTTTTGGAAAGTCACTTTTACGAGTGGTAATACGGATCGTCCTTACGTCTAAATATTTGTCCTCCATAGTAGTATCGAGTGGGGTCAACAACAATTCTTCGTCACGTTGTGTTATAATTCCACATGTGACATAGTGATGAGGAAATCAGAGTATAGATTGTTTTTATTAGCCGCTGATCGCAGATTAAAAAACACAAATACTATTTAACTTCGTCAGTTGTTTGACTAACTGGTCAGTTGGGTGATTAGCAGGCTTCTTGGTTGGCTGAACGGTTGGTCGGTCGGTCAGTTACTTAGTTGGTTTGTTTGCATGACTGTTTGTTCGCTTGCTTGTTTATTGGCGGTTTAGCCTAGTGTAACGCGTCTGCTTTTCGTCTGGAAGGTCGTGAGTTCGATACAACGGCCGGGTCATACCAAAGATTTTAGAAATGGTACCTACTGTTGGCATGCCTGGCGCGTGATAGCTAGGGTAAAAGTGGGGTAATAATAGTCTCAGTTATATAGTTGCAGTTTCTTATTTACAGTCGACGATAATAGCTCTTTGAGCTATTGTTAATTGTTCATCCGACTTTAAATAAAGATTATTATTATTATTATTATTATTATTATTATTATTATTATTATTATTATTATTATTATTATTATTATTATTATTATTATTGGAGATTGCTGGACTTAGTTCGCCGATTGCTTTGTTGATTCGTATGATTATACTATAGAGCTTATGCCATAATCCTTGCACATGCTACAGGCAAACAACAAACAGCTTAAGAAAAGGCTTTAGAAGCTAATCAGCATTACCATTTAACATGAACTTAGGAAAATGTGACCAAAGACACGATTACTTCACAATCCAACAGTAAAGTTCATTTTGCAACGTAAAATTGCTTATGGTTTCCTGTTAATAAGTATTTAATATTGTTATGTTATTATACTAAAGAGTTTGCGGCATTCCGTCGAACAAATGTAAATCCTGGCTGGCACGCAACAAAACAAGAAGTTAAAACACAGCAATAAGTTGACGAAACATTTTCTCGCGTCCCCATGAGGCAACTGTTTTGTGCGCATTTTATTTGTGTTCTTAATATGATCATAAAATTGAATCATGACCAGAGAGCTTCAATTCTGTTTTATTGAATTCATCAGACACGACGCAATGGTGATTTGGGCAGGAGTGCACTTTTGCAGTGCCGGAACAGGATACAGTAGTCCCAGGCGGCGGATTTCCTGTCAAAGTAAAAAGAAAGGCAATTTCACTGCTTTTCCCACTATTGCTGTTGATGCTGTCTTTAGTCATAAATGAGGTACAGAAAGAATTTTCAGGCTTTTTACACCACACTTATGCTGAGTTGATATAATAAGACATATGACCATATCTTTTACGTAATTTTACTAATAAAACACAATTATAACCAACACTATCACGACGGCAATAATAATGATAACGAAGATAATAATGATAACGATAATGATAATAACAACGATAACGATGACGATAACGATAATAATAATAAAAATAATAATAATAACGATAACGATAACACCAACAACAATAATAATAATAATAAAAATAATAACAACAACAACAACAACAATAATGTTAATAATTTTAATCTACTGTAATTCAATCGGTATATTATGCTGTAACAGTGTTTACTGTTTAGCATCTTTAGCAAAAACGATTGATAATCTATTTTCTTTTTCGTAACCAGTCAGCGATTATCTGTTTATTTCTGGCCGTAAATGTGATGTCTATCTTTTAAATGGAAATGTCAAAGCCACCAGCAGTTGGTAGCTTGATAAATGAATAGGAAAATAATGTTTGAAATTAACCCTTTTAAATGCCAAAACGCCGAGTAGGCGCAGTTTTAACTTGGCTCTCAGTTCCTGTGCCTCGCGCATGCGTGAGATCATGTTGTTTCTAAGGTTGTAAATCAAGTATTTGCGGAATGCTGTTAAAATTGCCGGTTTGTTAATTTTGAGCAGTTAATTCTGCGAATACTAAATTACTAGTACTAAATTAGAAAGACTAAAAAATTCTGAAAAATTTTACGTCTCCACTGGAAGTCAAGATTTTCTCGCTTCCGCGCAGCTATGCTAACTATTACACCACAGAAACACTCTGACATTTCAGACTTAGAAAGTTACACAATAAACCATTCACTCGTTTATCAACAGGGAATCATAGTCTGCACTGTTGTCAAGACATAGTAAAAGTTCAGTTCTATGAACACACGAAGGCAACACTAAACCAGAAACTCTGAAATTTTTGCATTTGAATTGGTCTCGAACCCAAGACTCAACCCGTAACTAGCTTTCACGAAGCTAGATAATGGTTTGCTGTAACATTTGCTCGGGTTTGTTCGCTTGAAAGCAAAATTGTTTCTTTATTCTGAAGAGAAAATACATTAAACTAATTAAACCATACAGAGTTGGATTCGAACTCGAGGCTTGGGCTTAATCCATGCTGTAAGCACCCCAAATAACCGATTCCCAGCTTGGCATTAGTCCCAGATGCAAAGCAATCCTGCTAACCAAGGCAAACTGCTTCTTTTAATACAAAACCCCATTTCTTATATCAACGGGTTGGCTAAAGCGTTGGAGATAAAACCAATAATAGTTACCATTACAGATCTAATATATTCTGAATAAGGAAATTTAATATCCATTTGTCTATGGTGTGTTGTCGTTATCGAGTGATGTAAGGAGACGGTTGTATAATTACATCCATCGATCCATCTGCATTAAAATAGCAAATCAATTTTTGCCTTTTTCTTGAGTTCTTTCACTGTATTGTCAAGTTGTGTTACTTGAACCCTCAAGCGGCGTATTATTTTCCAAACAAGTTTACGAAAATCTTGAAAACGGCGTAAATTAAACTCGCGCTAGCCTCCATCCGTCTTAATATTACATAGATAAGCTAGCTTATTAACCCTTCACTAGTCTGAGAGCGCAAGAATATTTAATAATAATCAATCATGTAAATCAGTTAGTCGAAAACTATTGTTTTTATCATTTATTATTTTATGTTTGTGGAATTGGTTTTAATTTTCAAATGCATTTATTTTTACAGCTTTGGTACGTCTTCTAGTTGGAAGAAAGAATACAGTAAAATTAAATTTGTGTGTTTGACTGTTGTTCCTTAGCTCAAGCTATTAGGCACCACTTACCCTATTCACACTAGTTTATTTAGTTAAGTTGATTTTACTTTTCTATAGCGGGCTATCTATATTTATATGCTACAGAACGCTTTACGATAATTATTATTCTAACATTTCACATTAAGATAATAAATTTACATAAAATTATAAAATGTATAAAGTGAGGCCAATACGTAAAGAAAATAAAACAGTTGAACCAGTGAGTTTTCAATTTAGATAAAAGTATCAAATAACTTGCTTTTTGAGGCTTAAAAATCTTTGAGAAGCATGCAAAACATTTCAAACATGTAAACTTTCAAATCGCGATTTATACAATTAGGACTATGAAATTACAAAGATGATTTGAAATAGCCTTTAGGAATCACAAAAAGCTTTTAAGAACAAATAAGTTCTAATTTGGATTAAAGGTATCAACATTCGTGCACGTTCTTAGTTCGTACGGCGGCAAATTCCAACAGTAAGGGCCACATGCCCTGAAGGATCGTTTATGAACCGTAGTGAGTTTGAATGTGGTTCATGTACGTATTCATGTACGTACAATATTTTTAAATGGTGATACGTGGTAATCGTACAGTTTGTTCAGCCGATGTGATTGATACTGTTCACTACATTAATTTTTGAGTTTCAGATGTAGCAATAACCATCTTTCCCAATGACGTCATTTTTGACAAGATTTCAAGAAGTAGCAGCTTAACAACGCGAGGTTAACTTAGTTTGATTGTGTTTTTATAATTTGAGAACAAGAAAAATTCTAATTACTTATTTAAAATTGGCAAAATATTTTATATTCACTTGCGCGTTTAAATTAAAATAAACATTAGTAAGCAGTGCCTACAATTATTCGAAAGTAAACAAAAACAGAACGTGCAGGTTATTACTTTATCTTTATTCACAAAAATGATGGAAAAGGAAAATTATTTTGCAGAACGATACAGCAATATTTCAACGATTTCTAAACCGACAGCCACGTAAAACATTACAGAGATCTGCTCACCTGAATTTACAAAAAACGTAAGTGGCATGTGCCTTGAGATAACTTGTACGGCTGACAGTCAAGTCGAATTAGGCTACCTATAAAAGCAAACCGAAATAAAATAATTTACAGTTCCATTTCTACTCGCGTAATCAGCCAATAATTTATGGCTACTGTTAGGCAAGGTTCATATATTAATGTACAAACATAATGGTCTTGCCTAGAAAGCCTGTCACACTATTGCTGGGCAGCAGCAGCTAGGAAGCTTGCTATCAATTCCCATCATCCTTTAGCTCTCTTGGGAGAATCTGGTATACAGGATAATTGATAAAGGTAATGTATATATGAAGCTGATTGAAGTGCCGCTTTTATTATTGTTGATAGAATATTCTGTTACAGAGTCGCAAACTTGTGAACAATGCTTAGTTTAAGAGTTTATTAACTACAAACTGTAATAGGAAAATGCAATAATGATGATAATAAATTTAAAGGAAAAGCGGATCCAATCTTGAACTGTAGGTCAGAATCTACTCTTTAAAGTACTGAGAGGAAAAATAATATTTTTGAAGAATGACTTACGTGAAAGAAATGCTACCACACAAACTCAAATTGGTGTTCGCCGACTAGTTCTCAGCAATTACATGCATTCGCTGGACGGGCACAGGCGCCTGCATTTCGGAAACGGGCTGCACAAAAACAGGTGCTGTACCTCTCAGTTTAAAGGTGTTCGTTCGTGACGTACTGCACACGTTCGACAGCTCATGCATGAGCACAGCGGTAAATTTGAAATTTGAACTTTTATCTTAGCACGAAGTTTTAGCACGACACGCCGTATCTCTTACACTAGCACTGGATAAAAAACCTGTAACATGCTCGTGTAATGTTTGTGCTGTTGAAAATCATTGTCGTTTGGGCTTGCCGCGCTTAATTAAGATTTCAATTCAATTATTTAGCTATCAGAAACTATTGCAGTATTACTGGTGTTAAAGTGTATACTTTTTATTATCGTACTTGAAATTGGGGTAGTATATGAAAAAAATCATCCTTTCTTCCTTTAAAGAATGAAAATTGAGAGCAAGCTGTATCTAATTCCGTGAAGAATTGTGTTTGCAGAGAGCACTCATTAATATTACCAGGTTAGTGAGTACAGAGTTAATAAGGCATAAGAAGCCGTCAATCATTTTAATAGTTTTCAAAATGAATAATTCAATCGGATGTCGTGCACGTGAGTACATTCCCTTGACAGCTAAAATACAAAAAAGAGAAAATTTTGGCTACTAAAATTTATCACACAATTAACTTCTGAAACTTCAGCTTGTACCCGAGATTGTTCAAATAACTGAAACTGAGTAACTAAATTACGTATTTTCAGGGCTCAAAGAGCCCAATTCAAAGTAATGAGCTGCTCAAGTTATCCTAAAAAAAGAAATCAGCCTAAAAGAGTATTCATTCAAACATGAAACTAAGTTACTCAAACCGAGTAACCAATTACTGGTTTTTAGAACTCAGGAGTTTATTTTAAAATACAAATTACTTAAGTTTCTTTCAACTGAGAAACCAACCTCTTTTCTAGCAACTCAAAACTCGTTTTAAACACGAAATTATTCAAGTTATTTAAACTTGAAAACCTACCCACTCTTTAGCTATTTAAAAACTCAGTTCAGTCAAGAAGTTACTCAGTTACCACAAAATTTAACAACCTGCTGAACGTCGAAAATAAGCAGGTACTTTTTAGTTTAGGCCTAAATCTTGACTACTTTCATGCTTGAATGTAACTCTGCAGTAATTAGAATGCGTTGCTGTTAGAATGTAAGTTGAGCAACTTCTGCTTAAAGTGATTTCCTTGATGCCGAAAGTTAGTAAGTTGGCTTCTCAGTTTGAGTAGCATAAATAAATTCACGCTCTAGTCAAAGTGTTCTGATTGGTTGCTTGGATGGACTGATGGGGTTGGACAAAAAACAAACGAATAAACCAGCAAATGGATATGAATGAATGAATGAACGAACGAACGAACGAAAGAACTAACGAATGGATAGATGAATGAATGAATGAATGAATGAATGAATGAATGAATGAATGAATGAATGAATGAATGAATGAATGAATGAATGAATGAATGAATGAATGAATGAATGAATGAATGAATGAATGAATGAATGAATGAGAAGATACAAATAAAGAAACGTATAAGTGAATCTTTGAGCGAAAAAGTGTGTGGGTAA
This sequence comes from Tubiluchus corallicola, assembly GCA_030141605.1. Taxonomy (NCBI): domain Eukaryota; kingdom Metazoa; phylum Priapulida; class Priapulimorpha; order Priapulimorphida; family Tubiluchidae; genus Tubiluchus; species Tubiluchus corallicola. The sequence continues at coordinate 839,634 of JAQGDQ010000038.1, read as the reverse complement.
AGGAATAAATGACTGGCCGATCTGATCGACAAACTTAAGAAACTAAGCAAATGGGTTCAAACGAAAATAAACGTACGAACATACAGACAGATAAACAAACAAACGTAGAAAGAGTAAAGAGTCTGGTTAAATGAATAAGAATAAGCAAGAGAATGAAAGGTAGCAAGCGAATGCAGGAGTGAATGTATGACCAAATGAAATATACAAATGAACAAATGATGGGACAAATGATGGGTACAAATGAAAAATTAAACAAAGTCACATATTGCATGCATGCGCGATTCAGTTCAATCATCATACACTAACCATCCTTTTCATAATTAATTGTCGTTTGATAAAGCTTGTTCATTACAAGTGAAGAGACGTTGCTTCATAATTCTTGATTTTTTGTTGATTCCAGCTTTTTTATCTAGTCGACAGTGCAATATAATTATATACTTAGAATGTTTTTATATTTCTTGGCGAGTAACGGCCTCTGTCGTTCAAAATAACATTTATTCAATGATTTTGCAAGCCAACACTAAATTTAAGAAACAATAGGTTACGAAATGTCTGTCTGCAAATTAATTTTAGGATTTATGTGAGTATTGTATTATAATAATATAAAAAATAAAAATTATTAAAATTAAAATTCAATTAATGGTAATCATTTTTGCAGATTCCACAAAGTAAAAAGTTTAGATGATTGCCATTAGATGGCGCTTTGCGATAGCAAATGATAGAGTTCCTGTATCTACTAAACAGTAACATTATTATTGCAAGGGTAAAATTACTAAAACTAATATCCCATGTAGGAGGTATGATCGCTTTACAGATATAATCTACAAGTCTTTTCAAAAAACCTTATAGATATAGAAACATAATAATGTACAATCCTATTTCATATATCAGCATCACAATTTACGTCTTCTCCCAACTTTTCAATCCTACTTTTGTCCAGTTTCAAATCAGCATGTTAATTCACACGATATTCAGTTGAAAACTATATGTACTACATCTCTCAAAAACAAATGTAACGAAACAGTTATCAAAATATAATGCTATTAAAATATGATCATCAATTCCTCGTAAAATGAAATGTCATCAATTTAAAAATTCATAAAGACAATTATTTTTGCTGCAACAGTCACAACTAATCACAATAATCAGATCTCATCCTGACTTTAAATTACTAGTTAAACTTATTTTATCTTATACATTTAAATTACAAATATTGCAGAAATATAAATTAGAAACTCATCAATTACTGTATTCCTTGGATGAGTACCAGATAGCAAATATGCTCCTTCGTTCTCCACACGGTGAAATATTTTGCTACGCAACATTATTAAATGTACGTATATACTTGCATTTTTATTGTGAAATAAAATTTAATGCAGTTAAAATTAAATTCAACATTAATTTCATACCGCGCTATCAGAATCATCTACAGATATGTTTCTCTGACTAGTAAAAGATACCATGACTTTAACTAAACGAGTGCAACCCCATTTTAATAAAAATAAATGTTCTCAAAGAAATTACATTATATTTTAGTCATCAGTAACATCTACGTTGGATTAGTGTTTATTGCGTTAGAAAATTCATTTTGATCAAAGTTTGAGTGGTAGTGCCCCCAGCAGTACAAAATGCATTTGAAATACGATAAACACTAATCGGACATAGAAGTTACTGGTGCAATGTTCATTAACGTTCAGATGTGAAAAACTATTTTAAACAATGGCGCTCGCAAATGACAATCGCGTGACGTCAGTGGCTATTAACCGCCTGTTGCCATCGGGGTCGGGCGTTAATGCCATTAATAGCCTGTCGTCGTTAGTGACGAATATTAATGACCATTGACAGCACGTCGTCATTAGTAACAAAACTGATGACGTTATTCTGACTCTGTTTCACTGAATCATTTTCTATATAATATAGCGTAATGTAGACCAATCAGAAAACCCTACCAATATGATTGTGGAATCTTCTGAGCATATTTATTAATTCTAGGTAATGCATTCTTCTCTTGCTGCCATGTTAAGCGAATCACCCCCACCAAGTTACAGGTAACAGATAAGCTCCACTAATATAGGCTGTCGTAACAGTGGTATGTTTAACCACATTTGTGAGGTTGACAGTTACTGTGGTCTGATCAGTGTCAATACTATTACAGATTAACCAGTTATTAACGCTACTTCAAAGAGCGCGCACAGGTCATCATGAGCCCGCAAGGCGCGCGCAAGTTATCGTAGGCCCATACCTACGCACGCGTGCTGACGCAGAATCTGCCCAAAACATGATTTCTTGCTAAGTTAGCCAGCCCCAAAGTCTACAACCATCCCTGCAGTAAAATTTTGGTTTATTTGCTATGAACTCATAGTGCCGTGTTGTGTAGGCATACGTCAGTTTGTTCTGTTGTGTCAATGTGAACGTGACCAAACGATTCTTATAAATAAGAGCTAAAGCGCTGTTGAAACTACACCTGAAAAAGTTATAGTAAAGGTTTAACAATTATTTTGGATACATAATAAGTATTTCCGCTTTTAGAACTGTGTGTGCAAGCTAGTTTTTAAAAAAGCTATTGGCTTCTCACAACATTATTATGGAATGAAAAAAGGAGTAGTTTTACTGTCCAAGAATCAACTGATTATTATAACCTATTCATCGTTGTTTTTCCACCGTGCTTTTTAATTTTTTCACAGGTAAGACGGTTTTTTTGCCTGTTGTTGTTTTCGTTAGAAACTTTTTCAAACTTACAGCTAGTTACATCAGACTACATACATACCTATTTTAAATAAATGTACTTTAAAAGTGTTTAAAATGAATACAATTAAGAAATACTTTGGAAAAAATGAGAACGAAGAAAACAGCTGCGTATGCGGTCAGGAAAGAGTAACGTTGTATTCTAAATAATCAATGTTAAACAACCCTATGCCTACTTAGTAAATGGACGGATGATGGCTGCTTATGCAGCTCATAGTAGAGGATTATTTTGGTGATTACCTCGAAAGTTCTACTATAACCATTCAATATCAGCAGTAAACCGTGCCACTAAGTTCTAGGTATATTTATCAGTGTGACAAATTGTATGAAAAACTTAATGTCATTAATTATTTATAATCTTAATGTCAAGATGATTATTTATAATGGTACAAACCAACAAATAATTGAACTTTGATGGCAACTTAAACTTGAAAAAACACAAATTATCAAAAAGTTAGAACACATTACATGGTATCTACCTGGTTCTAGGCTATTTCCAACATTTTTGCATTTCTGATTTTTAAAATTTGAGTCAAAATTCAATTAATTGTGGTTTTGTACCATCGTTAACTAGAATTATTTATACTGCGTGCGTGTTAGAAGGGTATTTTATTGATATATGTGACGAAGTAATAAACTAGACGTCAATGACAACCCTAATGCAACATTTTGCCATGAGCGAAAAGTAAAAATACCTATTTACTTAACTTTTAATTAAATCTGGGTACAATATTTGAGTATTTTGCGCGCTTGCGGTGTTTCTGTATTTGTAAAATGTATTTTAAATGGCAGTTATACATTTGTGGTTAATCATTTCGGTGAAACCAAGTCCAAGTTCCGTATGAAAGCCAGTGAGGCTTTTCGTTTGAATTATAATGGTTAGCTTATTAGAGAAGAGAGAAGACTTTTGTTCGAGTGACACTGGGTGACAAAATTTTTCTGGTTTTCTTATTTACTTCGCTTGGGTGTAGATTTTAATACCAAACTGAAAGACAGCAAATGTTAATGCAATTTGGATTTGAACCAGGCAATTTCTGGTGACAGGACAGACGCCTTGGACTACCATCCTCTCCAGTGATTAAGGCAGTCCAAAGTTGCTAGTTGTCTTAAAAGTATCTGTCTTGTAAACAGAATGCCCCTGGTTCAAATCCAGGCTGTATTTTCATATTTCCTCTCTTTCAAGTTTGGTAGCAAAATTTAAAAAACTGCGGGTTTTTAAGTCATTAATAATAATTTTGACATGAAGATTATAATAATTCGTTATACGATAATTCTAAATTGTGACATGTTATCGTTTCATTAAAGGAAAGTTCAAGTAAAAACGAACATGTGAGTGAAGACTAAAATGAGTGAAACTGCTAATTCCAATCAATAACTTTGTGTTTATTTTAATAACCTCCAAATCGCTTTTGATATACACCCACATACTTATACATTAGTTTACGAATTGTTATTTCATCGCCTCTTTTCTCTTTTTATTGCCATCATGGGGTTCGCTCCGGCTATGAATAGCCGATTAACCCATTATACCTGTCGTTACTATTCAACTTATTAGCAGTTGTCATAGCTATTAGCATGGTAGTAATTACGAAGATATTACAGTGGGCCTGTAGGGACGAATAAGCTGCTCGTTTTTTGATTATTTATTAATATTATCAAGGTAATAAAAGACCAGTCCTGGTTATTATAATCAAATTGACACCCTCGTGTCGTAGATACCCATTATACTTTGGATGTGGAGAGTATATATTAAAACAGACATATTTGTAGTATATGTTATGTAATAAGTACGTCGCTGATTAGTGCTGTAGTGCTGATAATATTCTGGTGTGCTGCAGTCTTATAATTATAATTATATGGATCTCCCAAAAATTGAGAAAATTGTTTTGTGCTATTCAGAATTTCCTGATCCGTAACATAGGATCTTCTGGTCAGAAACTAATCACATAAATGCACAAAAGCTATATTAAATTAGAAATTCTGGAAAAGTTTTGCACTCCATTGGGATTTGAACTCTAGACCTGCTTTCCAGGCGGTTACGTCTTAAGTAAGCATGACAACAATTGATGAGATCGCGTCACCGGGAAATATATAATAATTAATGGCTAGGTACCTGTATTGTGGATATGATATTAAATTATTTTACCATGTCATTTATGGGCTTCTTAAAATGTATAATTGTTTAAAATTTAGTTACTACTGTTTTTATTTGCCCTACTCAAAAGTTTGTGTACTGAACAGTTAATTTTCATCAAAATAGCCCAACAGCTATTTGAGATGTTATGTCTTGATGCTTCGTGCATATTTGATGCCTCGAAAAGCGGCACTTTATGTCGGCAAGTTGTTGATATCTTCAGCTTTTGGTAAAAAGATTATTAAGATGAAAAGATGCCCAAGATACCTTGCATTGGTATTTAAGACCTATGTGAGGTATAATAATTTATTATTAAGCTAACAGCGCGGTAGAAATTTTCTACTGAAAATTTTTCAAGACATTTTTGTTTCTGTAGTTAGTTTAAATTACACAAAGGAGCTGCAGAATATTTGATTTTTCTGTAAAAGCTTCAGCGTTGTGTCTTGAGATAGCTCTTTCATTCTTAAAGCGCCATAATGCTATCCGGTAACTTTTAGTCTAACAATATACATACGAGCCTTGTTTGTACGTAAGATGTTTTCTACAGACGGTTGACACGGATTGACCGTACTTTTAGATCATTTATCCAAATAGTCACGTTTTATAAATAACGTTGCAAAAGTTGCAAGCTTAAACCAGTAGAATCACGAAGCAGCAGTCATAGACACTTGTGACTTGCGCATAATAATCCAGCTTTATAAGATGTTAGCAGCTTGTTTTCAGTTACAGCTGTTGTTAACAGTAATGAATGCACTATACGTGTTAGAATGACTGGACACTATGGTAAGCATACTTACTGCAAGCTAAGCTCTCATTTCTAAGGTTTTAATTTTCAAAATGAAAGTAATGCACTTAATGAAATCTGTCTGCACAGTTCGTTAACGACGTTTAAGAAATAAAAAGCAGAATGAAAAAATAAAAATAAGAGGATGAATACGCTATGATTTTGCATCACTAGCACTCTTAAAAAACTATTGTAAACAACCGTTGTTTGCAACTGTTCTAGGACCAGTGGGATAGCTCAATGGTTTAGTATCCGTTTATAGTTGTCAGTATTATAGTTTTTTCCAATTTTCATACTACCTCCCGTTTATTACTTGCTAGTAACTGTAAAGTTTATTTCATTGCCATTTTAGACGTTTTGATGTTTCACAAAGCTTTTGTTGGTGAGAAAGAACGCTGTTGGAAGATTTAACTCCTTGTTTAACTCTGCGCAAAAGCACACTTCTATATACGCTGAAAAGTATATTTACATGTGCTTTGATAATGTTGCAGAATCGCACTTCGTACTTACAAATAAAACTATTTCGGTACTTATTGCTGTATAGTTGGAATAGTATATACATATAGTTGGACGTACATTTAGCATTACTAACCTACTCATTTGAGAAATGACAACAACCATTTTTCACAAAGTCTTCTTGAATCTTATTTGCTATTTTTTTCCATAAACATTTCGCTTAATAACTCGTTAGCTTGCAAGCTAGCTTGACGAAATTCACAAATATGTAACTTACAAATCCTTGTATGGGTTTGCTCATACACCATATGTACTTTAACTTATACAATGCCGACTTAGGTCATGTGATATTAACACTCTAGCACAACCTAGAACAATGTTAGTCATTTTTCAACTGGCGATAGATTTTCGTCCAGTGCTGCCTCTCGTTTATGGAATGCGCTTCCAGACGAGATTAAAAAACCCCAAACTACTGCTGTTTTTAGACGTCAAATTAAAACATTTTTATTCTTAGAAGCTTTTTATTTTTATGATTTTGTGTCAAGAAACGTTAGTAGGCCTAGTTCTTTAAATGTGTATAATTATTATGTCGTCATCAACATCATCATCTTCGTCTTTTCTTCTTGAAACAATGGCATGCGAGAGAGGCAAGCAAAGAAAAGGTAACGAAAACCAATGCGCCAATACAGTAGAAGCTGAAATATAGAAAATCTGCAAATAGAATTCTACAACTATTTCTTCAGATTAGAAGTGGATGTGAACTACTTAAAAATCGTAAATGACAGAGGTATTTTCGGATCTCATTCATAATCACAGACGGTAAACATAGACGTGAAATCCTATAGACTGTAATCACTGCCTACTAAACGCAGGAAAACAATACTAAATTATAAAGTCTGAAAAGTTTTGCAATGATCCACTGGGACATGAGCCTAGGACTTTCTGCTTGCTATTACACCATGAGTGCGCTCAACATTTGAGACTCAGAAATGTACACAATACTGAAGCCAGCAGAGGTCTATCAAAGAGGAATTATAGTCTACACTGTATCATAGTTGGAAATCCATCAGATAAGCACATGAAAGAAGTACTAACTTAGAAAGCTCGATTTTTTACCTCAACTGGGACTCGAACCAAATACCTTCTGTTTTCCAGGCTATACTAACTCGGTTCTTTAATTACCAATTACTCCACATAATTTCCAATTACGTCATACATACAGGCACTCAATTATTCAGACTCGAAAACATTTTTATACAGTTCGACCTCTTGTAAACCGGTACACAGCGCACAACGGGAAGGCCTGTGGTCCCAGTCAGAGTTCATTACAAGACTGGCAAAGAAACGCCGAGATGCCACTGGTGGTCATCCGTCCATTTAGCTCAGCTGGTTTGGCTTAACTTCGCCCGCCACGCACGCAACAGTGACCCAATCAAGCTATTCCCCTATTACTGATAATGGGCGCAAAAGTTCAACGTGCTAATCATGTGAAAGTTTTATACATTTTTTGACTAAACGCACCAATCCATAAGCAACATGGGTACATTTAAATCTATTGTCTCCGATTTTACTGTGAAACACCAATTAGGCTTACAACTTTAGGTTCACAACAACGGTAAGCTCAATTTAAGTCTAATAGACCTATAAAGATGGGCCGCAATCTCTTTGGGGTTTCGGGGTGATGAGGATTACACCTTTTATGACATAACAACGCCATTTTAGGAAGAAACGCAAATTGGCGGCAAAACAGTATTTAGAAGCAATTATTAGTAGTTTCACAAAATAACTTTGTTCGAGTTTTTGCTCAATAAATGCATTTATTGCACCTCCGTAAATGCCATATGATGCCAGTTCAAAGTTCCACGCACATTCCCATTGTTTGGGAATGAACAGAGAAGTCCTACGTTTGTAACTGTGGTGTTTACATGGCTGAAAGTTTTTAAACTTTATTGCGAGCTCTTGGTCCCTTATTTATTTGTTCAGGCTGTCATCAAACTTTGGGCAAAATGTACTCAAGTATGTTTAGTATACCCGCCAAGCAAACAAACCATCATTTGAAGGTACACAAATTTTTCATTTATAGGTCTCAAAGGAACAATTGTAGACGAATCCGCAAACTTGTTTCTTTAGGAAAAGTAACGGTTGTTTACAACTTCCGGGAGCTACAAAAATTTAATAGTTACAAATAAAATCAGTTAATTATTTGCAAGGTTCTTACAAGAAAGCCACGACATTTCATTGAGTATCCACAAAAATTAGGCCTGACTCTGTACATATTAAACTTGGTTATACGCAGATATCAAAATTTGGCCTATGGGGCGTACATGTCTACTTGTATGTTACTCTTACCAGTTATTTTTCAAAAGTTTTGAATACGTTTTAAGAAAATTTTGTATGCTGAAACAAGGTTAAAGCACACGAAAACTCTTTGCTTACATAAAGTTAAAAAATTCGTTTTAAAATTTAAATCATCTACATACTGCCTTATTGCGCACAGAGATTGCGTTAGCAGGAACTCTGTATAAAACATGAAAATTTAAACTCACGCAATGACTGTTAGGGGCAGCCATTTTACGCTAAGTCGTTTGAAAAAAGTTCAGATAATATTGCGTAAAGTTTAATGAAAATTATTTTTAAGTAGCGTACATTTCACAATTTTGTGTCGAAAGTTTATTGGGACATACGTACTTTATAATTGCCCTTTCTTCTCCTTTAATGAATTCATCTGAATTCCGTTCCTTTTCACACATTTGAGTTTTTGAATAAATTAATCTTTGTTAATTAATTAAAAAATCTGAATTAATTAATAACTTAACTTGATCAAATTAATCTTCATTAAGAATTAAGTTGTGTGATAATACTGCTATTGTCAGTTTTGCCTACGTGGCTCCTAGCAGAAGGGCCGACAGATTTAATGAATTCTTTTCGGTCGGGTTAAATAATATTGTGGGCTATGGGGTTCTATATGACTGCGTTTTGAAAATTCTAACACGTGGCTTGAAGCAAAGATTCTTCTAGAACCTCTTATGATTACACCTGAGTTTGACTGCATGACTACCTTTATTGCTTGACTGTCTCTGCGTCAAGGCTTGTGTGTATTTATATTAAATTCGGCTATTTGCTTAGTGAAACATTAACTATGAATAGCATACTACGAATAAATGAAAAATGTCTACGTCAAAATATGTTTAGTTGTTTATGTACCGTATCCTAGCATCCCACTATATTCATCATATTAAACAGGCCAGGTGCGTCCGAGTCTTTGACCACAGACCTATAATGTTTACATCTTTAATGACAACATGAAGCAAGTGGTTAGTGCGATAGTTTTATAGGGTAGGCCTATTAGTAGAATTTTTTCCTACAAATAAAGGGGCTTTATTATTATTGTTTATAATGTATAAAATAAAGATTTATTATTATTATTATTATTATTATTATTATTATTATTATTATTATTATTATTATTATTATTATTATTATTATTATTATTATTATTATTATTATTATTATTATTATTATTATTATTATTATCATTATCATTATCACTATCATTATCTCACTCAGTGTAAATTGTTGCAATTATATAACTTGCGTTTGCGTTCTTGCAAGTTTGAGGCCAAAGAGAACCGAGTGGAACCTTCTATCTATGTGCCTGCCCAGCCTGTCACACTCCAAGCACATGTATATAATTATGCTGCCTGGAACATTTGTAGATCCTACTGTGTCTAATAAACTGTCTATACTGACCATGACTATAATTACGATTGTTAAATGTTACTGGATAATGTGTGTGTTAACTCTGCGATTCACACGAATAACTAATTTATATTACCCGTTATTTATTCTTATGAGAAAAGCACTTTCAACCTATTGATTGTGTATTTACATTTGGTAGGCCCACGTTGATAACGTGCAATAATGTTATTAAGTAAAAGTAGTGCAGAGCATTGAAAGCCGCATAAGAACAGGTAAATGGCTTTTAACGCGCGTATGTACCGATGGGAGAGTGACACTGTCTCAGTGCCATAGACATACGCGAGAATGCTGCTGGTTACCTAAAAGTTACACGTACACGCAAAATCAAAGACACGCGAAAAACATTTCACTTAGTGCAGGTGGACGAACTTTAGGATTAATATTTATCCCATGCAAATTAAAATCAGATTTATATTCAATTAAACTATACGTCTGTGTGCTGTAAACTCTTTATTTAGGAATAATCAGAATACTTGCTTTTCGACAACTTTGATTTACATGAACACATAGTGTTCTGCTGATTTAAATATTTCAGCTGTGAAGTTGAGCCTTTCCAGTACGAGATAATTTATTTCATTTTTTCATTTTTCATTTTCCCGCACTTTCGAATCGTAATTGAATATACTATATTTGAAACTTACAATCTTTATTTAAGTATTTTTAGCAGAGATTCAGAAATCTTAGTTCTTGGTATTTTTGTTATACATATAAGTTCTCTCTATTATTTTCTGGTTTAGAACGAGTACTTATTTTATTTCTCATTTTGTACCTTTATTTGTCAACTACCAGAGTCCATACATTGTTACAATGTTTCCTTTGTATGGCACCTTTCACAAAATTGACCTTGAATATTAGCTAGAGATGTCTTTCTGAGATCCTGAATTGAGTTTTTAATAACTTACGCAAAATTTTTGAACTAGTAAAAACTGTTAATGAAATTGACTGTAAAAACTACTACATAGTTGAACAGAAGAACAGAAGCTGTGTGACCGAATTAATTGTTTTTCTTATATTTTCAGAACAAAATGGTAAAAATAGATCTAGAATATTCACTAGGCGTTTTGATAGTGACTAGCTGTTTGTTGACCGTTGCCTCGTCGTGTTTTATAACAAATTGTCCTCCAGGAGGAAAACGTTCAATCTCTAGTACCAGGACAGTTAGACAGGTAAATACACGTTACTCGTGCTCCAAGAAGTAATTTAATCTCTTTAACGAATTTACAAAAAGACTGCAACATTAGCCATAGGCTAAAAGCGACTCTTAACGAATACAACACTGCGACGAAAACAATAGCTTAAATTGCACAAAAACCTTTATTTGATGTGTCCAATGATCGTCAGCCCACATTGATGCATTCATTAAGTACCTAAAATTAATCAAGATCTAATTGGCTAAAAGCATTTTTACAATGACAATACAACATAAAACTGAAGGCTGTTATAGCAAAAGGCACTTTCGAAAATAGCATAGGAACGCCACAGCTGCAGGGCGTGTATAAATGTTTTAGTCAAGATTGATGTTAGCATAAGCATTTTAGCGTATGTTTGCTCCAAATATTTGTTTACGGTTTGAGGGTTTAAACTGACCACAGTATCCTTGTAGGTGCCATTGGTACGCGGCATGTAACAGGAATACTCACAGACGGGCGCCGAAGATGCATATTGAGATGCCACTCAATGGCGCCTGCGTCAGTGGCGATGACCACACTGTGACTATCTCTTAACTGGCTATTTTGTAGTTGTTCAAAGCTAATGATAAGTACTTTAAAATGTGGGTTATTAAATCAAACTGTATGGAACCATTTTTGCTTCTCAGTGGAAAATTTATAAGTCAGACGTCATTTCTGTGATGACGTCAAACAACGCATGATTATTCTATAGTAAATTTAGAAAAGTGATAAAATGTAATACCCCACGGTTTATTATACGGCCAGATATTTCACATAGATTTCTCTATAGCTTGAAAAGTGAAATATTTAAACCTCGTCAGTTTTCTGGTAACGTTTTCATTATCCAGTAATAAACTTATCGGGTTCCATCTAACTCTCCTTCTTCATTTTCCTCTCTCGTTCTCTTTCCTTTTCCTTTTCTCTCCCTCTTTGTATAGCAACTTTTATCTTGCTAACGTTCGCTATGGGGTCGTGAAAACTTGAGCTGATTGCGTCAATGTAGCTTTTTCTAGAAGTTCAGAAAGGTATTCTCTATTATTCATTATTGGTCGACAAAAAACATTTCCAGTATTCCATCATTGAATTGCGTGGAATACCATCCATTGCACGTATTCGATTCGTTTCTTCAACCAATTCTTTTTCAGTGTTTAAAATGTGGTCCAGGAGGCCTGGGACAGTGTTTTGGACCTAATATTTGTTGTGGAGAACTGATTGGCTGCCACATACGAACCATTGAATCTGCCAATTGCGCCAAGGAGAACGAGATACCAATATTGTGCGAAGTACGAGGGAAGGAATGTGCTGGAGGTAGAGGTCGCTGTGGAACAAATGGTGTTTGCTGCAACGAAGGTCTGTATAGTTGACAACTGCAAATTACAACTGGCAACTAGCTACTTGTAGCTGCTATGCAACGCTGATATGCAATGGTGTGCTTATTTTTTCAAGTATACCTTGAGTGAATTGGCTGACAGTCATGCCAAACACTTCTTTTGGATCGGTGAAACAAGATTCATCCTCAAAAATCGAGTTAAGAATTCGGGTTTGGTTGATCTTACTGATTGAGTTTTCCGAAATGGAGGGTGGAAATTTACCGTCTTAGGTATTGTCTATTATCTAGATATTTAAATATCGACTGAGTAAAGTCGATAGCAGTTGACCAAAACTCGTCATCCAACTGTTTTGTAATCTTTGGAAATGATTCTGAATAACACTGCTTTTTAAATTCAGAGCTGTTAACTTAAAATCAGAAAAAGTCGTAACTTAAAATCATCCTGTCGTAACTAGTGTTGCCACCATTCCTGATTTGGCCCGGAGTCTTGAAATTCAGCATCCGTAGTTCGGTCGGATTTTTGAAAAATTCTGAAATCTCCTGATTTCGACCACTCTATTGAAATTTAAATAAAAAGCAGAAATTAAATTGGTATGCTACTGAACCTTTGCAAAAAAATTAAGCCAAAAAAACAGTTGAGTTTCTGTTAGCTATGGTAACAGTAAATATATTAAATTAAGTTTAATCGGCTGCATGGCTTCATCATCCTACCCCTTCTACATTTTTCGCCAATTTTTGTTACAGCGGCAAATACTGCAAGGCAAGTATTCTTCCCCCTTAGTGTTAATTCATCTTACATAAAGTGTTTAATAATTTGATTGCTAAAACACCAAACACCTCAGAAAACGTGAGAAAAGTGACTGTACACTGCTTCGCACTTTTATAAGTTTTATAAGTTTTTTTGGAGTCTAAAATCAAGAATTTTACTACTTTGTCGTTTGAATTTCTTGATTTTAGTTTTTGAAAAAGACCTCATAAAACATCTAAAATGTTTCAAATGCTTGGTTTCCAGGGCTTCGTCCTGGCCCCACTGGGGAAGCTCAGAGGCCCTTTGGCTAGCTCTTGACTCCTGACTCCGGTTCATGACGGGGGGGGGGGTAACTCTACTCATAACTTCCGACTCAGTCAGAGCCAGTCAGTCTATGGTCTTTTGCTGAAATCAAACGTCTTAGGAGAAAAAGTGATTGCTGTGTGCCAAGCTGCTATTACTAGAAGTAAAGAAATGAAACAAATTCCAAAAGGCAAAACAAAAATCCGACACGTGAATGGCATTTAGGTTACAAAACACAATCGAATCATCGCTGGTAATAAGATATGACGAAGATGATACAGAATGACGATGACGAATCGAACCATTAACATTTTCAAACGCCCACTATGATTATCTCAGGTTATTTTGACATTTTATCAGATTTTTTAAGATTTATTGCACTCCTACATCTGCGTTGAGTCATATACACACGCATTAGTTATACTGGCATAAACTTCAGATTCAAAGGTCGCTTGCCTTGTACTTATTTGCGTATTAGGTTATATATATGAACGATTAGCCAGACGCCCCTTTTATGTAGTTAGTAGAATAAAGTACGACTAAACAAACAGTTGTACTTTTTTAATAGAAACATGCACACTAGATGATGAGTGTTCACGTCCAGCAGGACCTGTTGACGACGGAAACAAGAAACCGTCGGAAGAGTCGATTGATGAAGAACTTGGTATCCTTCTCCAGCGTTTACTTCACTCGCCAAGAGAGGGCAGCAGAGCACGTCAACTTGGTAAAGACCGATAAGGCTAGAAGTTGTACATAGTTGAAAACAAGAATGTCTCAATTTATTTATTCGCTCCTAAAAGCTTTAATAATATAGTTTTGTAAGTCTTAGGATAATTTTCAAAACGTTTCCACTTAGTGTTTAAACATGCAACTAGTATTTTCACCGACTTAATTTTTTCCAACCGACAGTATAATTTTTTATCGCTATTTTAGCTAATCAGTCCTTTTAGACTTAGACATTATAGGCTTAATAGTTGCACACGGTAAAAAAAACTCACACAAGATTTGTGCGCACACGGCAATTTTTGTATAAACAAGTTTTGTCTGGATAATCTCAGTAAACATTTGCTAGATGACACGTGACAAAATGACTATTTTCAATTTGTATGATGCACACGAGAGCAGGATGAGTTTGAGTAAGACATAAACTTGAGTATTTTTAATGAAAATCTGTGTAAGGAAAATTGATAAACAGCGTTTGGAGCACGCACAAGAGCAAAAACCTGTATTAGATAAGTTTTTGCAGACAGATTTTGCCTCATGTGCGACGAGTAAGCGTGTTGCAGTAAAGAAACCGCCGTAAATTCGTAGTCAGAACGTATGTTTGAACTTTTAAAACTTCCGTGACTGCATGAAAAATAATGCAGGCAATGTAACCAGAAGAAAATTTTTGTAACTGCATTGATCTAAAATTGTAATAAGTAAAGTTTTTTAGTTGTTCAAAAGCTAGACTATCTATTTATTAGTCATCATTAGCAAAATAGTTTTGAGTGCCATTTATCTACAGTCACAATGCACGTATATTTATTCTAAAAAGTGTAACTAACACAGATTGTGATCTGTTCTGCAATCAAATTGACAAAAAATTCACCAAAGTTGAAACTAACTATCGATGGCGGTTTTTATATTTTTCAAGAATAAGAGAGAAAAATAACAACACCAACTCCTGTCCCCTGATGTTTTAGATCACCGTGTTATTATATTAGGTACTTCCATCATGTAGCACAGCTCCAGTCATGATTTGATGCCATTTTCCCCGATCTGTTGCCGCATGTAAACTACCTACATTATTACATCTAGTGGAGTATCTAATAAACTTTGTAAACCAAATATCTGATGAGCAGTACTCCTTTTGGCTTCCATACAGGAATCAATGCTTGATGTTAGATGGTTGTCGGTCCTGCCACAGCCCGGTTCTGTTACAGCGCGGTCCTGTCTCAACCCGGTCCTGCCACAGCCCGATTCTGCTACAAACTGGTCCTGCCACAGCCATCACAACCATCCATATTAACTACGACTGTAATTTAGCGCTAGATAACGGCTCACTGTGTGTGGGAACCGTAAAAAACTAACTGGGAAATTATCGTATTGATATCTAAGAAAGCCCCTGATTGTGAATGTCAGCCAGTAATACCTGTTAATTAGTTTGTGGGGTGAGTTTGATACCATAATGATAAATCTCCAAAAACACATAATATGCGCACAGAGAGATATTGAATATTTGCTTACATCGACACTGTTTAGTATCATCAAACTATTTGTTAATATGATCTTATGTTATGACCTTATTTCTCACAATTCTAAGGGAGTGAGTACTTTATGTTGCATACACTTAAATTGACTCGCTGAGTAAACCTTCAAGTGATCATTATCAGTGTGAATACGTAGTGCTTGCCTAATATATTGTATGCTTTTCTTAAGAAAACTCTAAATAAACAAGTGTGTACAAAAAGTAGTTACGTTTTACCTTGTTTATAGCGGAACCTCTAATAAAAAGAAGTAGGCAACACGTGAAAAACTGTTAATCACAGAGCCGGATTAGGGTGTGTAGGTGCCTAAAGTACACCCAGCACCTGGTGCCCGGCTCTCTCCTTTGCCCCATGACACCGCGTGCATGTTTCGCGGCCCAAAACATACGTATTATTTCATACAAATTGTGCGACATTATTATATAAAGCAACGTTCATCGCTCTACATAGATTTATGCCACTTAAATTCTTTAAAAAAAATTTTAATTAAATAAATCAGCAATAATACAAGAAAAGATATTGTGCCTGCCAATAGCAAAAAAAATTAATTAATCTTGTGCAGCCCTCTACCTCTCACTTTGAACTGTGTTAACGCACTTTATTAAAATTGTATCTGTTATCAATTTTTTTTGCCAGCTTTGTGTTCCCTGAGTCTTGGTGCCTTAAAGGATTACCGGATGATTGTGTAAACACGCGCTCAGATTAAAGAATGCTTTAAAATATTGAAAACTACAATAGCTTATTTTAAATCAAAGCTTAGATTATGTAATAATTACCTCAGTACTCAAATTTCGTTAAACTTTCAAAGCTACGCGCGGCTCAGTGAATCTAATAAGATTGGCAGCGGCGCATTTTTATCACGTGCGCGTGGCCGACAAATAGAAGGCGGCGCCGTGATAACCATGATCATGAACTGCTGTGTTAATTTCATGATGTCATATGATGTAAAGCCCATTTTTCGTGACATCATTCGTATAAGCAGTACTGTAACACCTACGCAAATGTGCTTGACGCGCAAGGGAAGACGCCTGCCATTGCACAAACTGTGGTTAGTTTCTGACATAAGCAATAGCTGTGTTCCGTTGCCGTTAATTAACTTTCCAAGCTAATTATTCAAATATAAGAAACAATTGTTAACTTTTATAGGCAAGAAAATGTATATTTTGGACAGTAAATTAAAAAGAGATTGAGTTTAAACAAGCGTCCGGTCTTCCTTTAAGCATGTGCTTAGTCTACTTATGCGTTAATCCGTTTGATCATCTGCAATAAATGAAAAGGAAACTAAAATCATCAAATTTGCAAACAGTACTAGCTTAACAATATCAGTTGGAAGCAGTGATTTCATTCTTGAAGAATTTGAGAATGCAAAAGTGGTACAACGAGAATAAAATTATAAATTAACATCGAATGCTTTTTAGGATTTATTAAGAAAAACGCTGTTGTCAAAAAGTCTGACATAGATGTGTAACTACAGTTTCAGAAGTAGTCATAGTGAAACTACATATTAAAATGTAATAATTAAATTAAGTTTATAAATTAAATTAGTCAACACACATTCACGTTAAAGCAGAATGGCATTTCAGTGGCTTCATTTAATATAACCTCTACAGAAAAACTGAATAAAATTGTTGGAGAAACTTCATGCTACACATACTGCTCAATTTTATAACGATACCTGTAGTTTTTAAGCAAGCGGCCAGTGGAACTGTCGCGAGTGGCGCGGTAGAGTGCTCGCTTCGCACCCAGGAGGTCGCGGTTCAACTCCTTTTTATTACCTTTTCCTACATCACCATATTATATTATCACTTTTTTTTCCAAAGAGGAAAATTGAAAGCTTGAGGCTTACGAATTGTCTACTCTAGGCCACAGTTAAAAAGAGAAAAATGAGAAGTCCTGACCACTGTTAAAAAAAGAAAAGGCAACTTAAAATTCTGCTCATAGGCGTCTTTTTGATCAAGATTATCATCACTTTTAATTTCTTACTCCCAAAATCTCTATAGGCAATGAGAATCCAATGATTGCTGTCCAGTTATGCTGCAACCATTACCATACAACATATGCAACCTATTTACTTTTTTGTAAATTATTACTTTAGAATGTCTTAAAATATACGTATAACATAATATATTAGGCTTATTATTGTTTTAAGAAAAGAATTAGGGCCGCAGCCCTTTATATTATTTTCCAATGTGCTCTCTTACAGAATATAAAATGAATTCCATATTTCTTGCAGCCCCTTTTACAGTGTAAGTTCCTCACTTCTCATTTTAAGACTCCTACATCATAAGGCGCGCTGTTAGGTTGCATTATTCAAAATAAATGCACTCTCCGATTTTTCACTCCAAAATAATTCTATTTTCATAATATCGCTTTTTTAAAAAAATTAAAAGTTATTTTCTGCACACTATTGTTAAAGTCTCTAGCCTAACCTTTACTACGCCTACTCATTTATTCACAACCGAGACATCAAGTAATCGCTGACCTTCAAATATCCTTATGTTCAATATGAAGCTAAATTTTGGCGTTTTATTGTAATAATGTTCCTAAAATTGCCGTTCAATTGCTTATACAGCGTTAGGTCGTAATTGTGCTAGGCATTTCGAAAAATCACGTGCGTTTTTACATGCATAAAATACGATCTACACGACGCCTCTTATCGGTACGGCGCACATGAAGTTTACAAATTCCCCTGACTGTAAATCAAGAATTATTGAACGAAATAATTATTGTTTTATTGTATAGGCGGCATTCGAATTACGCATTTATCGTATAGTAAACACTGTTCTGTTGTAAACTTGAGCGTTGTTTTACTAACTCTTTTCGACATACGGTCAAAATTACCTGCTAGAAAACAACAGAACCTAACATGCGTAAAATCCCGCGGCATTACGAGGTTTCAGTGGACATATTGACCACAGAGGATTTATAGTTGACAGATAGACAGCTGACACCTACCGCTAACACACCACAAACAACTTTGCTATATGTTACCTGTTATAGACGTTGTTTGTGCGAAGCCAGAAGTTACATAGGGTATGGAAAAACGAATAGAGATCCAGGAAAGATTTCTTGTGACTAATTTTCTAGTGATAGTTAGTTAAATTATCAATTAATGCACTTTTTCATCGAAGCATGCTGTATATTCGGCTCATATGATGTAGCACAGGTTTGTTTCAGGCTAACCATTAATTTTCTGGCCGACAGTTATTTGTTTAAATACCTGACACACCACAAGCAATTTAAGCGTAAAGATGTATAGTGCTTGCTATTCAACAAAAAACTTAAAAACAAAGCCATACATCAAACGGCCAACAAGTAAAATCTTGCAAGTTGCATCTAATCTGCGGGGTGCTTTTTTGCTTGTTGTTAAGTCAGGCTGAAACCAACAAGACACGGATAGCATAGCCTAGATTTGCGTGTTCCAAAAATGCAAGTGCTGTAGAGTGTTTGTTGAAATCTCTTACTTTTTATCTTCAATGAGTACCTTCGTGTACCACATTTCACACACTTTCACATGCTACGTTTACTTAAAATCAACTTATGGGTTGTGGAACTGAACAAATAATTACAAAGGTTCTGTGGTTAAATCGCTTATGGTTTGGATGCTACTCCGTTTTGTATTAGGCAAAGTTGCTCCTAGGATACAGAAAATTAAAACCCAAATTTCCAATTCTGAACACATGTTGCCCATTCGTTTACCAAGCAAACCGAGCGCTGCTTAACTGTCCTAGCCAAGCACCCACGACGGGAAATATTCAACCATTCTCTCGCATATTCTTGTAAGGTATATTTCAGTTAACGCTGCCACGAGGAAACCTAATCATTTTTGTTATTTCATTTTATTTGGCAGATAATTAAATGTAATCACCTCATGTGAAAAGATAAGATCCTGTGCGAGAAAAATCTATTAAAATTTGTCAGCAGGCAAATAACAATAATAATAATAATATCACATTGACGACTAGGTGCTAAGAGCAATATTCCACGTAATACAAAAATGCTAATGATTGAGAAAATGTAAATGAATGGGCAAGATATGTCCAGAAATGTAAATTTGGGTTTTCTTCTCCTTAAGCCGAGGTTGTGATAAATCTGATCTCTTCCAACGTAATTTACTAGATATCTCGGAGTTTAGAAAACTAAAATAGGTGAGTTAAAGGTGGTTTATTACAAACAGACAAAACAATAGAAAATAGTTAGATGCCAAAATATGCTGATAATGCAAAATTTTCCGCGCCTACCAGTCCTAGAGCCACCTGATATAGAAAAAAAAACAATCTTGAAGGTGAAATTGAAAGTAGGTGTGTTATATCAGCAACCCTTACCCGCACTAACCCATAGTTTGCCAAGTTTGATCTCTTCAGAGACGCTGAAAATATGGAAGACCAGTATTACTATCATCCTACCTATTTCCAGTATTAATATCAGTCTACCTACTTCCTGTACTAATATCATCCTAGCTATTTCCCGTATTAATACCACCCTACCTATTTCCAGTATTAACATCATCTTGCCTGATGTGAATTAGCGAATCAGCATCATTCGTTCAACATTACAATATCATTCGGGATTGCCAGATACTATCGCCAACATTGTACATGCTTCTCATGTATGCAGTTTGAAAGGATTAATTGGCAGTAGTAGTCTTGCGAACACATATTTAATATTTGTTAACAAGAAGAGGGAAAATTATTGAAAAAATCACACAAGAACTAGGAAAAAACACAATGGTTTCAAACCATTCCCGTGGTTACCTTCGGGTGAAAAACTAAGAAAGAAAAAAGGAAAAAGATCGTAAAATACTAATTTTTGAGCAGGCTTTTACACATTACATAAAAATATCATACCTTCAAAAATACGATCACACAGAAAAATACAGGAGCACAACAGATGAAGTATAAAATCACTGACCACATAGACACAATAGAAGACAACCATATTATTCTCTGAAGCGTCTCTGTGGTCAGTGATTTTACACTTCTTCATTTTTCCCTGCACAGCTTTTGTTTGTTGTGCCTCTATGTTTCTTCTATGTGACTGTACCCCTTTTTCTCAAGTGTGATCATTTTAGCAATGGAAGTAATGGAAAAAAACTCCTCAAAAACTAATATTAGCAATTTTATGTGATCTTTTTCCTTTCTTGTTCTTTATCTGAAGATAAACCACAGCAGTGACTTGAAACCCCGCGTTTTTCTTTATTGTGGGACCTTTTCTATTAACAATGCTAAACGTATTGAAGCTTGGTAACCTAGTTATTAAGTCACCTATATTATACATTCACATTACACAAACGAATACAAGTATAAATGCAATACGTAGTTTCCGTAATATTCTAATCTGCAGTTGAAACAGCAAAAAAATATTCAATTGTATAAGTACTAGAATAGTGCAGTTGAATTCTAAACGGAAAAGTTAATGATGTCTAGTACCTGTCAAACTGCGACTTTATTGGTAATATTTCTTTATGTTGCATACGTGATTTACACTGCCAGATAAGTGCAGTGCACATAAATCTTTACCTGCTATACAGATCATTACGTCGTCTATAGAGACTTACCATGTAAATTTATCTGCACGCGTTAGTAGGGAAGACGTAACTTAGTAAGGCGTTAGTGGGGCTAGATGTAACACGGATATGTTGAAACAGCCTTTATATCTCCGATACTATTATGTAAGGGTTCATGGGAAGACTACGTAACAATAGCCTTTGGGCAACCTTTCTATTACATGCACGTCAGTAATGACGAGCAGGAAAACTGAGCGCGAGGCAGTCTTAACAGCCAACATAGGGGTTAGTTGTAACGCTATTGTTCAACATAGCCATTTTACTAATTATGTGTTCAATTGAGATTCTAACGATTCCACTTACTAAACTATCACTCATCAGCAATTACCATTAAATTTTTATCAACATTTCTTTATCAGAATTAAACTTATTGATAGGCGTTACGTTCAATAATTTTTTGTTAAAAGTTTGTTCGGTATTTTTTCAGTACAATGTGAAAAACATTTCATTGTTCTGGAACGGCTATGTTGTATTTGTCAAAAGGCTATTGTATCGTGTAAAAAGATCACTGAAGAAGAAATAAACGCTGTAAATTGAAAAATATACATAAATGAAAATGTAAAGTGTGAAAATAAGCAAAGTTATAATAAATCTCCACTAAAAGCTCAGTGGCATTAACCGCAAAATAATCCAATATCATTTCTTCAGCATGACATTTCAGAAGACCTACTTCGATAATCAGATAAATAAATCAACTTTTGAAAACTTTGACAGTTTTTAAAAAGTCGTTTTTTCTTGTATTGGCATTACTATGCTGGTGTAAACTTTGTGTAGGCGGTTTACGGGAACCTTAACGTGAAATTGATCCGAAACGCGAGGTGGGATAAATGTTATTGGTTTATAATTACAATTAAATTAAGAAATTAATAATTAAGATATATAAATTCATTTATATCTATGTGTAGCCAATATGTAATCAGAGACGGACAATTCTTTTCCTGGATCCTGGACATAGAGTTTACTTAAAGTCAATGCTAATATTAAAAAGTAAAGCAAATTGGATGTTTTCCAAACAATCTCCAAGATACTCACTGGATACAGCCCGCAGCTTGCACACAGAAGGCGATAGGTTCGAGTCCTGGCTATAAAGAATTAATTTTTCATTACTATAATAACAATAGGAGTTAGTATATCACACCGGGGCGACCGAAAAAATATCAGTCTAGATATTCAACGGAAACGCGTTGCGATGCTGTTGCAGTTTTGTGAGATAAAATGCTACATGTGACAGAATTCCTTCAAGAAGAGTTTGCTATAAATCTGATCTATATCTAAATCAAATTAGTAATTTTGTTTCATAATTATATGTGCACTTAATGTATTTTTGCTGGCATTGACCTTTCTGTGAACAACACACACAGCACCTTTTTCACGTACAGCTGTTAAATCTAATTTTAATTCTCTATCTGATATTTTATATCAAAATTTAAAAACTGTTAGTCTGACCTGTTACACTGACACTATACAATGTAAAACTATTTACCTTGAAATACACACCTTAAAAGTGCAGTTTGGCGCTCTAACAATGCGTGTTTTTGTTTAATAGTTTACATATAATTTGTCTATGCAATTTTATAAACTAAAATGTAATTGCCAATTTGCTCAGCTAAAAACGTAACTCAATTATATCTTTAATCGAGTTGAAAAATTACTGTCTGTCTGCCCCAGCCTGCCTATCTGTCCCAGACTGCTTGCTTGTCTATCCCAGCTTAGCTGTCTGTCAAGTCTGCCTGCTTGTCTGTCCCAGTCTACCCGCCTGCCTGTCGCAGTCTACCTGTCTGTGCCATCTGCCTGCCTGTCTGCTTATCTGTGCTTAGTTACTAAAGTTATTAATAAAATTTTTATGTTTCTCCAAAATTAATGAATGAGCAAAATAACAACTCAGTGCAAGATCAAATGAGTCATCAGAAACTTCATTATTTTCATAAAATTAAACTTTTTCTTTGAAACAACCACCAGGATGTAATTTTCATACGATACTTTTTGTATACCAACTTTTAATGTACCAAATTTACATTGTGACATTTCAAACATAGAACACAATCATCGCAAATTTAACCATCAGAAATGAAATACTGTTCACAATACAATTTAAATTCGTTTGTTACCTTTTCACCTACACACTGTAAATAAATTGCAATTACATTTTGATAATACAGATTTTACTTTTTTATTCCATCATGATTATATCATACTAGCTCTAACTCTGACAAACTCAAGTGAAGTACAACATCAGAATGCAACATGCAAAGTTACTCAGGCAAACTATGACCCGTCACTTCAAATTTTATTTGATATGATTTGAAGTCACAACTGTCCTTAAAACAACAACAGGGCAAGACAGTAATATGGAGTGTACAGACTAGAGAGTTTTCTCACAATTTATTGCAAATTCTGTGAAAGTTGCTGCGAGTTCATGTGCAAGTTGTCACTCTCAGAGAAAAGCTGTGCTATAAGTTGCAAGAGAAGTTGCCAAGTCCCTCACACTTCTGCATTTACTCTCAGACAGAAGTTATGCAATAAGGTGTGAGAGAACTCTCTAGTCTGAACGCGCCATTAGACATTCTATTCTGCTATGTAAAAATTCTGTTCCTTTGTTCATATAAACTTATTTCAAGAAGAGAAGCAAAATTTATTCTGAATTTGAAATGAATAAAAAATCTAACATCTGAACGTCTAAATATGCATATTCCTTTCAATAAATAGAATGCAAATCAAGAAAGATATTTTTCTTACAAAAAAAGGTAGAAAATCTAATAAGACTAAATCTCGTTGACAATTTTTCATCACTTCTGTCTCGTAGTATGAGTAATAATCTGTCAAGTTTTCAAACTGAACTACAACATGGAGCTAGTGTGACAGTTGCAGCGTGGAATGGAGTTAAACTGCACAAAATCACTTTGTAAACTACAATGTTACATTTGCTAATAACTGACGTGAGACATTTATGAAAGTGAAAATATGGCAAGTGAATAACATTGTATATTAACATAATCAATGTTTTTTTACTGAACATGTGTCTGCATTCAATTCAATGGACATTTTTACCTAACAAGTAAGAAGTGTTTTTAAAATAATTATTTTTTAATTGCTAGCAAAAACTATTTGGACTTACAGATCTTCAACTTGTGGCAAATTTACATACCTGAATACTTTCTAGATTTAACTGACGTTTCGCTCATCACAGAGGATTCTCAATATAAATGAGTATTAAATATATTGAAAATTATCTTGAAAATGCTTTACAAGCAGCAAAATGTCTACAAAATAAAAAAATTTAGGGAACTCATATGTTCAAAAGAACTTTTGCTCCAGTGAAGGAGCAGTTCAGTATTGGTTCACAGTTTAGAAACTAATCCAGCTGCAAATTAAAAATAAAACAGAAATTTTATAGTGGCAGTTGACTTGCAGATGGTTTCTTATAGATTAGTATAGGTGGCAACGGTAGTTCTGTAAACACATTAAGTAATTCAGTTCATGTGTAATAACGTTCACTGAAAGGGAATGAGTAGATTTTTGACTAATAGTACCCAAAGATCGATAATGAGTGACCAATTGTCACGTCTTGTTTTCTATAAGTGGCGATGGAAGAGATTTGATTTCATTGTAACATTCAATCCAAGAATCTTCATAAGCTTCATTCTTTTTTATTAACAACATACAGGTTGGTCGTTTTGAGCCGCATGCAGCTCCCAGTTCCTACAAGTATAAAAAAAAAATTAGAAACGTAATAAGCTGCAAAATGTAATACGCCGTAATGTGGTATAACATCCTCTTATGTTCTTGCTACTTTTTGTATTTCACGTCAATATTAAATTTTCCGCACTAATGCTTTTTGATACCAGTTGATATGTAAACTAACTAAAAATATAGTATGTTCAACAGCAGTTTATCCAGACAAATACGTGAAAGCAATACGAAATTACAAAGACTGAAAAATTTCCATTGGGACTTGAACCCAAGACCTTCTGCTTTCCAGGTAGTTACTCTAACCGTTACATGACTTTGACTTTACATATTATAGTAACAAACAGGCTTCAATACAAAAATGCCAGTCTAAAATAAAAAACACCTGTTTTGCTGTTCAAGAAATTTACTTTATTTACTTTGAAACTATTCCCATGCTGAAGTTTCAATCATTATGACACGTTTTATGATACGATACACTATTAGACAGGTTATGACGCGACACATTGAAACCTTCAACAAACGTTACAGAGTCTATAACATTTGTTAGTATTATATGGGAATTTTTTCAGTATACATGCACAATTATTGTAAAAAATGTGAAAAACAAAAAAAAACTTGGACAATGGTGATAAAGGTGTAATCTTTGCTGGATGATAAAATATGGCCAACAATTTATTGGTTGGCAAAAATTAGCAGATAAAGATAGTTGATTTAAATGGTATTAATATGTTTAAGGGTCATGGCATGAATCGTTGAAGGGTCACAGCATGTTCAGGTAACAAAAATTTAGCAGAGCTTAGGTTGTTTACTAAATGGACAGGTAACATAGAAAAACTGCATCTGAGCTACTTTACCTGCGATAATGCCTCCACCTATAATTTCTTTCATTAGGTAAGGAGTTATATGCAGGTGAACATTGTTAAGATGCATCTGTCCATTCAGTGTTTCATCTTAACTAGATTCTGGTGCCACCACGGTCTTTCGACATTAACAGTAGGCTCTCTACCAAATACTGAACTCCAGCTGGCAGCATAAAGCATTGTATAATACTTGTGGTGATCTGTAGAAAAAAATTACTGGCACTGCCAATAAAGGAATGTTGTGGTAAAATCCTATTGATGCCAGATACAGTTCAGATCCTTTCAACTTTAACTTAACCCCTGTTTTTGTGCAATGTTTAGCTATGGACAATGGACATTAAAAGTTAAACAACAGAGGAAACTGAGGAGGCTTTTCAAAAACGTTTCTATATGGAAAATTGTTAAATGTTAAATGGCCTAACACAATATTCCAATGATGATCTGTATGATTTGGTGAAGAAGAATCCTTGAAGTAAACATATGCAAGTAGAAGACTGCATTGGATTGGGCATGCACTAAGATGACCTGAACAGCCTCCTCTTCACATAGGACTACGTAAAACTCTTGAAACATCAAAAAAGCTGAAAGGGGTAAACTGCTAATGTATATTGCAAAAAGACTTAGCAAATACAACTCTAGATTTGAGGGATGATGCATCATGGGCAGTAGTGGTGGACAATGTGCCATGTTTACAAAGCGCAAAACAGTTAAATAAACCTTTGTAATAAGGGAAAATGTTATCATTTACAATAGCACTCACCTCTTTAGATGGCACATATCCATAAGGTATCTTTTTTTCTTCACAGACAAGGGGCATGTGACAGATAACATCTATTGGAAATGTATCTCCGGCAAATATTACAATCCTAAAAAAGCAGTTTTATAACAGTGAAGTTTGCATGCATTTGGAACATAAGCAAAAACAATTATAGTAATTAACTCTTACCAATACTCAGAATCTCACACAACATTTTTTTATTGGTTTTGCACTTTTCCCTTGATAGATGAGTTGGACTTGGTTTCAGCCCAGAAAATTGGACTAGTTCTAAAACGACAGATCAAAACAATCTACACTGTAGAATATTGAAAAAGAACATGTATGTGAAAGAATTATTACCACACAAATGTAATTTTGTAGTCGTGCAGCCAATTTTTCGCTATTACATGCATTTCGCCATTCAATAGTTTGATGGGTACTAGTGCCGAGTCTCAGAAACGCAATGTACAAAAACGGAGATGCTGTACATGTACTTCAGAGGTGTTCAATTGCGACATAGTGCACAAATCAAGAGCTCTTGCGTGAGTACAACAATAAATTTGAAATTTGAATATTAAACTTAAAATTTGCCATGTTTTCGTATATCATACAAAATTTTGTACGTAGTACGTACTTCAAATTCGCTTTTGCAAACATATGCAACACGCTCATGGAATGTTTGTGCTATTGAAAATATTATTCAGTTGTTATGTCATCACTAGTTGGGCTTCCCACAATTAGTTAAGTTTTGAACCTATTGTTTAAGTAGAATTAGTTCATTTCTTGACTAAATTTCAAGGAGCTTCTCGTGATCTCTTTCATGTTTTGTAGAGATTGGTGACGTGAGTGTCAGTCTTTCCAAAACTGTAAAAAATCTTGGAGCAACTTTTGACACATTTAGCACTATGTCAAACCATGCAAGGAACCTTAGAGGGTCAGCATCATTGATGCTGAAGAAAATTGGAAAAATCAGACATATTCTCAATCAGCACACAACTGAAAAACTCATAAATGCCATCATAACGACCAACCTTGATTATTGCAATAGTTTACTTTTTGGACTCTCTGAACATGAAAATTGTAAACTCCAGCTAATTCAGAAGCCCGCCTCCTGTCTCATTACCAAAAATAGAAAATATGATCACATTACACCCATTCAAAGAGAGTTGCACCTGGTTTGGCACCTGCATACCCTGCTGATCTTTTAATATGCCATAACATAGGCCGAACACGTTCGTTCTAATATTAATGAACATTGAATTAATTTACATCAGCCTATCCCTAATATAGTATTTTATGGTGAAAAGCTTTTCCTGTCTGTGCTCTGCATCTCTGGAATAACTTACATGTGGTTATACGTTCTATAAATTCATTAGACTGTTTTAAACAACATCTTAAAACACATTTGTTTAAAGGAAAACTGGATGATTGGGTAAACACGAGTTCAGAATAAAGAATACTCTAAAATATTGAAAACTACAATAGCTTATTTTAAATCAAAGCTTACATTAACTAATAATTACCTCGGATACTCAAATTTTGTTAAGCTTTCAAAGCTACACACGGCTCGGTGAATCTAATAAGATTGGCAGCTGCGTACTTTTGTCACGTGCGCGTGGCCGAAAAATAGAAGGCGGAACAGTGATAACCATAATCACGAACTGCTGTGTTAGTTTCATGATGTCATATGATGTAAAGCCCATTTTTTGTGACATCATGTAGTGTTGTAACACCCTTGCAAATGTGCTTGATGCGCAAGGGAAGACGCCTGCCATTGCACAAACTGTGGTTAATTTCTGACATAAGCAATAGCTGTGTTCCATTGCCGTTAGTTAACTTTCTAAGCTAATTATTCAAATATAAGGAACAAATGTTAACTTTTATAGGCAAGAAAATGTATATTTTGGACAGTAAATTAAAATGACATTGAGTCTAAACAATCGTCTGGTCTTCCTTTAAATTGTCCTTTTCATAATGAATTATTTTTAATTTTTAATGTCTATTCAATTTTATGTTCCATATGAATTTTAAAGTTATTTTATTGTAGCATGCTGAAACTTTAAATGATGTAGTGCACTATATAAATAAATTTTACTTTACATTTAAGTATCAGAACCAGTTTGCCATTGTTATAAATCTTAAAATGCATACTTTTTACCGTACTTCAATAACTAAACAAAACATGGATCTAAAATTAAACAGTTATATTACTCTGGCTACAGCTTGAATTAACATGCCACCCAAACTCAAAATTTAGAAACTTTTGGCAAAATCTTAATGTTCAAGTACTCAATAAAACTGCTAATCAATGGTTAGGAAATGCCTTAGGACCACATTCCAGGTTGATACTGTGATGTACATACCCAGTTTCACCTTTTCGCACAAATTTTTGCACTTCTCGAACTCCTCGCCGTAGTTGTTTTGTTTGAGCAGCTAAAAACATAAGCAATCAAAATATACGCATATTATCAATATTAATATACGCATTAAACTTTGAGCTGACCTGCAAGCTTTGCTTGTAAGTATTAACGCAAACGTCAGAACATTGTAAAGTGTTGTCAACATTTGAAGTAATTTATGATTTAGTTAGCATCGGTACACAAAGGTAATAATAGTTAAATAATATGACTAACCAAACTTGTAAGTATTAACGCAAACGTCAGAACATTGTAAAGTGTTTTCAACATTTGAAGTAATTTATGATTTAGTTAGCATCGGTACACAAAGGTAATAATAGTTAAATAATATGACTAACCAAACACCTTATCAATACCACATTATACCTAAATTATTAGAAAGTACACATACCCTTCCTAATCACTTTATAAAGTTTTTTTGCTAACTTTTTAGACAACAAAGGCTGTGAAATCGGTGACACATGTTTGCATTTATCTGAATAAGACACCTTTGCTTCTTCAAGGGGTAGCGATACATCTTTACCAGCCTCAACCGAAACGTCACCAGATTCAGATTTCTTCCTCTTTTCCTTGCCCATCGTCTGTAGTTGAAAATAATAAACCTTTTATTTTATAACTGCTCTTTTCGCCAGGTATGTTACAAAAATTATGGAATCGTCGAAAACCGAAGAGCGAATCACGTTTGTTGGGCGCCGCATGCTGCGGTAAGCCCAGTTACTATGCATGCATTAAAATTGAGGTGCGGTATGTGGGCAGCCCAACTTAACTTTTTCGCATTTCCTGTAACACTTCGAAATTTCATGTTTTAATTTATTGTGTGTTTGCAACAATTTTGTTTAATTATAATAAGATTATAATTATTTGTTTAAATACTAATTAATATGAAGATTTGTGGAAATGATTAACTCCATCAGTACCGTATTCATAAGCGTTTGTTTCATTTTCCTTTCGTGGGTTCATGAAATTAAGCCAGCGATTACGTCATCTTAATTTCGATAAATTTTGTAGGTTTCTACATCTCACGCCATGGGTTTCATGCAGACTTATATATGAAATGCATCTGCCTACCTTAGACAAATTAAAAATTATTTTTTAACGAATAAATTGAAAAAGCTTCCAGTATACTGCAATTAATAAACTGCAATGTTAACACCATAATAATGTATGGTATCACTTTTGCGAAATTGGCTAATGCAGAAAATTTCAACTAGCCAGTCACATCACTCTGATACACTTTAGCCTGAAATCTACTTTATATTTCAGAAGAAATTCTTAAAAATATCAAACGACCTTAATTTGCCCTTACCTGATCGGCTGGTTTTTCCTGGAATAGCAGACTGGACTGTTAGCAAAGATAGGGAACACTTTTCAGCTAGTAGCAAGCACTGCCAAGCAAGCAGACTTTCAATTAGTGTGTACGATCACGCATGTGTACACCAGGCTAAGCTATTCAATATAATAAGTTGGGTACCTTAAAGGGGAGTTCTTAATTTTATCCGATTAAGTCACTCATAAATGTTTAAACAAATAGCACATTTGGATAGCCAATATTCTCCTGAATAGAACAGTACCTAATTTGTATTTATTTCGCTATTTATGTGCTCATACAGTAGCAGAAATGTCATAGGTTTTATAAGACCTACATGTATTTGAACGGCGCGTTCCTGAAGGAGTTAAATTTCGTGAGGCACCTAAATATCATTCTAAGAAGTGTTAAGTGAAAAAATTCAAGTTTTTTATTAACTTGTGTCTAGTTTTGTTTAATTTGCATTAAGTTCAAGCTATTTGTACCTTTTTCTGGTTTACTGTATTGCTAGTAGTAATAGCAATTAAATTTTGAGTTTTTCAGGACAATGTTTGCTATAAAGAAATAAGTGTATGCATGAAGTGACAAAAACTTGCTTTTCAAAAGTAATAATTTCTGCTATATCATTTTGTAATACTTTTTTTAAAGTCTCTAGGTAGCGTAATATTTTGCAATAGAGCTGCCTCAGAACTAATAATAATTTTATTTTATAGAATGTATAATTTATATTTAAATTATATTGACATTTTATTATGAAATAAACAAGCACAAACCAGAACAGACTCCATCTCTATGGTCCATTTAACAGTGAGGATGCCCAGGGAACATTCCTCAAGGAGAAAATCCTTTCTTATGTTTCTTATTTAACTAACAACAATTAACATACTTCAGCATAAAAAATAGGAATTAATATTGCTATTAACATGAAAACGAGTTTATGTTTTATTAAGGCATTCAATCATTATAACATTCGTTTTCTGTTTAAAGAAAAAGCAGAAATAACCGTTATGACATGCATTGAAATTCATGTTACCTAAAGGAAGGTTACTACGAGCTTCTTAAAGAGACAATGTAATCTCTGAATTTTACAACTTCTTTGTATTCGAGTCCTGCAGTAAAGCTAATAACTCGTTGAAAGTATCCAGGGTTATTCTAATGTAACTGTAAAGTTTCTCCCGATCATCCCACAAATGCTCATAATACAATTTATAAGGTTGCAACAACACCGCTGTGCTGTCTTGTTTTTTAATGGGTGCACAAAATAACAACGATTTTCTTGCTGCATGAATTTCGTTAAAAAATTGGAATTTTTTCAGGTTTATTGATAGCAATTCCGTGCGTTATTTTCTTTGGTGTCTTCACAGTGAAATAGGACTAAGCTAAGCTAAATTCGGTTAAATTTTTGCTGCTGGATTTTGAAGCCCGCATGCGATTTGGTCCAAATGGAATGAACTAAGTATCCGTTAGTATCGTCACTGACGGGTATACGGGCTAGTGCGGTAATCAGTGCCCAACAGCGTTAACCACATTGGCATATAGAATCTGAGCCACTAGTGGCCACAGGCCACAGTTAGTGTGTTAAACTTAGTCCAAAATTCAGGAAAAGTATTGGCAAGTAATTAATTATTTGATACCAGCCTACAGATTCATGCGGTTTCTGCGGTTTTAATGTTTAACATAGATAAGACCATTAGGGGTGAGCACCAAACGTTTGAGTTCAAACGTGCAAATCGAATTTAAAATGATTGATTCAAATAATTCAGCACTAGTTCGAGTACGATTCGAACCTAAAACTGTAGATTCGAATAATTTAGCATTTCAATCACACGTGTTCTGCAGTAAAATCACTAATAATTTCATTAAAATTGTGCAAAGAAATGACAGCTAAATTATGTAATTGCATGATGTTTCAATCGTTTTAATGATATTTTTATCATTAAAACGATTGAAACATCATGCAATTACATAATTTAGCTGTCATTTCTTTGCACAATTTTAATGAAATTATTAGTGATTTTACTGCAGAACAAAATCGAGATATATGCATGATCAATGTAAGACTAATTTTTACTGGTGGTTCAAAAACTTGTTCGAAAATCTTTCAATCTCAATTCAATTTTGATTCGTATTCGAAGCACTGAGGTTCGATTTGAATTTGCAAGTTACATATTTGCTTCGATTTAAATTCGCTTTCTGGTAGAGAATGCTCATCCCTATTCAGCAATTCATCCATATGTTCTTTATCATTAAAATGTTTGAAACAGCATGCAAATAGCATGCACAGAAGAATGGGTGTAATGTCATTGGACAATTGATACCCACCAATTGAAATTAATTGCTACTAACTAACAACTATAACAATGTTCAATGTTGCAATATTACATGTATCAAATGTATGAAAATTCTATTCTATGGTGTAGCCTAGAAGGGCACCAATTTATGAATAATTTCACAACGTTTCATTTCAAGGAGAGAAGTAGGGCCTATCCAGAAATCTAGAATTACAGTAATTACGATCACTATTCAGTAGTATTATTACTCGTATAAGACTTTCTTTATTGCAGATTAATCAGCTTAATTATTTTTTATTTAATCTACGTTCTTGATCAAACAATATTCCCTAGTTCTTTTGCTTGACCAAACCCACTAAGCACATGTAAAGCAAAGTCAAAACGTGTGCTACTATAAAAATTATGATGTTTGCAAATGATATGAAAATTTACACATGTAATAATAATATATAACCATGTATACATTTCAAGTATCATTATGTTGAAGATTCATTTCTATAGCTCTTCCAGATCTACGTAATTATGCTATTGGATGTTCCACTACACCTCGTGTACGACGCGGGGCTCAGCCGCTTGAGTTCGTCAACTGTGGCCGTATGTTGGTTGCAAATAAGTTGAATTTAATTTAAATGATCGGGCTGTTGCGCCTGGTGAACGTTTCAGTCGTTCACTTCTCTGTCAGAAATCCGAAGAAGTTTCGCGAATTTTTAATATTTAGAAAAATTGGCCCAGTAAATATGAATATGCATCGTTCAATGTTTTTCTCTGCTTCTGCGTTGGCGCAAGATGGAGAATTTCCAGTAAGTATCGTGATTTATTGATTTGTTTGTTAATGGAATTAACGTTAAATATTATTAACGTAACATACATTAATAATACACGATGATACCGATTTTCCGTTAAATGTTGTTATGTTAATCTTTGGAGTGTTGTTCTTATTTGATCATGATGAGTGGTTGTTCAAATATGGAACTCATTGCCTGCTTCTGTAAATGGTTCGGCATTAGTTACTGCTGCAAATGTTAAGTTATTTCGTAAAACTAAGACTTGAACATATTGATTAACAAGGTTTCTTAAATTCGACACACATGCAAGTAGTTTTGCTCTGTGTCCTCCTGCACATCTTACTAAGTGCTAATTATGTGGTATGCTAGTAATTGTATTGTATTTTTATTTTTTTAATGAATGTGATTTTATGTACTAATGGATGTGAATAAATTAATCTATTACTAGTATTACACTATGTGGTAAACACAAAAAATAATAAAAGTTCCGAAACAATTTTTTTGTGTTTATATATAAAGACACTTCTGTTGGGAGAGAAGTAGGACATTAGCCGAAGGACAACTGGTGTACATAGGCTAGCCCAAGTAGGACGTGTCGTACGTAGGCTAGCCCGCGAATTGAGTTGCTAACAGTACTCTGGCAGTGTCCGTTGTCTTCGTTTATTTAATAATAATAATTGAAAGTCTCAATACAGGTTGAATGATTTATTATGCAATGGATAAAATAAAAGGATTTTATTCTGAGCTAGGAGAATGGCCATTATTAAATTTGGCTTCGATATTAATCTTTTTGAAGTGAAATAAGCCCGCTTTCTAGGCGATTCCAACATTTGTCTAATGTATGTCATTTATTATTTTGTCTTGCTTCACAGACAGGTGATCCGTTTCATTACCTTTTGGACAAATAATTGTTTTGTACTTAGTAAAAGGGCTAGCGAGCTATGCGCTACATAGTTTCTCTCTTTAAAGCATTATGATGATATTATTGCAAAAAATACATTTGTAAATTATCAAGGACTATCCATCATTATTATAAAGTTACTTTTTTCTAAAACAAATTTAGTTTTATGTTTTATTATGTCATAATTCTCTATTCTCGACAGAAATCGCCAGTGCCCTACTTGGGCTGCCCATGTACGACACTGCTTTTCCTCAAATTTTGCACATGCAGTTTAGCGAAAGTGTCCTACTTCGGCTAGTGGCGTGCCTGGCACCCTACAATTTCGGCCAACAAGCCTGGTAAATCACTTGATACTTCATCTTCCTACCGGTCAATTCCACGTGCCACAGTAATGTTTTAAGTATTAATATCAATTGTCATTAATAATGAATTACAAAGTTCTCGAACTACGTCAGCGAAGATCTACTACTAAACTAAACTAACTGAACTAAAATAATTTAAATCTTAGGTGGAAATTTACTAGTAGTTCTGAAGCAGCACTATTTGACTGCAGATTTGCAACTTAAACTGAGTAATTCCTTTACACGAATTATGAAGACTGCTTCGCATTTTTCTATGGAAACTGAATTGAATCCAAAGCAGTTAAAATAGAACTTTGTCGGGTCTGAATCGAAGCTGCAAGACTCCATTCGATTTTATCTAGTCGTGTAAATGATTCATCCGACAGTTACTCATGTGAACTGTGCTTAACATTTAAAACATTCTTCTTATTTCTTAGGTTCCAGGTTTAGGAGATTTTCCTGGACAGCAGCATCCTAGACAACCACCCCCTCCGCCACCTATGTCACAACCAACTCTGTCATTTGGCCAACGTATGCCACCTCCCCCTCCCCCTGCTCCTGGTCCTCCTCCTCCTCCTAATGCCAATGCATCTAACTTATCCTCTTCTATTGTCAGACATCCCAACAGATCCCTTCCTCCCACCGGGGCTCCACCCTATCCATCTGCTCCTCTTCCTATGCAGAGTTTCTGTCCACCGCCTGCAACAACTGGACCGCAGCCACCATCGGGTCAGCTATCATCAAGTACCCCAGTGTCGAGATTACCGCCTCCACTACCAGCATCGGTTGTACCTGGTAGCCAACCACCGCTGCCAATGCAGTCAGTTGTGAGTGCTGCTATTGTGCAAGCACCTGCAGCACCACCACCTGTAAATATGCAGCAGCCTTCTTTTGAACTTCCAATAGATCCAACTCTAGCAAAGCTTATACATGGTGAAAATCATCCAGGTAATATTTGTTAACTTTGTTGCCTGATTATTTTTAGGTTTTTTTAATAATCTTTGGTGTATGTATTTAATGATATTATAGAGAAAAACACTTAGTGTAATAGCAGAGCAAAACTTCTCTCACACTTAAATTGTAGGCCATATCTTTGGATTTGGCTTCTATTTTACATTTTGCAGATTCTATATATTACAGGAGTTGAACAGGTAACTCTTGTTACCAATTTTACTTGGAACCAGAAATCAGAATGGACTGCAACAACAGATAATTTTCATTTAGAAATCTTTCTCTTTATTTAAATAGTAGTTTTTTAAACAATAACAATTTGCTAGCACGTGTTCAGACATTTACAAGGCGAAACATTACTTAAAGGAAGACCGGACGATTGTTTAGACTCAATCTCATTTTAATTTACTGTCCAAAATATGTATTTTCTTGCCTATAAAAGTTAACAATTGTTCCTTATATTTGAATAATTAGCTTAGAAAGTTAATTAACGGCAACTGAACACAGCTGCTTACGTCAGAAACTAACCACAGTTTTTGCAATGGCAGACATCTTCCTTTGCACGTCAAGCACATTTGCATAAGTGTTACAGTACTGCTTAAATGCATGATGTCACGAAAAATGGGCTTTACATCATATGATGTCAGAAACTAACACTGCAGTTCATGATCATGCTTATCATGGTACTGCCTTCTATTTGTCGGCCATGTGTATGCGACAAAAAGGTGCTGCTGCCAATCTTAGTAGATTCACTGAGCCGCATATAGCTTTGAAAGTTTAACGAAATTTGAGTATCCGAGGTAATTATTATTTTTATTATTTAATCTAAGCTTTGATTTAAAAGAAGCTGTTGTAGTTTTCAATATTTTAGAGCATTCTTTATTCTGAACTAATATTTACACAATCATCTGGTTTTCCTTTAATTAGAACTTTGGTAGGTGTGTAATTTTTGTAATAAGAGCAAATGTGGTTCATGTGACTGCGTTTGACCAATTGGTGCATGTGACTGGGTTTTGCAGACTGTTTTTAACTTAACTGAGCTTATTGCCGCCTGTGAGGACTGATCTGAGTGTTATTTTATGTAAGTTTGGTGATTGCTGACTATAATCTTTAGCTTAAGAAATATATATTCTCTAATATGTAACTTACACGCTACTATTCATTTTGCTTAGTGTGTGTTACACATGCGAATCTATAGGATGAAATAAATTATGGGGATGGGGATGTGTAACGGATGGGGAATTTGTTAATTTAGTTGGTTATTCACTTATCCAAGCTACATTTTAGTACTTTTCTCAAACTTTGAGTGCTTACTATTATTGTACCTAGCTAGCTGTTTTCACTACTAATGTTTTGAATTAATTTTGTGGTGCATATTTGCTTGATAAAAGATCTTTTAATTTGCTACAGTTATTGAGTCAGTTATCATGCTGCTTGTGTTGTACATTCTGCTGATTTAAAAATACCAATGTTTATAAATGCTTGAACAGCCTAATAAAATCCATTAAATAGGCAGTCCTACTATTGTTTGGCACAATATGCAAGCACACATTTGGCTGAATTATGCAATTTAAAGTGGTTGACACTTTGTCGAGAAATTAAAATCCCTCGTTTATAATACCGTTTATAATGCATTAGCTTCAATACAGTTCAAGCAGTATGAATAGATCAATTCGGGAGAGGTAAATCAGTTGAGTTGTTCGGCACGATCTCTTTCTTCATGGAATCATGAAATTTTTGTTGCAAATTATCTACATCTGAAAATGATTTATTTCTTCTACCAGAATCTAAAAAACTATAACAATGATGCCAAAACACATAAGAATCTAAAAATTTACAACACTATATGGGTTTTTGTGAGTCTTTTGCAGATAAAATGAACATGCTTACAAACCGTCATGCTGTTGCAGGTGCAATATTGCTAAACTATTTGATTTACACAAATGCTGGAAAGAACATAATCATGAATTATTATCTGTATCTAGATTGTGGAAATTTTTCCTCAAGGAAAGGCTTTCTTTTAGTTTCATAAATTTTCCTGAAGTTAGATGTATTTTATTGTTTACAAAACTAGCCTCAGCTGAAATTTTTTTACATTTTATGATAGTGATGACTTACTACTTTATTTGTTTCTGTGTTTTGTAGAAGTGCTACGCTTGTCTCTTGGGCAGCCATATTTATGTCTTGGTCAGTCTTGTATAGTTTCACTGAGTAGCCGTGGTTTTTATAACAATGTAAGAGCTTTTTTACTAAATTAGTTGACTGATTAAATCAACTTCAATTTTTTAAGACTGAATTTTATAAGTGAAAAAGG
This sequence comes from Tubiluchus corallicola, assembly GCA_030141605.1. Lineage (NCBI taxonomy): Eukaryota > Metazoa > Priapulida > Priapulimorpha > Priapulimorphida > Tubiluchidae > Tubiluchus > Tubiluchus corallicola. Next base: position 801,778 of record JAQGDQ010000038.1, on the reverse strand, counting down.
AAATTTGAAAAGCTTAAAACTCGCCTTTGCCTTAAAAATCACTTGTAAAATTATTTATGTTATTAAGCAGATAATACCATTTCCTTCGGCCAATAAATGGTTTTATTGTACGATAATACTGGCTTCCTCGCAGTCTGACACTTCCTGTCTTAATTTAATAGTAACTAATGGCATACAAGTTAGAAACTACATTTTTGAATTTACAATTTTTGCATTCTTAGTTTCAGTGTTAATCATACAGTATCTTCATCATCACAACCTAGGTCTCCAGGCTTCATGTGAAAAGTTTTGCTGCCATTGAGCCTTTATAGGATAACTGAAAGTGATCATAATCATGAAGAACTGGATGTTATAACAGTTTTTCAGCTCTTGGACATACATATCAAAGTCTTCGATTTAATAATTTTGAATTTTCCCATTTTCCTTTTTGGTTGAATATTGCTTCAAAAACTTAGTGTCTGAAGATTAATGTTGCTATTACAGAAGTACATGTAGTTGAGTTACTCTTTATTTATTCAGACATTATTTTATTTGAAGAAAACATTACAATCATACATGCATTAGTAATAAATACAAATGTAATTACTGATTTGCTAACAGGACAAACCTTCATTAAACCTTTTCCGAATATTAGCTGTTTATTATGGTACCCTGCCTTAAACCCTTTCCGAATATTAGCTGTTTATTATGGTACCTTAAACTTAGTAAATAAAAATAAAATAATAAATATAATGATAATAAAATAAAATAACAAAATAAGTTGATTAAAATAAGGAAAGTAGAGAAAGATGTCCAATATTTAATGTTAGATCGTTATTTGCACGTAATTCTTAATTAGTTGCGTGACATTACTGACTAGATGTATTGTACCTGATCGAAACTAATATGCAATGCACGAAATCATATCACATTCTTGAGAAGAAGTACTCAGATATTTTGTTATAATTTCTAACTGATGTTTGCGAAATTTCAGGTTTATTTTGTGCAAGTCTTGACATTTATCCCTATTGAGTGTTATTTATTCTTAGAGAGTGTGAATGTCTATAATGCTCTAGGTAGATAAATTTGGATATTATTTTGCTACTTGTGCAATATTTCAAGCGAAATGTCCTTTAGTATAATATCATTTTCTGATACCAGGTCAGTAACAAGACTGGCATAGATGTTCCTCTGCGCAGACTGATTTGCATATGTTTTGTGTTCTGTGTTTTGTGTTTTCTAGACTGTTTCTAGAATGAAGAATGCTATTCTCACTTTTGTATCGTTAAGACATACTAAATGCGTCACTTAGGCATGATACTGGGACACACTGACAAGTAAAGTCTTAGCACAATCACATATCTGTGGCAGCTGGAATTATACAGGCGGGTATATCAATTTATGTGTCTGTGAAATTTGCTTTGTGAAAGTAACTGGGCTGATGGAACTTATTTCATTATCTGCACACAGTTTTTTGACAGTTATTTGCTACTTTTCTCGTTTTTCCAGATGGTTATATTCCGTATAGAGAACAATAAGAAACAGGTAAACGCAAACTTCCAAGTGAGAGATGGAAATTGTGCCAGTCATGGATGTGTAATGTATTTTGGTTGTGTACAGGATAGACCAGTATATCTAATATTTGTTGACAAAAAAACTGATCATTTATTATTTTACAAGTTTTTTGGCTGCATGGGATATTTTTCTTTTTGGATGTTTTGCAGATAAAACCCAAAAGCACTTAGGAATCCAGTGCAGAATGGTTCAAAATGGCTGAGGTGGTCAGAAGGACAAGCGCTTAGTGACTAAATAATTTTTCATTGTATTTGAAATGAAGGCTTTTCTGTCTTGTCACTGTCTTGGAGCTCGTCGTAACTATTATCTTGACTGATATAGCTAAGCTGCAGAAATCATTCTGAATTTCCTGCCATAATATGACATTTTTTTCTTTTTTGATGTCTGTGTTTTGCAGAAGCACTAAACATGCATTTTCTGCACAGGGCAGCCATCTATGTTGTCGTGCATTGCACAAGGTTCGACACCCTGTTTCAAGTGAAGGCTGCTCGCTATAGTCGCTCTTGCACTCAATCTAAATATTACCTTGACTGACCTAGCCAAGCTTTGTAGGTTTCTTTTTTACATTAAATTTTGTTTTTCTTTTTTCTCGTCTGTGTTTTGCAGAAGCATTAGACATCGTGTGTTTTCTGCATTGGGCATTCGTTTACACTTTTATGCCTTGCACAAGCTCTGACATTGTGTTACAAATGAAGGCGTTTCTGTCTTGCTTTGTCCTTGGACTCATGAAGATTAGCCGAGATTGAAAGGTTCCTTTTTATATTAAATTTGACATTGTGGTATGACATTTGTTTTTCTTTTTTTTGTCTATATTTTGCAGAAACATTAGACATCATGCCTGCACAAAAGGGAAGCCATCCACGTTTTTTGCCTTATGCAAGGTTTAACATCCTATTTCAAGTGAAGGCTTTTCTGTCTGCAGACTGGAAGAAAATCCTGAAAAGATCCTGAAAAGGCGCTCCTACGTTCCGGGTCATTTTTTTTACAAAAGTGATAAATGTGGCCAGTCTTATCAGTTTGACTATGAAACCGCAAAAAACTGTTGCCAGTTCAAAAAATTAGCAGAAAGGGGTCAAAAAATCGAAATCAAAATGGCCACCAATCGTTGTACAAACTACATAAATCAAAAGAAATTCGTAGAAAATTAATATTAACAGGCATTTATGATATATGTTCCAGGGTAAAATGGCCACCACGAGAAACAAAACTACACCGATCATGTAATCATATTAACGATTTCGCCTAAAAGTTTATTACAAAACAAAGGGCAAATTATTTTTACTAATTCGACCATTAAAAAATGCAGAGTGTCTTAAACAATCCAGAGAAAAACAACCGCCGCCTTTGGTCATCTTAAAACGGCAGCCATATTCGTTGATTTTCGATTAGCCGCATATGTAAATTTAATTGGCTTGTGCAAAGTTTCATAAGTTTTGTGCAAAATGAGCAAGTTTTTCATCATTCACCTAGACTGTGTCATGATATGCTATGAGCCTGGTGGCCATTTTGTTTTTGCTTATTGGACTGTTAAAGTCACTTTGCATCTTTTTTGGGGCTTAATAGCAGATTTTTAAATTCTTCAGGTGGAATTAATAAAAATAATTGCATGATGGGCATTTGTCTGGTGGTCATTTTGAAATAATCCAATAAGAGAAATGGATTCTTGGGTATCCAACTACTTTGGGACATGTCTCATAATTGCCTATAAATTTTAATTTTCTTTGAATGTCTTTTGGTTTGTAGCCATTTTGTTTCCTTACATTTTGACACTTTTCTGCTAATTTTCCAAGTTGGCACAACAGTTTTTTTGATTCAACCTAGTCAAATTGATAAGACTAGCTGTGTTGCTGACTTAGAAAAAACGTCTACAAAGTTCCACTTTTCTAAAGATTCGTCTAGTCTATTGGTCACTGTTGGACTCACCTTGAATATTAACTTGGCCGACCTAGCCATACCTCATAGATTTCTTTTTTTGCATTTAATTGATGTGATACGACTTCCTCTTTCTCTTTTTGTTATTGTCTGTGTTTTGCAGAAGTATTAGACATCGTATGTTTCCTGTATGGCCACACCATCCACATTTTTGTATAGTGCACAAGCTTCAACATCATGTTACAAATGAAGACTTTTCTGTCTTGCCACTGTCGTTGGACTCATGAATGTATCTGAGCTTCAGAGGTTTCTTTTATATTAAATTTGATGCTGTATATTTGTTTGTTTGTTTTCTTTTTTCTCTGTGTTTTGCAGAAACATTAGACATCATGCATTTCCTGCATATGGCTATATCCACAATTTTATGTATTGCTTAATTTTACGTCGTGTTACAAATGGAGGCTTCTCTGTCTTTCTATTGGCTTAGGATGCGTGAACATTCGCTGGGCAACAAAGGTTTTTTTTATATTAAATTGGATGCCTTTAAAAAGTATTTTTTGTTGTTGTCTGTGTTTTGCAGAAGCATTTGACATGTGTTTCCTGCATTGAGAATTCAGTGACTTTTTTATGCCTTTTACAAGGTTTGAAATTCTACTGTAACAACAGACAAAACATCCACATGATGAGATTAGACAAGGTGTGTATTATAGGACTATCATTTGGACTATCATTAGCTATTCACTTTAATTTCAGTTATTTAAAACGTGCTTAAGTGATTGATAAGTGGACATTTTTGCACACTTGGTAGGCTATGTCTTTGTGTAGGGGCATTTTGTATCGTTTTATGAATAAATTCTCGGTGTCGTAGAAATTAAGGAAGCAACTCCTGTCAGCACTTATACATTTTCCTATTGTGCTGTTACTTATAACCACAGTCAAAATAGACAATATTTGCGTATCTTTTTGCTTTTCTCTGGTTTTGAAAGCCTCTAAAGAATAACATTTTTTCGCGCATCAGACATTAATTTTTAAATAAGTTTGTAATAAATTCAAAATTTATTTAAACATTGTTTGTGAAAAGATTTTGCACTTGTGTTTTGTTGTCTGTGTTTTGCAGACTGTTGCTGATTGAATCATTTCACAAGAAATGCAAGAACACTGCAGTAATCTTACCAGGAACCATTCAAAGTCATAGTTAAAACATTTGATCTCTTACTGCACAGTGTAATATAATCAAATGGAGTCATGGATGATAATCTAAGGTTTTGCCTATGTATATATAATAATACTCTTGTTGATCTTTTGGAGAATGTTTGTGAGATATGAATAACTGAACTTGTGAATTGTGTAGCTTGTTTTTTAGTTTGCGCTGTTTTGTCATAATGGTGCTGTGCTACTTTTCTCGATGTTTCAGATGGACTATGTTTTTATATCAGAATTGGTGAAGAGTTGGTTCGTCGTAAGTCTCAGCAGCAGCTCTGATTTAGTAATAAATCTTAGTTCATGCAAATTCTTCAAGCCATTATACCAGTCTCTTAGCATAATCATATATGTGTCTTACAGGTGGATTTGTGTAAGCATGCGTATTAGTTTGTGTGTCTCTATCATATTCTTTGTGAAAGTAACTGGGCTGATAAATACAGAACTGGTTTCATAATCTGCACATTATTTTAATTTAATGAATGTGCCCTGCCTTTCTCATTGTTCCAGGGAAATGTGTTCCGTATAAAAGAAATCAAAAAGCACGTAAACAAACTTTCCAAGCATCGATCAGAGATGGAATTTATGCCAGTCATAACCATGTAACATATTTTAGTTATGTTCAACGTATTCCACTATATCTAATATTGTTAGCAAAGCTATTGGTGATTTATTATTATACTAGTCTTGGCTGCATTGGATGTCTTTCTTTTCTGCTGCTTTCCAGGAAAAAACAACTTAAGCACTCAGGGATCCGGCAGGATACTGCACAGTGATTGCGGTGGTCAGGACAAGCGTTTCATGATTAATTAATCATACATCATGTTTCAAATGAAGATTTTTCTGTCTTGTCGCATTTTAAGATACGTCATAACTTCCTCACTAAACTAATCAAACCTCAAAGATATTTAGTTATTCTGAATTTGCTGCCACTATTTATGATATTTGTATTTCTTTTTTTTCTTTTTTTGTTGTCTCCGTTTTGCAGAAGCACTAAACATCGTGCATTGCCTGCATAGGTCAGCCATCCACGTTTTCGTGCCTCCGACTACTTTCGCATTTCTTTTGTAGGTACTGACATCCATGTGATGTAATTAGACAAAACACGTATGTATATTTGGACTATCATTAGCTATTCACTTTAGTTTCACTTATGTAAAAAGTGCATAAATGAATATAGTGATGTTCGCATATAGGCATTTTGTTATCAATGTGACTTGAGAGCTAGGAAGCAGTTGTTATCAACAGATATACATTGTTATCAGGAAACTGTGTACAGTATTGCATCTGCGGACTTGTCGAAGACTGCTTATGAGGTTTTAGTAACTTCAGGGTTCCCATGGTCAGGGAAAATCCTGAAAAATACGGGCTCCTGGAAAGTTGTGGAAAAATCAGGGAAAAAGATAATTTGGTAAAAATGGGTTGACAATGGAATGGGGTGAACAGGGAAAATGGAATGGGTTGCTAAAATAATCACCATGAACCGATGTTTTTCAGCGATTCGTGTTTAAATAAAATTTTGCTATGCCAGGCTCACAGTTTTGATTTCTGTTCCAAAAATAATGATTGGCCGACACATTATATATCAGTATATGTATGATTGCCTATAATGCTTTAATATGTATACCGGTATGTAATTTCTGCTTATCTAGGTCATTGAAAATCAATATTTGGTCAGGGAAAAAAATCATGGGAAAGTCGGGGAAATTTATTTTAAAATTCTGTGGGACCCTAATTATAACTGAACTGACAAATTTTGTATCATGCTGTTTTAGTTTGTGCTGTTTACCCTAATGGTGCTGTGCTACTTTTCTTGGTGTTTCAGAAAGACTGTGTTTGTATCAGAATTGATGAAGAGGTGGTTCGTTATTTTCTGTCGCAGTTTTGTAATATATCTGATTCATGCAAGTTCGACTGCACCTGAGGAAACGTTTAACTAATCACGTTAATTTTGGGACATGAGATTTAATTGACTGTTCAACATCTCTTGGTATTCTTAGATGGAAAAGTGTGCATTGTTTTGTCGGTTTTTGTATCTTGCAGAGTTCTAAGTGTCAAGGGACTAGTTGTGAATGGCGTTCCAAGAGATTGTCGTTTTATCTCATAGACTTACTGGATAACTGTAAACTGCATATATTATTATCTTAAATAAGTTAGTTTTGGGTTGTCATGTTTTATGTTTAATTTACTGGTGACATTTTACATTTCGTCTGCTGTTTTTCAGAAGTTCTAGACATCAAGCTTGTTGGGCATTGCTTGAATTATTAAAAGTTCTTCGGGATAATGTGATATTGTATAATATATGTAATAGTACTTGCAGCAGCAAAGATTTATCCACCTAATATAATTAGAAAATTCAATTATAAGGTACAGAAAATGTTAACAAATGAATAGAGTCAGTAGGAAGTTGTTATTTCTGTCAGGTGTTACAGTCCATATCGTCGCATATGGGATATTTTGATTCATTTTGCAGGCATTGGAGTAACAGAACCTTGAAGAGTCAGCCCATGCCCAATAGTATAAGTGCTGGTCCTAAAGTGAGTGATGTCTCTTTAAAGCGAAATCAGAACAGATGACTTTTTTAAATCATTTTTCGGCGTGGTCTTTACTTTTCTTGTTACTTGTGTTACTTTTCCTTACATGTAGAGTGCTTGGAACAATTTCTAGTTTGTAAATTTACATCAAAATTTACATCTGCTTTTGTGCTTTATTGGCTGTGCTTTGTAAGTTTACTGCGACCTTGATATACTATTGCAATGAAACAATATGAGAAATTTTACTCATAAAATTATCTTTGTTTAACTATTATAAATGAGGAGTGTGTGTAATGTGTGTGGCCATGCGTGTGTTTGTGTGCACGCAGTGCAAGTCTTAGAGATGAATGAATATCCAGGATGAATTTCTGTTCTACTGTGATTTTTATTTTAGGTGACTTCAGTAAGAAAGTGGTAAACGAGTTCGTTCATAAGTTTGGCAAATGTGAATCTATGCTAGCTTAAGTGTAACGAAACCAAGTTACTGCAAGTTCATCTCTCTTGGATATAGAATAAAATTATAATTAGCTGGTTTTTGTTTAGTTTATTAACATTATGGATTACTTGGTGGCAATGAATATCTCCTTGATGCTGTCATTTGAATTATTGGTTAATGGTGGCCATGTTTTTAATAGTGTTTTGCAGATAAAGCCGTAAGTTTGCACATGGACTCGTAAAGCAGTTTCTGATCAACCTTTAAGTAAACATTTTAGTGTTTCTTCGATTTCATTGGCCTAAACTTTGACCAATTTTATTTTAAACAACTTAGCCATGCACTTTTATTAGATTTGCTGGTACAATTAATGTCTTTAGTTGTCTGTGTTTTGCAGGCATTTTATAGTCAAACATTTTCTGTTGACCAGTGTTTCACACATCTGGGTGTAATGTTTGAACTTTGTGCAGCATTTCATGAACAATGTGACATTCTATAGCTCAGTGCAGGGGTTTGTAAGATGTTGTCGGGCTAGCAAAAATTTGTATAAATTGAGATTATCACTCTTAAGTGATATTAGTAGTGATATTCTAGCTTAAGTTGTGAAATTAATATTTGGGTGTAGTTATTTTTCCATTTTGTAGGTTTTGCAAGCTCAGAGTAACTCTTGGCACAGGACTACACGACGATAATTTGTATTAGTTACTTGGGTTCATTTGTTGCCTTTATATTTCATAAAACAATATGGAAATAAGTACCCTGAGTGAACAGAACACATTTACTAATTTTGCTCGTAATATATATTCACAATAGATGCTTATCTTTTTTGTATGTGCTTTACAGACACCAGCAAAACATTTGACAAACGGCGAATTCGGGTAGTTTCATATTATAGAATAGAATGCAATACTTAATTACGTACTGCTATTAGTACTAAGGAGCTTGTGATGACTTTTGTTTTGATTTTCAAGATGGAAATTTTTCTGAATAATACAAATTTAATTTTCAGGAAAGTGCTAACTTTTAGCTATTCTTTTTAGCACATTCAGTATTTTAGTCACTTTCCTTTACTTTTAGTAACAGTAGCTTGTTAAATAAATGGCCATTTCATATTTATCAGTAACTGATCACTAAAATAAAAATAATATCTAGGTTAAATGCTGTGCACTAGCTGTCTTGTAAGTATAAAGACAATTTAATATTAATGAACTCAGTTTTTGCATCAATTGAGTTTGATATCTGAATCAGTAAATCACGTATTGCTTTTCTCTTTTTTTGTGTACGAACATGTGACCCTTAGTCTGGAGGATGTGTATGGGCACACCTCAGCATGTCTTGATCGTGGTTGTAGCCGTTGGTGTTGCTGGTCACGAAAGATGCACAGGTCCTGTGACCAACCCATAATCATCAGGTTATGTACAAAATAAGATATAAATATCTTGAATTTCTGAGGTTTTTGCTAAACATATACAGCTCACGTATGGAAAACGATGTGCAATGTTTTGTACAGTATTTATGTAACTGATGTTGTTTGCTTGCACTTTGCATGTAGTTGTTAAAGGTGAACTTGGCAAAGAAAACTGTAATTCCTATTTTGATACAGCTCGGTGCTGATGTTTGTTTTTTCTTTGCAGGCGATCCTCCTGCAATTGGAGCGTTCCGCAGTCACTCTCCTCTGCCTGAACAAGAACAGGTTAGTGCTCTCTTCAGACTTTTCTGCATCTGCTATAGTTAATGTCCGTGTGCAATTTTGTCGAATAAATAAAATTCATGTTGTTTACGATGGTACTGATATGCAGAGAATCTGGAAGTCGAAATTTAAAAGGAGGCTTGCCAGAAATCTATCTCATGTACTTCATGCTGGTTGACAAGAATGGAACAGGTGCTGAGATGTTAAAAACGCCTGGCCTGTTCATCTACTGAATCGACCAGGCTACTCCATAATGATGATTTTATACCTAGTATTCAATGCAATGGCTTCACACAGACTAGTCATTCACAAGTTAGAAGATGTTCGAAAATAAATGGCATTTGGCCCCCATAACAATATTTATTTTTAATCATAGTTGACTGTTTGTTTACTGTTGTTTTAGTGAGACTAATTTTCATTAACATCGAATCCAATTGTCATTCTGAATTTGATGCCTAATATTTATTTTTTTGTAAACTGAATCTTGAAAATGTACTTATTTCTATTGTGTTTTATTTTGTTTCACCAGGCTTTTGGAAGAAATCTGATGAAATGCTGTTCCCTGATTAGCATAAATTTTGTGCTTGGAATTCTAATTTTCATAATATGTTCATCTTTTGGCATAACCTTTTCTTATTATTTTGATTTGTTTGATTTCAGATTGGGCAAGTTTTAGCAGGCTCTGGTGCAAAAAAAGATCTACCTCTGTTAACACCAGCCCCCAAACTGAACACAGAGCAAAATGAATTTGTGAAAAAAGCTAAAAAGTATGCCATGGAACAGAGCATCAAACATGTACTGATCAAACAAACAATTGCCCATCAACAACAGGTAAGAATTTTCAAATTTTTCAATATCAGCAGTTACCTAAAAGGTGATGGAATACGCCTAACAACGATTCATTCAAGAATCGCTAAAGCTGAGATAAGCATAAATCCATCAATGTTCCACATGAGATGTTAGTTTTTTGGTACATGTTTAATGACAAAAGGAGACACTGCAAAATCTTTTAGAGGTCAGGAGATTGCTAATAATTATAAGATGTTAATTTTCTAGTTTTTTGAGCTGACTGATACTTGTATATCAGTGAATACATCAAATGGTGATTCATTTTAGTGCATATTGCTGATATTTTTGAAAAGTATATATGTATATATATATATATATATGTATATATTTGAAATGTCTTGCGTTGTGTCTCGCACTGATTTATATTAAATTTTTATGCACTTGTTCACTTGGTTAGTCTATGCTTTTACTTTTTTCCAGCAAATGAAAAGCATACAACGTCAGCAAGCTTTGGTACTTGCTTGCAGGTGAGTATTCTAAAATTATTTTAATTATTTTCTAGGTAAGTTGCCATGGTGCTTTTTGTCTTATATTTAAACAGTAAAGTACAAATAATAAAAACGTCCCTTCAAATGACTTTCAAATGGTGGCTTTCTGATTTGTGAGTAAAGCCACATGTGTAAATAATCATTTTTGGATGCTTTTTGCAAAAATTCTTTTGCATATATGGTTGTGTAACATAAAAAATGATAGCCAATGGTAAAAAATGATAGGTATTTACATAATAATATGGCTGTTAATACAATTCATACAGGGTCGTCCAAAAGCAGTTGCTTCAAATTAACATGTAGCCTTCGTCTTGGTTTGGTAGAGGTATTTGTAAAAAGAACCTACATTATTGTTTTGCCCGGTTTCTCCTCTTTCCAATGATTCATAAATTTCACTCAAACACCATGGTCAAGTGCTGCTTTGACTTTTTTTGAACACAGTGTTCCAGTAAAAAATTGAGAAGTTAGGCCTGAGAAAATGCCTATTGGACCATGTACAAAAAACGTCCAGTGTTAGGAGAACTTGGAGAGAAATTTATAGCTGTTTTGAAAAAGGAGACACCTGGGTACACGGTGATGTGTGTCACTTTTACGAATCTCTTTACCATAATAAAAGGCTATAGGTTAGTTTGGGAATGTGTATTCCGGACGACCATGTATTTACAATCGTTGTTTGAAACTTTCACGCTTCATCAAACACTATCAGTTTATGTAACCACTTTTTCAGAGTATATGTTGGGAGCATTAGCTTTGAGCTGAAAGAAGACACAATAAGACAGGCGTTTCAACCGTTTGGTCCCATAAAGTCCGTCAACATGTCATGGGATCCGATTACCATGAAACACAAGGGTTTTGCTTTTGTGGAATATGACATACCTGAGGCTGCTCAGTTAGCTTTAGAGCAGATGAATGGCGTCATGATCGGGGGCAGAAATATCAAGGTATTTTATCGCTATACTAATTTCGTTTTGATAATGCCAGATTATATTGTTTATTGGTTACAAATTTGTAATCGTAGGATTACACATCTCGTGCAGTAATTATATTGCCACTTGGCAGACATTGAAGTAATTAAGTGTGTGTAAAGATTAACATATTCTGGTCTGTTGCAAGGGGATTTTTTTATATAAATTGGTGATGTAAACAAGGTTAGTGATCACTTAAGGTAAGTGGCTGAAAAAGGGAAGATGTATATACCAGTTGGGAAAAATAAGAATCCGTTGTTTTTCTTGATCAAGTCTGATTATAATTGGCAGGAAAGCAATTTTCTGGTACTAAATTCTTCAAATAAGATGCCTGAAGGAAAAACTGAAACAGAATTCACCAAAAATTTAGAACCAGCAGAGACGCGAAACAAACTGTTGGGGTTTATGGACTAATAAAGATAGGTCTTGAAAGCATCTACAACAAAAATAGAAATAAAAGGGGCTTAATGTGGCAACAGACCTCCAAAACCAAAAAAATTGCAAAATTTATTCCAAATGAGATGGACTGCAGATTAACAATGCATTCTTGCGATCTGTCAAGTTAACAATGGCTGCCATTTTGTAAAGCAAATTCTATAGTGCATCATATTTGATACAAAAACTGAATTCAGTTGTTAGAATAAAACAGCTATCGAGTGACATAGTCATGAAGTATTGATAGTGAAGAGATTCGTCATTGCAGTATCTCTTTCTGCACAGGCATGAAATTTAAATCTATGCATCTTCTTAACCACTTCCGTATTTATTTTTAGGTTGGTCGGCCGAGCAATATGCCTCAAGCCCAGCCAATAATTGAATCCCTTATGGAAGAATCTAAACATTTCAACCGGATTTATGTTGCCTCCATACACCAAGATTTGACGGAAAAAGATGTGCAGAGGTTAGTGTTGCTTTTTCTCATTAAAGGAGATCATGTATTTTGCATGCGCAGACAATATTGTAGACCAATTTACTAATGAAATTTTTGTTTGGTTTCTGTTTTTGAGATATTCTATGATTGCATTTCATTTTACACAATAGCAAATACTAGTGATAATGAAGATAGTGATCATATCTAATATCTGTATAGAGTAGTATATATTGAAATATATATTATATTATTTGGTACCTATATGTTTTTTTATAATAATTTGTATTTGTGTTTTCAGTGTATTTGAGGCATTCGGAAAAGTGATTTCGTGTGAATTAGCACCAGATTCAATCCCAGGTCGACATAAGTATGTATGGAAAAGTGGTGTTATTTTATATTGCTCATTCTTCTCTGATATTTTAAGCTCAAGTTTAGAATCACCCATTTTTTCAAAGTTTGAGTAGCTCAGCATAATTTTAGATTAATTAATTATGATTGGTAAATAAATAAATAAATTGAAATTGCGTAAGTGTGCATCTTTTTATAAACTACCTTTTATTATAATGACACGTCTGATAAAGATCACTGTTTGGCATATACTAAGCTGATTAATACTGCCTGGAATTTTTAAGTTTGGAAACCTTAATAAATGAGCTTTGCTGCATAGGTATAAGGGTGTTGAAGTGTCTTTAGTGAAAAGTAGATTTACTTTAACCTGAATGATTTTGCAGAAGAGGCACAATTTTGGCAGTGGTCTTACAGAAATGGTACTAATTATCATTTTCTTACATAGGGGATATGGTTTTGTTGAATATGGATCTTACCAATCTGCATCTGATGCTATCAGTTCGATGAATTTGTTTGATTTAGGCGGACAGTATCTGCGGGTGGGCCGGGTAAGATTTTTGTGTTCTTATAGACAGTTGTGATATTGTTAAATTTAAAAGTCACAAAAACAGTTCCTTTGTCAAACTACATGGCTTACAAACTAAAAATGAAGGAGGTTCGAGATTTCAAAATTTTTCTGTAAACCAGGCAACTTCATATTTTGAAATTAATTGCTGTGTGAGTGTTTTGGTCATTCTTGGGCGAAGGACTTGACTGTGTCCAGTATAATTACCAGACAGCTTTTTTTACTGCAAAATGTTTTTATGGTACATAATTGTGAAAAATATAATTTTAATTTAGAAATGCATCCAGCAAAGTTGCATATGTCAATTGACATCTATATCTTTGATGGAATTCTGGTAAAACTCGATAACCAACTTGTTAGTTATTTCTCTTTAAACAGGCAATTACCTCACCCAACTCTGCTGCACTGTCCCTTCAACCAAGTACAATGCCCACAGCTTCGGCGGTAGCAGCAGCAGCTGTAACGGCAAAGATACAAGCAATGGAGGCAGTTACAAGTAACGTGCAAGTAAGTGAAACCAAGATTTCTTTGGCACTGACAAGTGTTCAACTTTAGTTACAATTATTGTACAGATGTAGCCAAATAAACTCAAATCGCCTATGTGGCATTTCAATTGACTCTTCTGACTTTGCATGGCTAAAACTACAGCTAGCTCATTTAACTGGCATGCTTGTCATGAGAACCAAGGAAAGTGGCTGCAGGACGGACCCAACAGGTTGTCCATCTTCTTCAACTTCCAATTACAATAGAACAAAAAATGCAGTTCCCAATAATTTGAGTTCATAATTGCTCAAATTATATCAAAATTTAACTCATTTGTAATTTCTTTGCATTGTTTTAAATTTTCAAGTAATTGTAGAAGACAACCGAATTGCAACTATCTTTTGTTTGATTTTTTTTCTCATTTGTGCATTTCTTATAGGCTCTAACAGGAATAAAGCTGGATGCTTCAAAAGAAGATATTGAGAAGATTGCTGCTGCAACCCCATCTTCACTGGCACAAAGCACTGTCGCAACCAATGAAATGATGTCAACTGGTGTACCAACAATCGCCACAGCTCCCAACGCTGCTATTCCACCACCTGGCATTGCTTTGCCTACTATAGCAACGGCAGCAGGGCTAGTGCCTGTATCACAGCCTGTTGTTATGTCAGCAGGTGCAAATTTACCTACGGGAATGCCAGCTGCTTCATCACCCATTGTTCCACCACCAGGTACTGTAATTTTACCTAAAGTTTTGTTTCAATTTGATGCAGATCTGAAACTGCATGCAAATTTGGCTAAAAATATCTGGTTAGAGTAACAAAGTTTTGTTTTGTTTAGAATGTCTGTTATTGTCAGTTTTAGATATAGCAGCTGTCATACGCATTTATTTTTTGTACACTGTTAACGGGAGAAGTTCTTTATAATATACACGTATTTAATGGGCAAACAATTTCACTAATTAAATGTTGGTTCTCAGGAGTTGTTATTCCACCTCCAGGAATCATAACGAGCATCCCTGCTCCAGCAACCAAAGTGTCATCTCCCAAAGAGCCGCCCAAAGAGGAGCCAGAACTTCCACTTACTCTCCAACAGCAGGAGGAGATGCATATTAGTGGAAGCAATGCTCGACATATGGTCATGCAGAAGTTGTTACGAAAGTCTGAGGTGGGTGGATATTTGTGATGTTAATGTGTTATTTAAAGATATTTTAATGTGATTATTACATTAAACCTAACTCTAAAATAAAAGTATTTGAAAGCATACTGCACTGAATGATAGAAGCCAGAGTTCTTTGGTGCCAAAAAGCTAGATACCCAATGGTAAAATACCCATTCATATTTTCAACAACAATTTTTTTTTATTTTATTACAAAATAATAAAAATTGTATTCATAAATGTTTTTATCCCATTTTCTGTATTCAAAAGAGCAAGTGCGAAAGTTTATGATACAATCGGCTCTGTTTAACTCGTGTCCCTTGAAGATATAAAGTTCATATAAATAAGTAAAATGACTGTTATGTTAGTATTTATGTATAGGGTTGATATGAAACCCTGCAGCGTATAAGCAGTATGTGGTAGTTTAGTGGCTATAAAATTATGCACCAATTGTGTTGTCATAGTGCTCTCTTTTGACTTATCCTAGTCAAGAGTATTAGTTCTGAAGAACATGGTTGGTCCAGAGGATTTAGATGATGACCTTGAAACTGAAGTGACGGAAGAATGCAGTAGATATGGCAACGTAGACCGTGTGATCATTTATCAAGAGAAGCAAGGTGAAGATGAGGATGCGGCAGTTATTGTGAAGCTGTTTGTAGAATTCAGTTTACCAAGGGGTAAGTTGAATTGATCAGCACAGTCTTGCAGTCGTGTTACATGTAACATGTAATTAGAACTACAACTTCTGTTAGAAATTATAGTTTCTGCTTTTTGGAAAATGGTTGCTAGTATTTAACGTAGTAATTATTATCAGAATTAAAAACTAGTAATTTGTGTGATGCATCGTTACTGGTGGATGCTTGATGGGGTTTTGACACAATTTTAGTATACTTCCAAGTTGTCTGTTTTTATAATAGAATAATCGTTGTGTTGCAGAAAATTTATTATTCCAGAATTTACAAATTTAGAGATTTTTTGGCTCTTTCAGAAGCTGAAGCAGCAAAGAATGCTCTCAATGGGCGATTTTTCGGAGGACGTGTGGTTAAAGCAGAGCTGTATGATCAGTCAATGTTCGACGCTCAAGACCTAACCGGTTAAAAGTTTTGTGTATCATACATATTTCACGTCACTTCTTGTTTGTGTTACATATT
Source organism: Tubiluchus corallicola (assembly GCA_030141605.1). NCBI lineage: Eukaryota > Metazoa > Priapulida > Priapulimorpha > Priapulimorphida > Tubiluchidae > Tubiluchus > Tubiluchus corallicola. The sequence goes on along the minus strand of JAQGDQ010000038.1, from coordinate 785,617 downwards.
TAAGCATTGCAATTTTGCTGTAGGGAAAATTTCACAGTAGAACAAAATGAATTTATCAGCGTAGCTTGTTGCTTGTTCTACAAATTTTCCTGAAACTAGCAGATTTGAGCTACTTAATTTTGCTGTATTGTGGCAGAGTTATTTTATTGTTGTCGATACTGTACTGCAGTATAACATAGATACCATTCATTATGACTGATTGTCAAAGTCATCTTAGCATGGTTCAGCAACTGCGTCAGTCAGACTTTGGTCAGTCAGCACTTTTACGATCGTGGAATAAAGGATGAAAAGTGTTTTACCTTGACCAGAAAGTATAATTTTTATATTTGCAATTGGCTACGTTATAGTCTTAAATGATTTTCCATTGCGTTTCAAAACTGAAAATGCAATCAAGTTGTAAATGAATTTTAAATAATTGTGGTATAGCTTGTAAATAAACAATTTTCTTCTGAAACAGTTTCTTTTTCTGTATCATTATGTGTGCAAAAAGCAAAACTGTATTATCTATCAAATAAGGTAAATAGATACAATATTAACAATCTTGTAAAAGTTCGGAGTGGATATGATTTTGATTTTCATAAAAATTATTGCAAATTTACATCCATGGCATCACAAAATGGAAATAAGAATCAATACTTAAAATCATACCACAATATGAGCAAAAGTGAATAAAAGTGAAAGTTGTTTGGTACATATAATGTATACTACTATTTAACGTATCTCTTATGTCAGCCATTTCTCAGCAGGCAGAGAGATCGCGGCTTTCATATAAAACTACATCTATTTGTTCATCGTGTTCAGTAATAGGAACACTGTCTACAATTTGTTCTTTGAAAGCCATGCCAATGAGGTACGGGCGATGAGCAAATTTTGTCGTGCATCTTTTGATATAGGCATCATAAAAACCACCACCGTGACCCATTCGATGTCCGTCTTTTGTGAAAGCTACACCAGGAACTATAATTAAGTCTAGGCCGCCTTGAAAATAAAACAATCATAATATAATTTTGTTGATAAAGTAGCACTCTGTCAGTTATAGGATGAGGTGCAAATCTGCTGTTGAATATTCTTTGGCAAGTATTTTGTAAATACGTCATTTTATAAAAAAATCTGTATCAACAAGTACATTGTGTTTTGCTGATAACATGTAAATAAGTATGTTGTGAGAAAGTGCTGAGGCAAGCATATATTTAAGGAATCGATTTCTTGAGAATTAAATTCATTAATGAAATTAGCAATTGGCAATACCTGCATCATCAGCTGATTGATTCGGAGCATCCAGTGACGGCTGTTTTATATTCCATTTGGTCACAGGTAATTCTTCATATTCTTCCCAGGTGTTCAATCTAAAACAGCAGCAACAATGAATTTTAGAAAGAACAACTGAACTCCCACAAAAATGTAGTTGATCTTAAAATGTGTCAGATGTGGCACATTAACATGCTTATCCACAATTTTATCTTTATTGGCTAAAAGTTACATACTCAATTTAATGAAAAACATTTTTTCGGGTTTCGCAGGAAGCCAACCTAAAAGTTGGTTAAGCTCTTTAATTTACCAATCACTCCAGTCTAATAAGAATTTAGTGCAATTTAAATTTATTCTTACAAATTCGCCACATACAAAGCAATAAGTATGCATAACTGATTGTGTAAATAACAATAATCAAAAAAGTTGTCACAGTTAAGAAGAGGAGATTCTAAAATTACCTTACCATATCCATCTTGTTACCTCCTACAGTTGTGTATCTAGGAATGAATAAATCTTTCCTTTGATGAAAAATGTTCTTAATTATGTCCTGTGTCTGGATTTCACTTCGCATTGAAAGAAACACTGACACTCTTTGGCTGGTTTTATAACTCTGCATTTGCAGTAACTGAAAAAATACACTGCCTTTATGCCTCAATTCAGCCTTATCAGTGGCTTTACTTATTTGGTAACTAGTGTGAAGTAAACAATAATACTAAAACGTACTATTACATTAATACTAGCCTTTTACTATTAACTAGAATACTGAGTACTGTACTTTGTTTGTTACAATCTGTGATTGTCTCAGCTTTTCATCCTCGTTCAGTAAATTAATGCGCTGTTTCATTTCTTTCCGTAAAGCAGACTTTGCAGCCTTCATGAGTGCGTATTGTGGTTGTCAACATTTATTTGAAACGTTGTTAATATTACCCGTAAAAACATCGAAAGTGCTAAATTTTATTAAAAGTAACTAAGCATGTAATATTTGCTGTAACACGGGGGCAGCCATGTATAAGTGGTATTTGTTAAAAAAAATAGTTTCCTAAATGTATTGCTTAAACCAAAAAATTGAAAAATAAAACGTAAACTGCAGTGCAATCTTTAATAATTTTTTAATTTATTTAAAATAATTTTGTGTTTGCATTTTGATTTGATTTATAAACTGATACTACCCACACTTTTTGTTACGAAAAACCAATATGTCAGCTTACATGCTTATGTGAAAATTTTCTTGTTCACTTGATATATTTTAACTTTAAGACCGCTGATCATTTAAAGTGGTTTTTGGAAATTATTTTGCATGGATTCAAACATTACATTAGACATTACTACGGTCGCACCAGAAACGACTACTAAAGAACCAAAAGGTTTAGCTGGGATAAATTTGATTCTATTTATAGCTTTCGGCATTTTGGTAAGTGGTAAAGATGTGCTTTTGTAACTAAAAAGCTTTGAATAAACTAGTGAATAAAATTTTGACATACAAAAATTGTTTTCGTTCTTTTGATGATTCAAGCAAAAATAGGGTAGATTCACTAAAGTGTGTATGGCCTGTGTCACACGATCGACACCGTAAGCTAGTGGTGGGCAATACAAGTGATTTCAAGTAATCGCGATTACCGATTACTTTTAGGCAGTAATCGATTACTGAGATAGCCCGCGGTGTCTGTTTAAAAATGGGTGGCTAACACAAACCTGTACTCACAGTGCATACTAAAGCTTAACTGAAATCGCTGAAGGTGGAGCTGAACGAGTTTTGCGTTTGAAAGTGTTTATTTATTTATTTATGTTATTTTATTCACGCCCAAAAGTAAAATACAGTCTACAATAAAAACAATATAATATAAAACACGTTGGCAAAAACATACAAATAAAATATTTACAAGAGTGTGGTAAAGACAAAGAGATTAACTGCTTACATGTGTCTATTGTGTACAAGGAATTTATGCAAGTTGACTTTATATAAGCGGCTTTTAAATAACTTAATATTTTGTGCAGTTACGAGGGGTGCACCATCAACATATATGCAGACAATGAGTTCCAGATCGGTACAACATGATTTGAGAAAACTGACTAAATTATACTTTAGCTGTTCGACGCACGAAACGTTTACGTCCGCGATTTACACATGTTGTTATTTGCTATACATGCATTTTATATTTTTTGCATTTCAATTTTTTTATAAATTCAATAATGAAAAGTCATCATTTAATATTTGATTACTTAACAAAGTAATCAATACTAGAGAGTTGAGGGCAAGTAATTGATTATTAGTAGTCGATTTTGCCCTCCACTACTATAAACCGGGTTTTTCATTGGACTCACATAACATCTGATGTTGGCAACCTAGCAAATCTTTCAGTTATCATGCATTGTTCATGAGAGCATGACTTGATTAACTGCAAACTCGAGTTTCTGAGCCAGATAGTATTTATAAACTCACTCACTTACCCCCTCAATAAGTAAAAATAAATGGTTTTGCCTTATTGTTAACCTGATCATGTCTTTCTTTGCAAGCCATCCAAACTGGTCTCAAATTGGATTGTTTTTAATGAATCTGTTCAGTAATTCGATTCGTTGGTGTTTTTTTATAATATTATAAACTTGAATGAGATTAAATATGAAGCTTTTCTTCTTTTCAGAGTTTTGTTGTTCTGTTCATATTTGCTAAAAGGCAAATCATGCGCTTTGCACTAAAATCTCGAAAAGGTCCACATGTTCCGATAGGCTTTGAGGCACCAAAGGTATGTTATGATGCATGCAAGTCTACTTTATTAAGTGCTGCAAACCTGCCAACCATTTGATGTAATAATGAGTGTGAAACATAGAAAGACTAGGAATCATTCTGCCTCTGGCAGGATCTAGGAAGCAAATTAATGCCCTAGAACTTGGCATTTCTGAGCACCCAAATCATAAACTTTAAAGCAAAAATTAAAAAAAGTTAGCGTATTTTGAAGGGCGCAAACACTGGGTGCAGACAGTGTTAAGTCATCGGCATAGCTGACTGCACTTGTATAGGTGTCCCCAACTTTACATCCAAAACCAGAAACATGATTTAGTCTGTTAATAAATTAGTATATATAACTGTATGTCTAATTAATTTCTAGAACTTAATTGAAGAAATTTATCGAAGAATGGATCGTACCCAAAAAGTGAAATACGAACCAAAACTTTTTAGTAATGTGTCTGCCAACATGGATGATCCTTCAGCTTTAGGTATATGACTAATATTAATCATTACTGACATGATAAATTTGGAAATGAAAAAGTCAAGATTATTTTTCTCTTTTTTTATTGATCTCCAGCAATTTTTTCATATTGACATTTAAAACTAACTTTATTGTTAGAGATTAACTGCTTGCAACTGGAATTGGATCAGAAGTCTTGGTTTTTTCACGGTCAATAAAATATTTCATACAAGTTCCTTAATTGTTTATTGTTTCTTAACTTATATGTTTATTGTGTAATTCTCATTAGCTAGTTGGCCTTGCTGATATGAAGTGTAGTTGATTTATCTAAGCAAATTTAAACTGTATCTTAACTTACATTATGCAGTTATGTCGAGAAATTGTTAAACGTTTGGCAATGATTTTGCACTGAGTTTGCATCAGGGAGGGATAGGACTATGTCAGAAATCCGCAATTATTTTCCATTTAGCATTTCATTTCATATTTGTAGCATCTCTTTATGTCTTTGTTGCAGAAAACTTCAGTTTCTGTTATCGGATGAAAGCCATCGATTCATTTTCATTATTAGGTACGTATCAAATGCTACTGTATTAACAGAATCACTATCCCATTTGCAAGTTTTAGTCTTTGGTCTAACTTGATCATCTGACAAATCACTTGAGATTCCATTTGGACAGTAGCTTTTATGCTAATTATTCAGATTGGTTGGGCAACATTACGTGATCTTGGACTCATTCTGCAAATTACTGATGATGTATTTTAGAGAATTTACTTGTTCACACATGCTTCTTGACTAGTTTTAGTAAGGAACATTTTAACTTATTGGGCCTAATAAGTATTTTGCACTTCAAGAGCTCTTATTTACCTTGATGTGCCATCATTTCAAGTTGGCATTTACTTTAATAAGCATTCACTGTTGATGTGTTTGTTCTTAATTTTCCAGACAAAGAATTACGAGATTATGATCATCGGATTCACCGGAAGCCTGGCAAGAGTATGCACATGTTTCTGCTGGGATTACAGAAAGATGCTTTGCGCAAAGCAAATCCCCATTCAGTAGCAAGATTAGCACAGCTGTATGAAGATGCTAGACACGATCCTGCAGTATGTTCTGTGGTTTTACGATTTTTGAATAGAAATTGCAAAAGTAAAGAAAATGTTTGCTTTTCACTATTTGCTTAATTAGCGTTTTAACATTTGCAGTCAAATCCGTCGACCAGGACAAGGCTTTCTACATTTAATGTGAAAGATCATTTATTACCCCTAATTAATTCTATGACCTCAAATGTTCACCGCTCATAGGTACAGTGTCACTGATGGTTGAAGTTTTCTGGCCGTGACAGCATTATGTGCCTGGATAACAGTAAATTTGACAAGTCAAACACGATTCTCTATGGGGTAAAAAAATCTTGAAAGTCAGGACTCAAAATCGTGAAGTCATTGAGATATGACTGCTCAAGTATGGAGTTGAAAATTCATGTAGTATTCACTGTTGTTCTAAAATGCGACAACCAGTTCTTCTAAACATCCTTTAGAAGTGTAATATCACATTCATAGGTACATTTTTAGCTTGTGCAAAGTGAGCCATATATATTCATTAGTGTAATTTTCATTTTCTAAAATGAATTATTAGTGTATTAGCTTTTGTGCTGAATAAGAAATTCTTGCTAATTTTTTTATTACCAAATGAACCAAATGTGCAGCGGAAGAGATAGATCATGCTAGCTAAAGTTTTTTCTTATATTCTAATAATGCCATGCATTGAAATCAAGCTTGGTTTATTTAAAGTACTTTTTAGATATTGTAACATCATTATATAAGGTTTAATGTTATGTTTGATTTTCAGGAATTTGGTATTAAAGAATACAAAGAATATACAGATTTGTTAAAAGAATTACTCATTTCGTAAGTGTCTTATTATTGTACAGTGTTCTGCAGTTGGTACAATGTTATTTTGTTGAAAGTTAAAAATTAACGTTAACTTCAAGTGAGCATAGAAATTACTACGTATATTTTTCCATGCATTGTCAGTTAAATTAATATCTTCTTTAATTTTTTTTCTATTTTAATAGTGTAAAGAGCTTGAGATTCACTCCAAAAGTAGACAGACCAGAAAGCAGTAGCAGCAGAGGTTTTAAAGGAAGCTGGAAGGCATGGTCTTCTCCAAAAAGGAAGAGCATCACAGGCACTTCTGAAAAAAGTGTGATTTCGGGCAGGGCGACGACAGCTTCCGTGAGAACTCCAAATTATGAGTTACTAGGTCGCCATGCTGTGATGGGTCTACCTCGATCAACTACTCCCTCAACGTCTAGCGAGAGCACTGGAAATCGGCCTCTCTTACTAACAGAAAATGAGGATGAAGATGAACAAGAGGAATTAAAGTGTATCACTCCTGTATAGATGAAACAATGTTTTGGATAATCATGGATAATAGGATATAGTACAGAGCGAAATACTTGTGCTCATTAGTATGATTAGGAGATTCCAAGGATACAGAGTTATTTGAATAGTAGTCTCACTGGTTGATTGCTCGTTGTGTTGAAGCTGAAAAAGTGTCCCCAAGAAGATTATGTCTGACTTGGCAATTTGCTAGCCTTTGTAATGGTGGGGTGTGTATTGAGTGTCTGCTGAAAGTGTTTACAGCAATTTTGCACACTGTGCTAACTGACATAAATTGCATTAGCAGAAACAAATGACTACTTAAAGTGATAAAAGAATGATATGCCTTGTGGCCACAGGTTTGGCCATTCGCTCATTGTTGTTGAACTAGCATGAAGATGAATGTGAACTGTTAATATGAAACTAGTTGTCACAATTCCTGAAATGTTTCTTATTTTTCGTGGTGGTTGTATGCAGCGCTTGTGCTTGGTGTGATATTTTTCATCTTACATGTGAAGCTAAACGTCTGATAAACATTCCTCAATGGTTGAAATGAAGTTTTGTGTATAAAGTTGTCAGTTTTCATTGTGATTTGTTATTGTTTTGCCAAATTTATCATAGTGAAGTTTTTCAATTCATAAGTCTAACTTTGAAATTGTTTTAGCAAACATAAAATGAGCATGAATTTTTGCAAGCCCAACTAATTGGACAAAAGTTCACCGGATGTGAAATAGAAAGCAACCTCAATCATTGTTATGTTACATTAAATGTCACCTTCATCAGATTAGGCACAATTTATGCAAAATTGGTTTGGAAATTTAGTGCTGGTCCTTTACATGCACATTATTGAATAAATTAAGAATGAAATATCTATGAAGAAAGGCTCACACTTGCCTGTTTTGGCTGATGTTTATTTTTTAATCGTTTTGCTAAAAGTAAGTATTGTTTAGCTAAGTAAACACCAGATCTTTATAAAGCAATTATTTTTTATTGATTTTAAGAAAAGTCTACTCGTTGCCATTCATTACAGTACAAATTAGATGCAAATATTTTTTGTGCAGTTACAATATGTGTCCCATTTTGCTTCCATTCCACAAGGTTGTTTTGATACTTAGCAATAGTCATTGTCTTTGCAATGTCTAGACTCTAGTGTTCTCAGTCATGCATAGTAACATTGACTTGTAATAAGTTAGAACACTTGAATGTTAAACTAAGTGCAGACATATTTACAATTTCAAAGAGTAGTTTTAGTCTAAAAGCAAAAAACAAGCAGTAAAATAGGCAGAATTGTTATCTAGTCAGCTACATTGAAATAGTTGTTATATTAGTTGTACAATGTGATCATGTTTTGTAAAATAAAAGTAATGATTGTAAATATTTGTATATTGTATGTTCATTAAATTATATGTTAATTTGTTGTACATTACATTTTAATAGTGTCGTGCCAGAAGCTCCAGAATGTAGTCTGTTTAAATTAAGCACAAGCTAAATTGGGGGCACGGGCTTATAATGATTTCTTTTTCTTGTTCATAGAAGCCACCACCATCCTAATGTTAGGAGCAAAGTGTAGTTTAATGCAAAACTATATTTCATCCAATAGAAAGAACTTAATTTTGCATTTATAAATAATGCCCCAGAACAAATCTGCATTAAAATTAAAACCAGTCCATTGAAGCATTTTCATCATCTTGTTAAAAAATTCTTGACTGGTTGGTGTGTTCTTACAGTGTAATGGTATGGAGTTTGGCAGCTAATCTTATGTCATTTTTTAGGTGAAAAACAGCGTAAAACTCTGTTTCAATATTGTTTCAAACTTGCATCAATATTCAAACTCATACCCAAAACAATGGGTACTTCAATAGCATTTTGTACAATAGGAAGAATGAGAATAGCTATGGCTAACGGTTATTCCACAGAAAATTTTCACCTTTTGGCAAACTATAGATGAGGAGCTCCTCAGTTTTGTTTGGGAGTGCGTTGAGTCGGGGGCGTTTGAGACACTTAGAGAGTTATTCTAAGAGAAAAAGAAAACATAATTTATCTGCTGTTGCTATCGTTTATGCGTTTTTATCACCTGTGATTTTCTGCATGTAGCCCACCTACACAGATTTACATTGACGAAATCTTGCTGAGATCATCATTTCTATAATTCTAATCTCGCAGGTATATAATATACAACTGTTGCACACAGTCAGTGCATATTTTCTTCCAGTTTTTCAGTTCACACACGCACGCGCGCGCGCGCGCGCACACACACACACACACACACACATATATACACATTTACACATTTATATAATCATGCATACAGTAATGTAAAAAGCGTTTGTGTCTGCTGGTGCATGTTCACAGGATGTTTTACGTATTACAGTTTCCTTTCTAAGGGCGCGCCTTCCCTTGATGCCATAACATTGTACCTGTCAGTATATGCCTGGCTGCCAGGTGTCAAATTTAGATCTATAAGCATGGCCATTTAAATCTGTTTTTTAGCGAAGGGCACCGTTTAGACAAGGCAATGGAGCTGTCGCCATATGTAAGTAGGCCTTTTTATGGTGTTAGCTTAAATCGTATATGGAATAGATTAATTTTTCTTTGTAAAGCTTATGCTGAACAAACGGTTTGACGTTGTGGGCTGAAGTTTGAAAGGCCCGAAGTAGAGCTAGACAGCCCTGAAATAGGCTTGATTGTTTTGTTTGCTTGGCTCAAAGTAGGTCTGTATATACATGGCTCAAAGTAGGTCTGAGTTTTGTTCATTTGTTAGACCCGAAGTTGCCTGCATCTAAGAACAGTGTAGCTTCCAATGCTAGAAATCCGTTTTGCGTTTGATTCTATGTGCTGTTAAGCTGCTGTTTCTAAGCGTTGACATACATTCCTTGTGACATAAGTTTTAATCACGTTGTATCACCTTGACGATAGCCAGTGAGTTACGCCTTGTGAGAGATGGCATGGCACGTACTACTGGGAAGGTAGCCACCAAGAAAAAGGTAATCAAATTAATAAGTGAAATTCGCACAGTTATCAAATTTTTGAGTTTGACCGTGGTTTGGTGTTGATTTTCGTCTTATCTACAGTTTATTCTTTTTTAACTTTCCAATTTTCTTTTGAAACAAATAATGAACCGTTTTCAAAATGGCTTCGACGTTGATCAAGACTCGAACAGATATTAAATCAACTGAATTTAATTATTGCAAGTTTTCAGATGAGGATATTACTTTACCATGTTCGCTTAGTAAACTAAAAAACTTCTTAAAGTCAAGATATGATCATCTCAACCCCTACCGCCAAGCACCACAACTGGGAAATGCATATATCCGAAAGTTGTTCTGTACGTTATTCAGAGTTAAAATAAGAAAACAATGTCTTCTTATTTTAAATATTCGTTAATTATGTACAAATATTAAATTTAATATTCTGAGGACTAAAATTTTTTTCAAAACCAATTTCATAAATTCTCTAGCATTTTTGACACGAAATTTGCCACTTATTTCATAAGTCCTTTTCTATAATTTCCAGAAAAATTTTTTGGTTGAACAGGCTGGTTTGTTAAGTAGCAAGAGTCGTTTCTTTGGTTTAGTCTATGTTATTGTCCAGCAATTTTTTGCACCATTTAAAGGTTTTTTTATACTAATAAGTGTATATACATGGCACGAACCAACAGCCAAATAAATTTTGATACCATACTTGAAAGGCAGGAAATGTAAAAAATGGAATGCTGCCTGGATTTGAACATTCTGCTTACAAAACACACTGCTTTCAAAATTCATTTCTTTAAGCTGGCAAGACAAATTCGGCATTTCCAATGCTAGACAGCTCACAATAGAGTGATTTAGCTAGTTAGACCACACTTTCAGTCTTTCAAGTTTGGTACCAAAAGTGAATTAATTACTGGCTTGTAACATCACTAGTCGTTCTTTTCTGTAGAGAATGCCAGATGCCTCAACCTTTGAGTCTGTGAATGTGGACAAAAAGGGACGTTTGCATAAATTTCACAAAGGTCCTGCAATACTTCTCGGCTACTTTAGTTCTTGGAGGGAGAAGTACTGCATTGTTGTCGATGGTCGCCTCTACATTTATGACAGTAAGGTATTAAACCTATTGACTTATTAATTTAATAAGTTAAGAGTTTAACATTGCCGAGGGCAGGAAAGTATGAAACCTCTGAAATGAAATATCTTATTTTGTTTGCAACGGCGTTTATGTTAGCCACAATAGCAATAACAGTGATAATGACAACAATACCCGCAATGATCAACAATGATGCTACTGATAGCAATGATAGCATAACGACAACAACATCAACGACAGCGACAGCAACAGCAGCAGCAACAACAACAACAACAGCAGCAGCTGCACGTATAGCTGCGGTAAAACGAAAATGGTTATCTGAAGACATCTGAAAGTTATAAAAAGGCTGATACACTGCCTTCTCAGTGGTACTCAATGGTTGCTATGTTGAGACTGGACAACCTTCTATTTCGGGCTACCCAAGCCTTGAGGTCCAACAGTCCCAAAGTCCCATGGTTTGTGTGTCAAGTTAGCAGTGAGTTAGAGTGTTGTTAGGTCTTGTCCATTAATCTCTACAAAATTGCTCCCGTTAGATTTATTACTAGAACAGACTAAGTTGGGCTGAGATTGCAATTTGGAGAGTCTTTACACTGCTCCACATTAACACTGAATGTCACCCAATTATGGAACAAAATTTATGTGACAATGTTATGAGGCATTCTGACATTGACCTGAGTTAAAATGAATGGACATATCTTTTGTTCTCGTATAACCAAATAAATGTTAAGAGGCAATCTGACCTTGACCTGAGTTAAAATTAATGGACATATCTTTTGTTCTCGTATAACCAAATAAATGTTTTTTACAAAAAACTACTTACTAAAAAGAATAATAGTTAAACTACAGTGACCAGTTACTTACAGTGTCTTTTTAAATAAGCTAAAATAATATCATGACGTTTATAAGATTATTTTCCAAATTACCAAAAATACACTAAAACGTCACCAATACAAAAAATAACATAAGCTTAAATTAGTTAATGTGCATTATTGTGTTAATATTCAATTGATTACAAAACATTAAGAACAAGCAGCATTCACGATTAACAAGCCACTACAGCGCATTCAAAACTGGCAGTTCTGATTAGGTTGCTTCAAGTTGTTTTATAAAATGAACTGGTAAACCAACAAGAAATGGTAACAATATTTGGCTAAAAGTTAAGCACCAGGTCTATATTTGGGTGCTGCAGCAAAAGTGCTTCTAGGTAGTTTCATCTGGTATACTGCCACGAGTGAGGATGCACAAGCATCTGAATGCGGCTAAAAATTTGCTTCTGGTACAGCGTGTCATTTTTGAGGACTAACCTTGCTAATAAATTAAATTTCATATTTAACTGGCATAACAAATCAAGATACTCATACTTATACTAACTAAATTACTACAAGCTAGCAATGCAGTGATGCTTACATTTAATTTTTCAAGAGGACGTCCTAGGTAGGTTGTGACGTAAGCAGCAATTTGTTCATTACACAATCGTTTAGTTTCCTTCTTTTCACTCTCCAGACATGGTATCTTCAACCTCGATAGTGTTGCTAACCAATAATTGAAAGTTTAGCAAAGTGCATATCAAGTGCAAAAAACTTACAAAATTAAAAAAAATAGGAAACACGATTGTAACTTAGTTTACAATATCCTTTACTAGCAGCAATTAAACGACACTTCTTATTTATCAAAGTGGTAAACACTGGCAATGACTTAAAAATAAAGTAATGCGAAAGTACAAAAATACTTACAATTCAAGTGGTGAAAATTTTCTGAAAAAAAAAACAAAATAAGATTACTATACAATTATGCAACAATTTTAAATATGTCAGCAAAAGAGCATACACTAAACATTTAAGGGACACAGTTGATGGCCAGTGCACCGAATGCATTTTGAAGACAAGAAAGTAATGTATCTGACATCCACAAAGTTACATTTGTAAGTGCTTATATAATTACAATAAAAAATTGCCAACTTTTAAAATCTGACCAAAGTTAAAAATTACCAAATTGTACGACTTCAACAGGTGTTTTCTGGTGTTCGCCAGCAATACGCACGATAGCATCAAACATCGTCTTAATTAACCTACTGTACCATTTTTCTAGATCTGAGTATCTCTCCGAAGCACGGAAAATATTCTCCGCTTGCTCAGCAAAATCCTAAAAACCAAAAATGATTTTTGAAGACTAGTGTCACAAGTGTTATCTGGATTTAAGAAATGGATTCTATGAAAGAAAAACTGTTGCATTTCTGCTTTGTTCTCACAGCAATTCTTGCCAACGAAGTGATCTTGAATGATCATAGTGATAATGTAAACACTAACAACTTCATTATTAAGACTTTACATATTATAAATACAATGCCTCTATTAGATAAGATAGCTGTACTGAACTCTACCACGGTGGTGCCTCTCTGACTCGCAACAAAGCCAATATGCAATGACATCAATTACAATGACAACAGTTGAATGTCTCAAATAATTTACAAATCTATACACCTCTTGATTAATGTATGGCAAACAGCATACTCCAAATTTTGTTACAATTGTACAGCATCTATATTCTGCTAGTTTGCAGTTTCTAACAATATTTTTCATTTCAAAGATCATAAATTGTCTACGAAGCCTTATGTTAGAAAGTTTACCCAAATAAATGAAATATAATGTCACATAATCCACGATTACATTTCCTAAAACATAAATATTTCCATAAACATCCATCAATCAGTCCCTATGCCCAGAAACAATCCAATGCAATGACAGTTAATTCACTGATAAAAATCCTTAATTTTTAACCAGTATTTAAAACTACTGCACATAGTGGCATATTACCCCAAAATTGTGCACAAATGGGAGAATCCCACATTTTTTACTTTTTACAGCTTTAGCTTCTTCAATTGCCCTCTGTTGGCTACTCTAAAAAAAATAAAAAATAATTTTAGACCTACAAACTTCTCGCAGTTTCGCTATGCGCACGCACAGCTACTGTAGGTCAAAGGTTAGCATTATGCGTCTTAACTACAATCAGCATGTGAAATATGGTAAAGGAAAACCGTCTGACACATCAGTTCAGTAGCTTCAGTTGCAACACCATTTCCTTGTTGTTTTATGTGGACTTTACTTAATTATGCATCAATCTGTGCATCAATACATGTAGAGTGATTTACTAGCAGGAACTTCCTTGGCAACAAGAAAAAACGAACTAGGTAAGATTATAGCTAGCTGTTAAAATTGTTACAATAGCATGGGCTGTGAGGCGTTGTCAAGTGCAAGCACACTTGTTTTGTCTGATACTCTTAAGCTTTGCCCTTTTTGCAATCATTATCAATCGCTCGAACTGTGAAAAGCCTTATTAATAATGGATGAGCAGTTAAATCGCTTGATACTTTCTCTGTGTTTTTATACAGCTGTGCTTTTAGAAAGAGTCTAGAAACTCTTTTACTACTAAATTTATGACACTAGTAATGCAAAACAAATTCTATTACCATAAATTTGTCAAAATTTCTTTTGGCTTGAAGCTGGCAAGCTGCCAAGATCTTCCCCAGAAACGAGCCAGATTCTTGCGTGCTGACTACGTGCTGATTAACACGAACGAGCATGTACAGCGAATAACTGCAAAAGTAAAAGAACTATATATATATATATATATATATATATATATATATATATATATATATATATATAATAATAACAATATGTATAATAGAACTAATAATTATGTAACTATTGATGCATTGAAAAATATCCTTACTACAATTAAGGAACAATAGTAAAAAAAACAATATTCTGTAGAAAACTCACAATCCATCCACTTTGCAACAATCATCTAGATATTTATACAAGTCAGATTCTAAATTAGGGAACAGATCGTGCATTGTCCTTCGCATCTCTTCTGTTTTGTTTAAACGTTTCTGGGGTGTATCGGCCGGATTTTCCTGGATTAAAAACAAGTTCATGGTAAAAGAAAAGTTTAACTATGTAACTGAAGAGCATCAGGTATGATACATTAGAATGTGTCTTTTCTGCTTACTATGTAAAGGTACAACAAACAATGCTTAGATGTTTTGCAATTACTGGCTATACACGTGCATTCTAGAACTCTAAAAAAGAACACTACACAGTATATGCCTTTTTTATATGAATACTCAGATACTGCAACATATGACTGAATAACAAAAATTTCATAAAATCAAAGAACATCTTTACATATTTGTCCTTAAAAATACCTCAGCTATGTCTGGTAAGTTAAAAAATTCCACACAGAATTGCTGCTCCGAAAGACAGATGGGCTCCAATTCCGACAATATGTGTTCTAGAGCAAGGTCGAATTTTGACCTCTCTGCCAAGTCAATTTCTGACCCACTGTCGACTCCTTCCATACTCAGCAATGAAGCGTTGGATCGCACACGGGCAATGTCTTGTGCAGCAGAGCTCAGTGAGGATAAACCAGCACCTGTAATAGAAATAAGAAAACAAAACGTGGACAGTGTCATGCAGCATAAACCATGTGTATAGGTGTAATGTATGAATTATGACAATTAGAAACTTGTATTACGATTTCAGTAACAGTTCATGTTCTTTACAAAAAGTCAATAAAACTTATCATATATATGTAGCATAAGAAACGTTTTGAGTTTTATAACAAGTAGAAATAAAAAGTACCAAATTAAAAGACTCATAGCCACCACTGTTAGTTTTAGTACAGGTGTATATTTCAGACAGAATAAGTTTTTTTTAAAACATACAAAACATAGAAAAAGACAGATTAAGAAAAATAGTGACTTCAAAATGACAGAAAAAATTAACAGAGAAATACTGACTTGCTTGACATGTTATTCAAAGACAATGTGTGTTTGGTTCTTATTTCAGAACTCCAGTAATGTGATTAACGAGAACATTAACTAAAAAGACAACTATTTTGCCATTACCAACGATACCAACGATGTCACCAAGCATCCTCACGACTGTCATCATTGAATTTTTGTGTACAACTCAAATTGCTAGCTGTGTAGTTACAAAAAAGCGCTGATCAAAATAGACTTAATTATTCACCTGGTTATTTGTGACTTACCCAAAGTATTTGACTTTCGTTCTGATGGGCGACTTTGAGGAGATGATCTATACTGCTCCATAAATTGCCTGATTTCTTTTTCATAAGATTTACTAAAAGATGATGTATACATCTACAAAGAAAAACACATGTTAAAGAAACAAAATACTTCCAAAACTCTTTGCAACAGTGTATTTATTTGTATCAAGTTGAACACATATTACACACTGTAAAGTGAATTAAATAAATCTCAGAGCCTCATGATCACTCATCCCACTTCTTGACAAATTTAACTTTCAAAATTACTCTAAAAACTGTTTGAACTCACTCTCGTGTTACCAAGTTTGTTATGTTGACAGTTGTTGTAAACAAAGGAAAAAACAAAGCAATATATATTTTATTACCTTTACTAACTGCTTATAACTGTTATGTTCAGATTTCTTCAACCAGGTCATTAGCTCAGCATAAGGTTGTAACTCTCGATGAATTTTGACGTGACTCTGAAGGCCATGCCCGCCTCCCGACTCTGTGTAAAGGACTAGTGATTGGTGAGCCATTGATTCATGTTCATTGCACTAAAAGTAGAGGTGAGAGCACCTAAATCCATTTACAGTTTCTAATATAAATAATATATACATGACAACATTATGCAACTTAAGTGCATTTACGACAATAGGATAACAAATATGAATTTAATTTAAAATAAAAGCAATTTGAAAAACTGCTCCTGTAATTATCGACATGCATACTCGCAGCTATTTCAACTCGCACCTATAATGCAAAATATTCTGGAAAATGTGAACGACACAAAATGAGAAGTTCTGCTCACATAAGCTGTATAAAATTTTAATAGTGTTACAGTAAAAAGTTCGACTCTGCTACTAATGTGCAAGGTGCAAGATTAATGTCTATTGCCTTAAATTTGCGCCAAAAAATTTATCTGGCCATAGAGTCATTTAAGAACTTGAAATTTGAAATCTTGATCTTAATTTCAAACCACCATTACATAAATTTGTGGCATTACTAAATAGTTAGAATTCGAGTCTTTTGTTTAAAGCAAATAAAGCATGCAACATAAGAAATGTAGGTTTTAGGGTTTCTTAGTCTTCTAGGTTAAATAAGTATTGAAGATAAAAATTATTTTTTTCCAATTATATCTTGTCATTCATGCATGTAACTGCTTTTATTTTTTTGTATGCAAAAAAATTGTTTGCAGTCGTTGACATGCTTTAGTTTGGCACTTAATTCTGATTATTTCAGTGTTAGAAACACGGGCAGCTTGTTTCTGGCCTACCTCAAAAACAAGATGCAACAAAAAAGGATTACACTCCATTACTATGCAGGATACAGTAAAACAAATAATGTTTAATAGTGAACCTCAATAATATTTACCAGATGGATGAAAAGATTATTCATCTGATGCGAAAAGCGTTTAGCAAATGTATGTAATAGTTTGTCAAATAACTTTTGCTGTTCTTGAACTGCTCGCATTCTTTCTAGACCTATATTAAAAAATAAAAATCAATACAGGAACATAAAAAAACCTCTGTTATAAGTAGCGAAAATGTGAAACTAAATTAAATGTAGTGAATCTCTAACAAAAATCTCTAATTAAAAGCTCTAACAAAACTCAATTAAAGGCATTTAATATAAGCTCAGCAGGAATTACCAGGATCCAGTTCTGCATTCATAGCCTGGTCTAATATTTTGGTTGCAGCAACACATTTACGTATCCCATGTGGTTTTGTCAGATCACCGTCCAATAACGTCATCTGATCGTTGTGGGGAATGTCTAGTTTATACTGAAATAAAGTATTTATAATGTTTTAATCTACACATGTTTTAAGAAAGCAAATGATAAACCGTTTTGAAACACAAAAATGGTTTCGATTTCCTTAAAAAATTAGTTGCAAACTATCAAAGTCTACTATTATTAAAGATTTTTTAAAAAAATTCCCTAAACCCCTTACAGTCGGCAAAAAAGTGTGCGTAATGTGATTTTAATGTCAGTATGTGCAAAAAACTATAGGAATGTTGTACCAGGTACCTTAGTATTGACAATAATTACATGCATTATGAACTTTCAGCAGACAATTCATGCAGATATTAAGTTAAGGGGCATTGTACTGTTGAAATTAATGTACTGCTAGAAATTTGGCAAATTGTTTGCAAATTCACCAGTTCATTAAAGATGTTTTTGTTTAAGTAAGAAAGAAAAGAACTAAAAAATTACCATTCTCCATGAATATTTTACAGAAATATTAATTGAAGTATTATTATTACAAGCTGAACTACAATATTCTTAAATTAAAATTGACAAATAAAATTCCAATACATCAGTATTAAAACAAATTCACGGGTAATTTAAAGTGTAAAAAAGAAAGAGATTATTTTGAACTAATTAATATGGATAACCTATAAAACCAACAGAGAATAATAAACACAAAAATAATAATGAAAATCCTCATTAAATTTTCTTTACATGCATGTATAAAAGTATCATCTGCTCTTCGTACAAGTATTTGTAAGACGTTCTATTTTCTGTTTGGCGGTAGGAGACTGTGAAACGTGTGACCCTACTTTGCTGAGCTATCTTGCATCTTTACTCCAAAATAATGCTTTCGCTCCTGCATGAGACTTTCCACTTTGCCTTTTCCTGCACTATTTCATACATATTGAATCAACTTAAAATCAGTGGTGGTGGGTCGTAGCTAAAATGTTTGAGGGTGCTGCTTCAGAAAATTTTTAGCCATTGTTTTAATACTGTGTAAAATGAAACAAACTTATGAAATTTTTAATGTTGTAATTGTAATATTAAATAAACAAACACAAACTTCATAAAATTCTAAACAAAAAATACTGTTTGCTTACAAATAGCCTAAATTGTCGCAGTTCAAGAAAATGCCGGTACAAGGCTTTTAAGCACGTGACAACTGACAACGCACACTGCATGAGCGACAGTACTCTTTCTACCTAAAGTGCAGCATCTTATCTCAGACATGTGCACATGGCCACATGTGCAGAACAGCCAAACACCACGTTGCTTAAGCTCTAAGCGCGTTGTGCTGGTCTGTGAAGCAAACAGTACTGCCCTCACGTATGTTCTGGACCATACTACTATAAAGAAAGAACTAAGGTAAAAAAAGACTTATTATATTGAATATTATCGATAATATTGAGTGAAAATAGGGGGTGCTGCAGTTCCACAACACCTATACACGAGCCGCTACTGCTTAAAATATCCCCCGGTTAAAAAGTTCCATAACTGAAAAGCACAGAATAATAATAGCACTATTAACGAATGAAAAAACATGTTTACTTCTACAGTGTACTCATTTTCTGCAGTCTAAACAACAGATTGTCTGCCAACTTCTTTTGCTTGTAAAGTGAATATGATCAGGCCAACTCATCTTTGAATGTTATTAAAAGTAGGTTTAAATTCAATATTCCCCTGACTCCATCTAATTCTTCAGGAGACATTGAAGCGTTCCTAAAGTCAAACACCACTTCTTTTTATTTTCGAAATGTGGCACATGCCAAGCTTTAATATTTTTCATTTCCATTAGTGGGTTTTCTTTGTCATAAAAAAAGAACACTTAAATAAGAGTCATCTGCAAACTTTACTATTTTTGTTGTGACACATCTGAGTCAGAACTTAGCAGGTGTAAAGTAATTTTGAAATATTTTGTATTAAAAAAACAATTAAAATACATTTTTGCAACACCTATTTAATCTGATAAGTCACTGTTTGTGACCCATGTTTTCTGAACAAACGTCATTCTTAACTAACTCATTTGGTAACAAATGTCAAAATATATCCTTACTATCAAATCCTCCAAGCAATCAGTTAACTTTGATTTGTTTGATGTGTGCACAGTAATCATTGTGTCTTTCTCGGTGACTGTCTCCATGTAATCTTTCACTCCCTATAAACAATCCTGAGATCAATCTAGCTTTTCTGAAGCCGAACAATGAAAAACTTAGCTTTTTGAAAAACTTAATGAAAAAATGTGATTAATAAAAATACGGCAATGAGATGATTAAAACTGTTAAGAATTGGCTAACTGCATAAAACAGTAAACATTCGGTCTTTGCTTATTATAACAATTAGGCAAAGCCACTTAATTGTTTTAAAAAATAAAAAATCACTTCAAGTTTTCAAAAATATACATTTTTAGTAATATGGGTAACTCAAATTTACACAAGTTTCAGATATTTTAGTTCTGATTGAATTTTGAAACTGGACTTTCTATAAATTAGACACGATAATCATTAAACACACCGACTTTCCAAACTCAGAAATATGTGGTAAGATACTGTAGGTTAACGTAATTGGTTTTACTTGCAAAAGTAAATCGTATTTGTCTAGCCGCTGTTCTATTCTCTCAGCTTCATTAATTCCCTGCTCTAGTAAACTCATCAGCTCCGTGACTTGCTGTTCCGATGCCATCAAAGAATGCAGATTAGCCTGAAGCAAAAGTGTAAGAAACATGACAGAACCTCAACACACACAGTACAGACTACAAAACAAACGATGGATTTTCCATCAAAAAAGATGCTGTTGTGCTTTTTTTTGTTCAGATTTTGGAGAAGCACTTGCAAGACAACAATACATTGTTGGGGGAACTCTTTATTGTTTTAAAACAAATGTTATAAGACAAAACAGATCATTTTAAGAAAAAATGTTAATCTTGCAAAAGTACTTTTGCACATTTTCGAACACTCCATTGCCTCTAAACTTTAACCACATGCTTTACAAGTCTTCCTACTAATTTTACAGAGAGACCTCATCCTAATGGAAGTATCACTGATGAAGCATTGAATTGGATTGTTTTCCAGTAAAATGCAGCTAAAATAAGTTCCGTGTTAGAATTTTAGCTGGCGATGTTACTTCCCTTTCGACTTTTTTCTTTAAAATATTATAACAAATTTTTGTACATCACACACTTGCTTTAAGGGCATAACAAAATTGTCACACAATACAGCTTTGACTTTGCTAATCATTAGTTATTAATCAAAGTAACTACATACATAGGCTTCTGTTTTAGTATTTGATGATAATGAGATATCTCTTACCTCATCCAACACAGACAAATCTTTAACTAACTGCTCGACAAACTGTTCCGCATTGGTTACTGAACTATCACATTCAGCCATAAGCTTCTTCACATCTGCTTCCTCTCTAGGTGACAAGGCCTGATAATCTTGCATGTCTAGCGAATCAGCTGGAGCTGCAGATGACGTGTCCTCTTGTAGAGATGCATCTATTAAACAAATAAATACTGCATCCTTACATTTGAGCTACAGTTTCTGAACCATAGATCAAAAAACTTCCATTCTCAAAAGAAACACAAAGAAATGAGGCAAGGTCACAAGCCCAAAAATCTAATGACTGGTGATGATAGCTCCTTCGTGTTTTTCTAATCACTGACTCTAGAAAATAAAAGAACTACACATTGCAAATTTTATTTTATGCAATTCAAATGCCAAACCTTCACCCTATTATTTCTTTATTTAGAAGTGCTATATCAGCTGCACAAATTCCTGTTACCAAAAATTTTACCAAATTTTGTCTTGACTAGGAGGTATACAATTAAAGCGATATATCAGTAAATGCCTGCAACACTACTGTTGTGCACAAACACTAGTAAAGTAAGAGCAAATATTAGCATTTCATTTCCATACAATCAGCCTTAGAAAGCTGTCTTAGATAGTTCAGTTTTACATCTTAGATGGCTGGCCTTAGCTTCTAAACAGTATCAAAAAGGCTCTATAGCATTCTATGCAGTCTTGAAAACAAAATACTTTGATTTGAAAGTTGTATGACTGTTGTGACATGCTTCTGAACATGTTCTGTCATGTAAAACTTTTCAAAATATAAAACAGTCATTAAAAGCACAATCAGCAAGACTGCATCAACAAGGGTCCAGACTAAATAAATCCTTTTGGTTATGAAGAAACAAATAGTACAAAAAGCTATAACAAGATAAAACTTATACTCAACTAAGAGTTTTAGACAAATTCTGCAATAAATAGCTATAATATCTTTTATGAAAATTAATAAAAAAATTACGAAGAAGTCTGGTCAAAGGAATTTGATAACACATAAACATCACATTAGATTAAAGCTTGATCATAAAATTTAACTTTCAAATAGCATTCATTTTGAGCAACTAAAGCTTGTCATATAATGAAGCTCTAATTTTCACTTCCAACAATCTGTTGAATGTATGCTGTTTCATACTGCTAGTGTTTCACACATACATGCTACTTGATATATGCTGTTCACAAGTCAAAAATGACAATATGGCATGCAAAATAACAGGTTGTTAGATTTGCTTCTGTTCTTTCCAGTTAAATTCATAATATTCACATGAATAAAACACTTCGAAATGAATTTCATAGAAAATCACCACATATTAAGGCAAGGTAGTTCACATGAGCAATCATGTCTGCCAATTTAAAAAATGAAAAATTCTTCTAACTTGCATTATATCAAAATGACCTTGTGTGAATGCAGCAACTAAGAGAGTTAGTTTTCAAATCACCCAGCATACCTTACCTATCAACAAATCTTGTTGAACATTCTCAAATTCTATCTGATGATGAGGAAGATAACGGGTAACCAACTGAAAAATAAAATAATGGTATATTTATAGAAAATAATGTTTAATAAATAAACTTACTCATACAATTTCTACTTTAAATTCTTCATTTTCATAAGGTAGGATAAACTATTGCCAAAACTGCTGTAAATGATCAATAAATCTTAGCCATAAAATGAGTGAATTTTAATGGTGGATAAATGTGGTACAGTATTTTGCCACTGACTTTTTAATTTACATAATCCACAAACTACGAGAAACTGGAAACTACACTTGCACAAAACTGTAGTGTTGAATGACTGCAATGTTCTTGTTGGCTGTAAAGGTTTTAGACATTGGAAAAAGATTATAAAGACTAGAAGCATGATTCAAGAATCACACAAAATACACAACTAAGTAAAATAAGTTCATTTCATTATAAAAGCATTTTGTAACACAAACTTCACATGTAAAATAATCATAGCTAAAATGGATGATATCAACAATATAGTGACAGTTTGTACAGTTAATAATGTTATTTAAACAATCAAATAGCTTCACAAAAAAATCCAAAAAATGTCAAACAACAATCAAATGACCATTATACACTTATGACTTTTTTGTACGAAAAAAGTTGGAAGAAAAAAGTAAACAAATTTTTGCAAAGTTAGATAATGCTTAGAACATCAACTTACTTTATATATGCAGCTGACAAATGCATTTTTTTCTTGAACACTGCTGGCAGCCCACCTGTATATCTTCTCAAAATGTAAGTCAAATTCAACCACCTCCTAGAAATTACATTCAAATTATATTAGTTTCAAACTTAACAAATAACATGTATTACAAAAGCCCACAAACAGAATTTTACCACAAAACAATTTCCACTAAACATTGACAGCTTAGAACAAGACAACATTTTTATACTCATCAGTTAAACCTTGTGGCTGATGAACTTTATTAGTTAAGTAAATTCTTGTTACGCTAGGGTACTATAGATTTCGTATTTAAATCCTGTCTGTTAAATCGTATTTAAAAATTAATTCTGTCAGTTACTAGCAAATAATTTCTTGTAAGCCACAACCCTCATTGTCAAACAAATCCCAAAAAATGCCAGATAAACAGCTTAAAACTATACAGTACCTTTCCTGCATCTTTTCCATCCACTTTTTTAAGAGCTGTCAACATCCATGACTTTTGTTTCTTGTAGGTGTCACCCTTGTCACTCTTTTTCACAGTGTAAACAGCAGCTACAGGTGGTTTATCCGTAGAAACTATCAACAAACAGAAAATCAGAAAGCTTTGCATTAAAAACAAGAAACCTCAATGTGAGAAGAATATTCCAGGGGATTTTTCCAGCCAAATAAAAAACGACCAAACATTACATCATCATTTCATCATGAAAAACCGCACTTAATTATTAGTTAATGTGCACTGCATTAAGCACCAACTAAAGCACCTTGTCAAATAGTATCAAATAGCAACTTTAAATCTTTAATGACGATTACTTTGTGGAAATATATGTGGTTTCTATTGTTGTGCTCGCTTAATCTAACGCTTCAAATCTAAAATTTTGATAACCTATTACATTAAACATAGCAAGTAAATAAAATCATTTCTAAATATTGGCTGTGTTTCAAATATTGTATTTATAGTACAAGCTCTATGTATAATTGTATATATAGTATTCACTTGTTTGTAAGCATAAAACTATGTTATAATATCTAGCTGTTTATTACAGCTGGAAAGGTATTTTAATTTAAACTTCTGTCAAACTTGAATACCTTACAAAGGTTAAAAAGTCAGGATAAGCCACAACTATTTGTTTTATTGTGCATGTAAGCTATTACATAAACTTACATGCCATTTATGCAAATATTTCCAATGTAGTGTACACTTAGATACCTTAAGGATAGACAAGAAAGGTGATCAGCGGTGATTAATTACACTATGACAGCCTTGAAAGAGAAATGAGCAGCTTTGGCTGTGCAGGCTGCTGCTGCTGCTTATCAGCAACTAGGAATAACTATGTTAAAAGCTAGTAGTTCCTTCAGTTCCCGGATTAAATAAATAAATTCACATATATTTTACTGATGTATTAGATCCTAGTAGATGAAAATACATTTTAATAGAAACAAATAAGTGTAGTAACTAATAAATTTATCACCATACATTCTCAGAATGATCCTTTTGTTAAAAAAACAACTTTATCAGCTACTGTTAATCATTTCAAAAGCAAGGTAAATGGAACTGTTTATCGTTTTCAAAAATCAGTAAACATTTAGAGTGACTAAACTAAACACTTCTGTTTACATGTATAAATGTGACAGCCATAGCGGTAGTAGCATAGTAAGTTCACTTTCAGTTGTATGTTACCACAAGTTTTCCAAAAAACGGAACTTATTGCTGCTTCCTAAAAATGGATGGACAAAGCTCCCAATGTTACCAAAATCGAATACATCAAATGTCCAACTCAAACCCAATAAAATCAGTCAGTGTCCTAATCAAATCTTGCATTGCGGCCTATTCTTAGGATTTTTTGCTTGCAAGTACATTTCGTGGAGAAAAATGATAAATTTGTGGTCACACTTAGCAGAACTTGTCTTTATTTCGCATTTCCATTCCCCTAACTTAAAGTAAAAATAAAAGACTGATTTTTTTCTATATTACTGCTGTAGTTTCTAGCTAACTGCTGCAGATATGTATCTGCTAAAAAACAGTACAGTATACTACCTTCAAACATATAATATTCTGTAACATCACACAGATCGAGATCACATTTTTCTCAAAAAAAGGCTTACAATAAGTCAAACATGTTAGTCCTTGTTCATAAACAATTACAAATAAATGGAAAAAAGTTTTAAGTTGTAAAACAAAAACGGTCGTTTTTCTTATTACTTTTACTGATACCCGGACTTTGCAGGTCACCTCTATTACGATACAATAATATTTTGCAATATTAGCTCTGCTGCAAAACAGTAAATAAAACTGACGTTAAAACCTTCGCACCAGGTATCACGATGCGGGTGATTAGCTGAAAGAAATATGCTGATTCCGAACAAATATCAACTGTCAACAAAAAAAATCAAATACAACTTCAGAAGTTCAAATCACCTGCTGCACACAAAAAACTTTGCTTCTTCTTTTTTGCAACTTTCGTAACATGAACAACGCCAATCAACCTTTCATCGCTAGGAAGAAATACGCTTTTTTGCAATGTATGCCGTATTGCAGCCATTTCTTTATAATCTTTTAAAGAAATGAAACTTAATAACAATTTTCCAATCTTCTGTTCGTGCTCTGCAATAACTAGTAACCGGTCACAAGTTTACTAAGCCATACTGTTTTGAGTCGTTTGTTTAATATTTTTTCAGATTAAGACGCAAAGAAATTTTCTGCATTACGGCCATTATGCGCGGTCTGTATAAGATATATGACATTGCTCGGAGTCGTAGACTGATCCGGATAGACGTGACGTGTTACAATAATAGCTATGCTAGTCACACTTTCTTCAAGAAATTGCCCGGTTCAAATAGCCTCAGACAAAATTTACCCAAGCTTTTTCAACTTTTGTATGAAGCAAACTGTGAGACTGTTAGGCATGTACATCGAACATCCGAATTAGATAAACGAGTTTTTTAATTCTAATTCGATTCTAACCTACAATTCGAGACTGCATTTATTTGCTATTCGAAAATTTAAAACTGACTTCGAATTCGATTCGGATTCGAAATGTTGATATTCGATTTGATTCGAGTTCAAATGTCAAAAATTCAATTAGATTCGATTCAACTGCATGCCATCATCTTTATTTGCATGTGAATATGTTATGTTATGTCATGTCATGTCACGTGATGCCATGTCATGTCATGTTGTGTTGTGTTATGTTATGCCATGTCATGTTTTATTACATTACATTATAGTATATTGTTTACTTTTTACCTTTCAGTTTCATATCTTCATTTTTCATTCTTGGATTGACAGATGATACACAAATAGCACTTGGCATGCATTGTGTGGGGTGGGGCTTTAATTTTTTATTCATTTTCTCCCATTTTATGCATTCAATGACTGGGTTTAAATTTACTGATTAATAAAATTTTCAACCGATTTAACTAAATTTGCAGAGTCCACCATTATGACCACCGTCATTCATATTGACAATAATATTTGTCATTGCCGGGTTTTGATCTTGTTATTACCATTTTCATGCAGGGTATAGCAAAACGCTCATCTGCGCATGTCCAATTTTCCATGCACGGTCTGCATATTGTCACCTAAATTCAAGTTCATTTTATTTAGACAAAACAGCTATTACATAATATCACAGCAATTCAAATACACGATTGTACATCAGTAGCAGCATATTTTAGGATGATCTATAGGCATTCACTTTGTCTTTCCAAGTAACACCAATGTGCTAGATTGAGATGAATTTCAACGTCATTCAGTGCAATCAAAAACAAAATCAATTTCAGAGGTTCGAACTCGCTGCTCCAAACACACTTTTCATGTTTGTAGGCTGTGGAAGACATCCGAAGCTTTGATACTAGATTCTGAGGCATTGTGGTTTTCCTATTGTTTCAGTAGTAGTCTGATGTAATAAATTGTTCTGTACTGTATTGCTTGTTGTTTTTGTACCGACCTAGCAATGTCATTAAAAAATTTCCACATGCAATGCACTGTTTAGCAAGTTTTTGCCTATAATACTCAGTATCGATTGCAGTAGTTGATGCAAGGCATTATAGTATTGGTAACTGCAAATAAAACAAAAGCACATTAGATCACAAATTTATACTAGAATCGGTGCATTCGCCGAGCTAGCAAGCTGCATTCATTATTTATCGCCAGAACCTTACATGAGCGTGACGGCGTCCTGTCAGATTAGCACGAAATCTGTAAAAATGGGTTGCGTTTAAAAGCACTGATATCCACAAAAGAAACCAAACGCAGAGACATTTGGTGCTGATTTTCTAGGAAGTTTTCTAAAAATCGATTGTATGAAAAGTTCGTTGACTGGTCTTCAAAGTCTACTGCTTAGTTGTTGAAGTTGAGTGCTAATCTAGGCTAAGGTTTGACATGCTGTTTTTGTTATTGCTTGATATAATGCTTATTTAAATTCACATGTTAATGGAATTTTGAACTAGTGTATCTAGCCCAGTGATGTTAGACGATACGAATCCAGCGGTGCAATAACGATTTGACGCGATTCTTTTTGCCGAAGATAAGTTATTGATAAAATGATACGGCCCGTTACTAACATTTAAACAATACGAAATGACAGTTAAGGTTACCGTCGGTCCAATTGTAAATGCAATTACAATTCGATTGGACTTAATTGGAAAGAATGAAAATAAAAGGATGATGCAGTAAACGGCCGAATTCCCAAAAATTGTCTACTAGATGTATGCAGGATAACATTAAAAAAGGAATTTATTAGCTTCTACAAATGTCTACTAAATATGTGAAAAATCTAAGGCACTTAGCATTTATTTAATTGCATGACATTTTCTTTATTATTTTTTGTTTGAGCATATTGAATTTTAATTTACATTGTACAATTGCCTGATGACAGTTTTTTGTAGTGTTCACTTTTTTCATTAATGAAAAATTACCTGTGTATAGTTTAGCATACACAGTATTATAGCATGATTTGCTTGAGAATTATATTTTTCTATTTATTTACTGACATGATATTTTGTAATGTTTACTCTACAAATCCGTGTCTATTTTTGCATGTTGATTTTTTTATTTATTTTTTGTTGTTAATGATTTGTAATATTTTTCTGAGAAAAAACATCCGATAGTCTGTTTTGCAGTATGTTGAATAAGTTTGAATTAATTGTGGGGTGGCTGATTCAGTAACATCATGTTTTTTTGTCACCCCTTCCAATTTAGGTGGATTATACTTGTATGTCAATATGTTTGTTTTTATGGCAGAGATAAATAGATTTGATTTGAATAATTATGTACCTTTAACTACCTTAATTGTAAGTTGTTATTGCTAGCAGTACACTAATGTTGTGTGATAGGCATTCATTTAAACGCCACACATGTGCACAGGGAGATTGCTAGCCTTGCACAAAAATGAAGCCACAATGGGCACCATGTTCTAATATAAATTCTATGGTCTATGGCAAACAATAGGTAACAAGTTGTCAAACAGAAAACTTGTAATTTAGTTGGTCAAATGTTCTAAAGGAGAATTACAACAATGACAAGTTGGCAAGAACTTTCATGACCCATAAATTAGCAGTGTGCTGTTCGAACAAAATGTTTGAAAAATCTCCATTTTAAGATTTCCAAGCATAGAAATGTGTTGTTTCAGGCATCAGTTATATATTTCAAAGACATTGCTTGGTTGCTGGAAAATAATGTTCATAAAATTAAATTATTAATTTTTTTACAGTTAGTTGCCCAATGCAAAGTTTTTGGCAACCGTTTTTCTGGTGCTGCAATTTCGTAAAAGTTCAAGAAATTGTGTTTTGTATTAGAGCAGACTCAGTTTTAATATAAATCGATAAAATAGGTTGTTGATAGAGCACTTGTTTTGGCAGAAGACTCACTCTATAAAACTGTCTGCAAATTTACTTTAAATCAGATGTGTGCAGTTGCAAAATCTTTTGGCATTCTAATGTTGCTATATTATTTTATAGGAATGCTGACATCACTGACATGCCTTGACTGAAGATATCGTGGCAAGTGCAATGGGAGTAGAGAGTGCAGTAAAAGCATCATTTTTAAATCCATCGGCATTTCTTTCTAAGAAGAAAGCTGAAGATATGCAAGCAGAATTTTTGGAGCTCTTCAAAAATTCTGACAGCAAGTTCAAAAAGAAAGCAAAAAGGTCACCCAAAAGAAACAAATATTCTTACAAGAGCAACGAAAAGAAGAAAGTTGCCGAACATGACTTTAGTAGGTCTTTGGCACCTGTTATTGACCTTGCAGTCAACCCTTCACTGTTTGCAGTTTACTGGCGAATCAGGCTAGCCATATTAGAAAGACAAGTTAAAGATTCTGCTAACATATATTTATCAACTACCAGCGATTTACAAGCTGATTCTGATGCAGATGAAGATAATCAAGTAAAAGAACCCATTCAAATAGCGAAAGTCGTTGGAATTGGTTTATGTAGTGTATTTGAACTAATACATGAATCTCGTACAAGCCACCCAAGTTTATGTGCTCGAGCTCTCCAGGCCTTACTAGATCTGCTACAAGGACAGCAGCCAGAAGGACTAAAATCTGAACCAAATGATGTAATTAATAGCCTATTTGACTCTTTGCTTAATATTGCAACAACACCGTCTCCAGCATCTCATGTCGACACACTGACATCACTCGCATGTGCTTGTTTACTTAGTCTGGTTGTTGCTAGGGGTGATACGGGCAAGATGCTCCAGGCTTCTTCGGCTTTACTGATGAGCCAAACTAGCTTAAACTGCCAGGTAATAAAGTTACCTGGAATTTTGTCTTCTTTACAAAGAAGTATTCATGCTGTTTTGCTGGGCAATACATTCAAACCTGACTGGCTTACTTATGGTATCAGACAGAAATCACTTGTTGATACTATCCATCTTTGTGTACCAACAAAAGCAACAGAAAAGAAAGAAAACAACAAGCTTCATAGTGCACTGGCAAGTGATGGCAGGTTTCTGTATGTTGCCAGCTCACAAGGTTTATTTAAAGTTGGGTCTGGCTATGGAGGAACGATTAAAGGACATGTATATCTTTGCCGAAGTATTTTTAACAATGGTAGTCCTGGCTGGCTGGCTTTCGCTAAAGGTCAGTTGTTTTACAAAGTGTTAGATCAGAAGTATAGCACTTTAACAGTAATTGATAGAGAAACTCTTAAAGAAGGTGAAAGAATTAGTCTTGAAGGAGATATCTTTGGTCCAAACATTATGTTTAGTGATGGTGAACGTATAGGTCACATAGCTGCAAGCAGAAATGATAACTTTGTAGTGCGTTGGTTTAGCCCAGCACATGCTCCTATGCACTGTATGGGAGAAGTTACTTTAAAATTAGCCAGGAAGTGTTTAGATACATTTGGTTACTGCAGCATTTCTGACGAGTCTGGTCTCAGACCTGTTGCTGTACAATTGGAAGATGATGATATTGCACAAGTTGTTTCGGGAAAAGAATTCAGCATGATAAGAACGATGGCTGGTAAAGTTTTATTCACAGGTAAACCACAGAGTCTTGGCCTTAAGCAAGGGGGACCTTTAGTAACAAAATGGACAGAACTTCCCATTATAAAGTCACCAAAAATTGTACATTGTGCTGTCGGTCATGACGGACAGCATGCTCTTTTAGTGTCAGAAGAAGGTACAGTGTTCTTCACTGGACTGGCACGGAGAGGAGAAGATGGCGATAGCAATAAGAGCAGACGCCAACTGAAACCTATTAAACCCAAAAAAATGATACGATTAGAAGGCAAGCATGTTGTCTATGCTGCATGTAGTAATGATACTAGTGCCATTGTCACAAAGGATGGCCAATTGTATATGTTTGGCAAAGATACACAGTATTGTGATTCTTCTGGTCTAGTTACTGATCTGAAAGACGTTGTAGTTTGTCATGTAGCACTTGGTAAGGCACATACAGCTGTGCTGACTAATAAAGGCAAAGTATATAGTTTTGGAGTAAATAACAAAGGCCAGTGTGGACGAGAATTCTGTTCTCAGCCGAGAGAGGTCATGACTGTTGCCATGACAACAGCAAATGAAGAAGAGCTTGAAGATGAGGAAGTAGAATACAGTGACATAATGTGTGCACCTGGGCGACATCGTTGGGATTCTTTCCAATGCATGGTATGCACCATATGTGGAGAATGTACAGGTTACGGTAGCAGTTGTATAAGTAGTGGAAGACCTGACAGACAGCCAGGAATGCCCTGCGGATGTGGCTCTGGGGATGCCGGCTGCTCGGAGTGTGGCTGTTGTCGAATTTGCGCTGGAGCTGCTCGACCTACTGATAGAAATTCTCTGTTCGAAGTGTTGGCAAAGACACATCATCTGATGCCTGCTAACCTTTCAGCAGGTAAAGAAGAAATTCAAGGTGGACAGTTGGCTGAAGGTTTGATATCAAGGCATGCAGATGAACGGAAGGGTAAACTTAAGAATAAGCTTGTTCAGCAAGTCATAACAAGAATAAATAAAGTCGTTGATGAAGGTAGTGATCAAGAACAAGACAAGAGCAAGATGTGCTCTCTTCCACCAGGTCCTGTTCTAATTGGTAATGGTGATGTAAGTGCAGTTCAAGTGGTCTGTGGGCTGCATCATACAGTTGTTTTAGTGCAAAATGGTGACGTTTATGCATTTGGCAATGGCCAATATGGTCAATTAGGCCAAGGTGACTCAAGCATTCGTGAACTTCCAACTAAAGTGGTTCTTCCTGGTCCAGCTGTCCAAGTTGCTTCTGGTAGTAACTTTACAGCTGTGCTTACCACGAAGGGACAAGTTCTGACATTCGGCAGTCATCAGAAAGGTCAGCTTGGTCGCATTTTATGTGAAGGACAAACCATTTGCAAGGCACAATGGAATTCGCTACCTGGTCCAGTGCCGGGGATTGGCTTAAAGCACGGCCGACGAGCAATGTGGATAAGTGCTTCTAGTGACCAGACTTTTGTCAGAATTGACGAGTCTTTGGTGAATTTGCACAGTTTACGTAAATGCAATATTATAGCCAGTAAAACTTGTATAGGAGTCATACCTAGTTTTGAAGATAGTTCTTCACAAATTGCTTGCTTAATGATAAATCCCTTAGATGGCACTTGTCGCAGTTTTCCAACTGGCAGTGATCAGGCTGATCTGATTGGATATAGTGTTTGTCTTGATCCATTGTATAATGTTCTGTGGAGTTTCAATCCCACACTGAACTCATTTTTGTGCTATAATGTAATTGCCGCAGAAGCACGCTTGTTAGGAAAAGATGGCGATCCTAACATTCTTAGCCCAGAGCTTTCACTTCCTGCTCATCCTGGCAATTGGACGACAAGATCACACACAGCGCTTCACCTACTTGGTGCCCTGGATACCTTGACTCTTGCTCAAAACATGGGTTTTTCCATATGTGAAGACAATAAAGACTTACCTAGTATAAATAAAAGTTATACCAAGGAAGATTACCTTGCAGTAAATCGCTTTGAGAGTTATGGTGGTGGCTGGGGATACAGTGGTCATTCAAAAGAGGCAATTCGTTTTTCTTGTGACACGGACGTACTCGTAGGTGGATTTGGATTATTTGGAGGAAGGGGAGAGTACATTGGCAAAATACGTTTATTTGACATTGGACTTGATGGTGGGGAGTTAGAGTCGGAAGGTGAACTTCTTGCTGAATCTGATGAAGTCCATTATGAGTGCAGCCCTAGAGAAAAATACCAAATACTTTTTGACGAACCAATCCCGATATACTGTGGCAGGTGGTACGTTGCTTGGGCTTGTGTTTTGGGTCCAAGTAGTGACTGTGGGTCTAGTGGACAGCCACTTGTGACAACCGATGATCATGTGACATTTTCTTTCAAAAGCTCAAAAAAGTCCAACAATGGTACTGATGTGAATGCTGGTCAAATTCCTCAACTATTGTACAGAATTGTAACTAAAGACTCTATGTCAAGTTCAAAAACATTGGAAGATACAGAGCCTGTTAGTATTCTTAGTAAACAGTTTGCTCGCAAAGTGTCACCTGAATGTTTTGAGTCTTTACTTCGACTGTTGCATTGGGGTTGGGATGCTTTTAACATCAATCTTTCTGAAGTGCAGCAGATGAAGGGCATTGATGCTCAAGCAGCTCTTCTAGATTTGGAAAGATTTGTGTATATTTGCAGAGCCTGCTTACGTCTGATAAAGACTTACATTAATGAGATCTATCCTAACTGCGGAACCTTTGAGACATTACCAACTGAATGTCGTCAGCTTGCGGTCTGTGTTGGAGATACCAGAGCTATACTGAAAAAGATTTTATCTGACAGAAAAGCTGTCCATGCATCACCACGGCGGACTCTAACACAGCCAGCAACTAAATACTTGCCACTTAGGGAGAAGATATTGGACGAGTGTTCGAACACATTTATTTCGTGTTTTCATGTCTTTTATCCTATCGACGAACTGAAGTGGATGGCTTTATGTGATTTGCTTATCCTAGTTGACAATAGTGGCCATGGACTTGAAGGTAAAGATCGTCTGCTGGCTGCTGTAATGGCAGCTCTTTGCAGTCCAGTGGTGAAACTTTCAAGCCTGTTTAAAGTAATTAGTGATGCTGATCCAGGTAAATTAGGCAAAATTCCTTTCAGTGGAGAAGAGACACTTGTTACCACTGATGTGACCCCACGCTTTCCCTTGCTTATTTCATACATGAGAGAGCGAAGTCTTGCAGATCATTCTAAGACTGGAACATACACATTTAAGGATCTCCTAGAGAAACTCCTGTTAATCATAATACTTCCTGTAAAGCAGTTGCTCGATCAGCAGCATGTGTGCTTTAGTGAAATCCTCGTTTCTAATACATGCATGACATTATCAACATTGGTTGGTGAGTTAGCAGCAGCTGCAGCCGGATGTGAGATAGACATGACTAGCTCCACACTTCCTATCTATGTCACTCCAACACGATTCCCTCGTACTAGTGCAGGTAGAAGTTGGAACACAGGAAATGGATCACCAGATGCTGTATGCTTCACTGTTGATAAGCCTGGGATAATGATTGCAGGCTGTTACGTGTATGGAGGCAGTATGAACTATGATTTTGAACTGGAGTTACTGGATGATGTAAGTCAAATGATGACGTTTTTAATTAACTACTTTATTCCAATTAGTATGTTATGTAAATTCTAAATACTGTGACTTGAATTTCTGTATATGATATGTGTCATATACTACAATCATGGTTCATAATATTTTACTGGGCAAGCGAAATAATTGAACAGTCACAGTGCATGATTTATGACTGAAGTTAAGCAACTGTAAGCCTAGTTAACAAATGTACGGGTGACTGCCAGGAAAGCTGCTTTTTGGCTGTTTCATGTGCCATGCTGCCTGAGCTAATTACCTAATATACGTATCTGTTGATGCGTAAAACATGTCTGCTAGTTCATTGTTTCATCTTAAGAGGCTATCATAATGAACTAGGTACTGGTTCCCACCAGTAGCCATGACTTAAAGCTTGTTGATGAGTGTTGCAGGAAGCCAATCTGTAGGAAAACATAACTTATATGAAATTTAGCTAGTAACAAAATTATAAAACAAGAAACATGAATGCAAAGATAAGCTGTTGTAAAAAGTGATTTTTTGTCTTTACTCCACATTTTAACAGTTGAGTGGAAACAGTAGCAATCCATCCCACACTCAACGCTGGAACAGCTTAGAAATTGTGAAGGGAACATTTGGACCAGAAGAATGTGCAAATGAAGTCGTTGAAGTGAAGTTTGATAACCCTGTACCAATAAAAGAAGGGATCAAATATGCTGTCAGGTATGTCATTTGTTTTTAACCTGTGATACAAATGGGATCTTTAATGGATTTATTAGCAGACAGCTGTGGTGTGATTTTTGGCCTGGCAGCTAAACTTTAATTTCTATTTGCAAAATGT
Organism: Tubiluchus corallicola; assembly: GCA_030141605.1. Lineage (NCBI taxonomy): Eukaryota > Metazoa > Priapulida > Priapulimorpha > Priapulimorphida > Tubiluchidae > Tubiluchus > Tubiluchus corallicola. Next base: position 750,534 of record JAQGDQ010000038.1, on the reverse strand, counting down.
TGAATTCTTCTGTAATTTATTGTTTATTTTGTCACTGTGAATTACATTTAAGATTAATATACGTTGCAGCATTTGTGAGCATTCATATTTTTGAAATTGAAACATTTTGCTAATAATGATTTTATAAAAGTATTTGGAAAATTTTAACTTCAGACATATTACACACATTTTCAGACTAAGAATGCATGGAGGCAAAACAACTAATGGTGAAGCAGGTTTGTCATCTGTAAAAGGATCAGATGGTACCATCTTTTCTTTCTTTCCTTGCTCACTGAGTAGCAATGGTACAAATCACGTGCGAGGACAACTTCCTCAAATAGTTTACTACAGTTCTCCATTTAGAGGTAACCAAGAAAATGCTCGAGCATATGCAGAGATACAAGCTACTAAAAATGTGTTGTACATTGTTGGAAGCATTGCTAAAAGTGCTGCTGAACTGTTAACTTGTGCCCAAATTAACCAAGAAGATAACCTGATTGAAACGTTAGGTGCACAAGATCTGTTTTCTTCTCTTCTGCCTCGAGTCTTAGCTTACATAGGACCTGTCATTTCACTTAGTCCTAAAAGCGCTGTTCAGGTATTAGGATTGTTGCAAGAGATTTTGCCTTCTGTGGCAGCTCTGAACAATCGGATTTATTCTTCAGCCCCACAGATGCAACAAATTGTAGCTGTAGCCAACCATCTTGATGATAAGCTTTGCACAACATCAAATCATTATGCACTTATTGAGAGTGAGCATCCTTACAAGCCAGCAGCAGTCGCAAAATATAAAGTTTGCTTTCCAGAAGCTGTAACATGGATGTCAGTGGAATTTGACCCTCAGTGTGGAACAGTGCAAGCTGAAGACTCATTACAGTTGTTGATACCTGGTAAATACGTTCAAAATAATGATGGACAGAGGCATCTTGTTCCAGTTCTGTATCGATTCAGCGGCACACAGAATTGGCCAACAAATGCTGTTGTCTTGCCTGGTAATGAGCTACATTTTTCCTTGGAAACGGCATCTGATTATGTGAAGGATGATAAGTCTGCGCTTTATGGCTTCAAGTGTTTGGTCATAGGCTATGAATGGAAGAAACAGTCTACTGAAGGACTGCGACAATTGGAAAAAGAACTTGCGTATTTGGGAGGTATGTGCGCAGCATCACTGCTTCGCAAAGGTTTAACACTTCCGCCATCTGCAGAATCACCAGACATTGAAGATGCTGAGACTGTTGAGGAGGTAGCAGAACAAGTATATGCCACTCATTCTAGTATTCTTGGAAGAGGTTATGCTCTATCTAGTTTGGTATCTATTCATCAAGCTCTTGATGGGGCATTGCCTTTCTGCAGTCAATCTAATGAAAGAGCTTTCCTGAAAGACTTTGTAAAGTGCACTCCTGGAACAAGTGGTGGACGCCTAGCTCGGTGGTTGCAACCGGATTCTTATGTAGATCCTAGCAAATGTGAAATTATCTGCAATAAAAAGGAGTTACATTGCAGTTGGCCTACTGTGATCACTATATTAACCAAAGACCAGTATGGTAATGTCGTGCATGTACCTAATTTAAAAGTTGAAATGAAGGCTATCCCAATTGATAAATTTGACTCATCAAAGGCAAGTAATGGAATGAGAAAAATGCCACGCATAACAAAAGTAGTGCATGGTTCTGCTGCATATGGTGGACATCCTGTACCAAATCTTGATGTTCCATATGAGGGTACTGTAAAAGACAAGATGTGTTATAATGCCATTTGTATGATGAAGCACTATGATAACTATTCATTTGAGGAACTCCGTCTGGCTTCTCCCACTGTAAGGCGCCCAAGTGAGAACATGTTGGTGCGTGCTCAAAACAATGGTTCATACATTGCTAACTGGAGTCCTGGGTGTTGCAGCTGGTACTCTCTACATGTAACAGTAGATGGTTTTGATACAGAGGCACAAAAAGTTGAAGTAAAAGAACCACCTCAGGGAATTTCGCAGCCGCCTTATGCCAACCAAAAATGCTCAGCTCAACCTAGCAAGGTATCTAGTTGTTAATATTCTTATAAGTTATACAGGAGACACGTTGTGCAAATAGTGCATATTTAAGTGCAAATAGATGGTGCAAATATGTAAAACACATTATTTGGTGATTAAATGACAATGGATTTTAAAGCAGAACGGTTAAATTTCAAAAACGCAAAAAGTTTCTTGTGCGCACATGACTTCTGATGGGGTCAAAGAGGTAGGTTAACGTTGCAAATTAGTAAATTAGTCATTAAGAGTTAGATTTACATGCTTTTGTTTATTTATTATACATAGCAAGTTTTTTTTTGAATTAACACTGGGTCCTGTTGCGCGGCTCTGCTTGTTCTGCTCATCTACTGTTGAATAAGAGCCTACTTCCACTGAACTTTTTTACTTAAATTTGAAAATTATATTCATTTTATGCTGTGCTTTCAAATGCATTTTCGTTTATTTGCATGAAAAAAATCGTCTTCTGGTTAATTTTGCTGTTTTTTCAGTATTTCTGTGTTTTGATTATATTTATTAGCAAATCATGGAAGCTGAGCTTGTTCTGTTCTCTGACAGTAGGTGTTTATTTGCTTCATCGTGCACATACGGTTGCACATGCCGTTTGTGCTTAATATGTTAACTAGGACTAAACACCATTTTCAGTTTTCTTACAATAGATGAACTTTTAATTTGTTACAAATTAACAATTTTTGTAAAGTGGTGTTTGTGACAAAAGCGCGAGCGATTTATTAATGTCACACATACATGTATTACTATTTTGTGTTTTAATAAAGGCAGAGTGATAATTGGCAGTGATCTGTCAAAATAGACTAATTCTTAAGGTTAATTAGACTAATAATGTCAATTATATACTCTAAATCATAGTGAATTAATTTGTTTAATTACCATAAAATCTGTTTTTTGGATTACTGTTTCTTTGTTGATTAAATGTCATTGCAGTTTCAGTACATTTTCTTATCCAATAGACTAGAAGAAAAGGTGCTTTTGTGAAGTTTGAAGGGCATTGTTTTCTAAAAGTGGTTAACATAGGCAGTCTTATCAATTTGACAATGCTGAATCCAAAAAAAAACTTGCCAAGTTGAAAAATCAGCTGAAATGGTTAAAATTGCAAGAAGCAAAATAGCTGCCAAGTTTTTGCAGTAACTATATATATATAAATTAAAAGAAATTCTCACAAAATTAATATGAAGAAGCGATTATGACATTTATTCCAGAGCAGTTGGACTATAAAATTTGTTTCTGTTACTTTTATTTCAGAAGTGACCGCTGTACAGAACGAAATTATGCTGATCATCATGCAGTTATATTAGCTGTTTCGCCTAAAGATTTGTTATAAAAAACAAAAAACCAAATGTGTCATTCTCAATTTAAGGTCATCTTGGTCATCTTGAGAATTGCAGACATGTTGGATACACCCTAAATCCTGGCTTCCATATTTGAATTCTAATCAAATATGGATTCCTTGACCTTAAAAAGCTATATTTTAAAAGCAAAATCATAATCTTATCTGCTCTACGATATGGCTTTAGGAACTAGCAAAACAGCTATCTTGTCATCTATTTTGAAAATGGATGATTTTAGATTGATCGCGAATCCAAATTAATCATCTTGATATATGTCATGACCCTGGCTCCGTTTTATTTCTTGCTCATTGGACTTTTTATGTTGATTTTCATCCCTTTTGGGCAGCTTTTTAAATTCAGCAAAAAAAATAATTTCCTTTTTATTTTTATAATATATCTTTAAGTGAAACAGTTAACGTAATTGCAGAATTTGCATAATTTCATTGTGTATGGCGGCCATTTTGAAAAGAGGTTGCATTACCTTGGAGAAGATGTCGCAGTCACCTCTTAGGGTTAATTTTCTGGGATTCTGGGAAGTTATTTTCACAAAAATCTGGCGGCTTTTCTGTTTTTTTTTTTGGCTTTTTTGACACTTTTCCACAAATTTTTCAGATGGAAACAGTTTTTTCGGATGCACTCAAATTCGACGAGACTAGCTACATTGCCCACGTTTAGAAAAAATAGCTTCAGGGTCCTACTTTTCTTCATCTAGTCTACTAAGGTTGAACGTTTGTTACAGGTTCGCAAATTTATACAACGCAATAGTGCCGGTCTACGTGTCCGCATGAATCCTTCTCTCCAGAGTGAGCAAATTGGTATCATTCGCTACAATGAAACGTTAACCTTCATTGATGAAATTCATAATGACGATGGTGTCTGGCTTCGGCTCGACTATGATTCCATCAAGAAATATTGCCGTGTTGTAAGTGTTTACGTTGCTCATGTTCTGAAGATTGGTAATTAGCTTACTACACCAGAAAATGCAGGCTCCATTGAACACTCTTATAAACTAAACAGTCTCTGCATACTTTAGTGGGAGTCAGTTTGGATATGTTTAACTTGCATTTTTGTATTACTAACATAAATAATAATTGGCATTATATATAGTGCAAGCATTGGAGATTCTGTTGTTTGACTTTTGTTGTGATTTTGCCTTGCGTAATGCAATGTTACGAGCTGGTAGCATATTTTTAAGTTATTTTTATTCTGATTCGTATACTACAACAGGCCTGTTTCAGTAACAATTTGTTAATAAATCGATCTCTATTAATGAAACCATTTCAGCTGCACCCATGAAACAAATATTAAGCTTTAGGTAACTTTACAAATGTGTAAAAGAAGATCCATAAATGTAACTGTCATAAAAATCAAAATTACATTTAGAAAACCTTCAAGTAAATTGCATGTAATTTACACCTGTTTTATTTAATTTCAGAACAGTCACATAGAGGCTTGGGCACTACAGTACAATCAGCATCTGGGCAAGACACTACTTGTACCATTAGATCAGCCAAAGTCAATACTAGATGAAATTGTCAAAGAAACCATCATGCGCAAAATGCCTGATATATCTTGCACAGAAAACACAGGTCAAGCCAAGCAAAATGGATGCGGAATATATCGCGTGGTAAAATGTGGATCATCAGGCCACAATATCAGGACACGGCCTAACCTGAAAGCTGCTGCAGTTGGTATGTTAGTACTTGGTAATCAGATTGGTGTAGTCGATGAAATTACCAACAGTGAGGGAACTTGGGTGAAACTAGATAAAGAGAGCATGAGAAAGTTTTGTTTTAATCCTGAAGGTGAAGCTTGGTCACTGTGTCGTACATTTTATGACCTCTACTATCTTCAACAAGATGATGCAGTAGATGAGAGGTTAAAGGAGAAAAATGATGAAAAGGGCTTTGATTTTAGTAATGTTTCTCAACAACCACAACCGTCATTTATAAAGCATTGTAGCAGCCTTTTTAGTAGTGGCGATTCTGAATTTCCACGCATGGGCACTTTGTCTAGGCCATCTACTAAACAAGATTTGCATACTGGTTCAACTGTTATTTTGTCAAACGGGCTTTCAGATGTATGTGATGATATTATAGGTGGTAGTGTGATAGCCAATTCCTCTGTGTTTCAAGCAGAAGTGCAACCTTTACTTCAGCCCACATTTGTTGCAAACGGCTTAGGGGACGAACCGAATCTGTCTGTATTTTCTGATCAGGATGATAGTGCAATTGGTGATTTGACAAATGTTAAACATGTTCCTCGTAATGTGCCAATAATAAAACCTCCAATTCCAGAAAAACCATCATTGAGTAGTATTAAAAGATCTGCAGATATACATCGCAGAGTTGTGAGAGATGAAAAACCGCCTGATGTTATTTTAAGAGATCGTCATATGAGTTTCAATAAAGACATTCCACCAGAATTGCATGGCATGTCTGTAAAGGAACTAGTGAAAGCACTGGGAGAAAGCAGAGTTAATGGCAATGGAGTGACACCACCACGAAGCCCACCATGCACTCCAAAACGGAGCAATAGTCGAAGCTCAAGTCCCAGACCTATCCCATCACCACTAAGGGGTAGTTTCTGTTCAAGCCCCGAGTCAAGAAGAGATTCGTTGTGGAGCATTTCTAGTGGAGAAATAAGTCCTTTTGCTATGACAAAACCCGAGGAAGCAGGACATCCTAGCCCAGGGACTAGTCCATATTCTACCATTTTGAAATCTAGTGCGGTACATCCGAGTCCTGGGGCAAATCCATCTGCTGGGATAACCCGGGATCCAGCAACCATCCATGTTTATAAAGAGACAAAAGATGATTCGACAAGCCCGTTTTCGACACTGGAACGAGAGAAGCATAGTTGCAGCACTCTCTCTTCAACACTTAAAGAAGATTGCATAAGCCTTGGTTCTTCTCCATCTGGCAGCCCATTACGAGGGCCATCTCCATTGCTGAAACAACATGATGGTCCATTTGTGACAAAAGAGTCTGTGCTGCTGTCCACAGGAAAGAGAGTAATACAGACTGGCACACAAACAAGTCCCTTAGATATCAAAGGACATTTCAGTATTGGAACTGGAGGTTTAAGGGAAGAAGCAGTGAGAGTTTCACCTAAGATGCAGAGAAAAGATCGTACAAAAGGGAGAAGTAAGCGTGACCATGCTCATTCGCCCGCTCCTAAAGAACAGCTTGCTATTGGTCACCTACAGCAAAAAGAGATCCCGCGACAGGCTGTATCACCTAGTGTTGCCGAATGTACACGAGCAGTGTTTGCTGCATTTTTGTGGCATGAAGGTATAGCGCATGACGCAATGGCTTGTGCATCTTTTTTAAAATTCTACCCTAATCTTTCTAAACAGTCACACAAACTTTCAGACAAACCTGTGGCTGTAATAAATACCAATCAAAGAAAAATGAGGCATTCTGTTAATGCCGTGCCAAGCAAAAATTTGCTCGAAGTGCAGTTTACAGATCCATTGCATCGGCTGCCAGTAAATGCCAACGTCACAAGTGTAACACCTCTTTGTACTTCTGCAGCATTAAACGAGGAAATTACAAATGTGGCAAGTGTGAAGCGAGAGAGATCTGACAGTTTCGCTGGCGGGGAAGGAAATTCGGAATCAACAAAAAATGTGGCTGCAGAAGTGCAACCTGAACTTGAGCTCCCTGAAGCACTTCGCCATTTGGTGGTACTCTGGGACAACATTTCTACAGCTGTGGGCCGTGTGGTAAAGCAGCATTTAATACTCCCAAGTCCTGCAACTGGACCATCTGTTATTAGGTAACACAATTTCTTGTGGTTTTTAACAATGTCTCAAAATTAAAAAGAATTTGATGACTCAAGAGTCTCTTACCGCATTCACACCCCAATTTCTACATTAAGTACTTTACTTACTAGGATTTTTGACAGATGAAAAGCAAAATATATGAATAAAATGGTATTTTTCATCATTTTTTACGGCTTGCTCACACTACAGTGTACAGTGTATTTACTTACTTGCAAGTAATATCAGACTCATTAATACCATTTGGTCTTTTCTTACATTGGTTTCATTTTGTTGTCTTCTTTATTCTTTCATATTGCATTGGTTACTTGAAGAATGATACCACAAGAAAAACAAATGCCATTTGTTAAAACTGCGCAGTACTTGCTAAGCATTATTTATCAAATGTTGCAGGGCAAGTAAACCAGATATAATTAAAGATAAGGAACGCAAAATTAAGAAAAAGAAAGATTTTCCTCGGCAGCCATTTGGTGCACGAGGAAATTCTTTGGGCGATCTTGGAGAGCCACTAGGAGGCAGTGAAACACTTTGCGAGCTGTGTGGAGGCATTTTTCCACATCCTGTAACGTTCCACATGCGACAAATCCATCCTGGCTGTGGACGCCATGCAGGCGGGCAAGGTTATAACAGTGGAGGCACATTATGTGGTGGATGGGCAGGTAAGATACTGTTGTAAATGTTTGTACTGTAAATTATTAAAGAGGTGAAACAGCTGAACTAGTCTGATGTAACAGCCTCTACTTAGTATTCTGCATGTAATAAATGGAACAGCATTCTCGCAAAGCAAATACCGTGTCACGGATTCTGTCATATACAAATCAAGAGATCTGTTAACTGCAAGCATGCCCCAGCAATAGTGTTTAAACAAGCTGTGATTCTGTACTGAACTACATTAAAGTCCGTTGTTGAGAAATTTACAAGCTAATTCCATCTCCATTAAATTAATGTGTAATCCCTTATTTTCGGGCCTAAAGACTTGTGGCAAATAATTGATAATATGTTTGGCATGTGAAAAATAATCAACTGTTTGCACTGTTTTTCTTTTTTCTTTCTCAGGTAACTGTGGGGATGGGGGAGTCGGTGGTAGTAGCTGGTATCTCATTTGTGATTCATGTCGAGAAAAATATCTACAGTTAAAACGTCAAGCTTCAAAAGAGCGAGTAAAAAAGCCAAAGAAACGATTGCCGGCTGCCAGGCAGAATACTCCATTTCCTGCCTTGGAACCTCACTTGGTAATGAAATCAAATGCATTATTTCTTTTGGACTTAGCCACTGCTTCTGGTGTTAAAATAAACATTGAACCATTTATGACGCCTGCTAAAAAGCAGCCTGGTGTCAAGTATGATCTCAACCTTCCAGTTCTAAACGAAAACTTGCCGTCAGATGTCAATCCATTTCCCCATGTTCCCTTTCAATTTCTATATACACTAGGTATGCGTGGCAATAAAGCCAGTGAGCATCTTATGTTCAATGGCATCGGAATTCCAGCATCTGGCATCTGGCATTCTACTTCGGCTTGCCATGGTGCTGGCAAACTGCTCTTACCAAGTGCAGATGGAGCTTCTAGCACAGATTCTAGTCCACAAGGAATGGCTGTTAGCGCTGAAGGCAGTCCCATGAGTGATGTTGATTTAATGCGGCGGACAACGTTCCAGCGTTCTGTGTCAGCTGGCGACAACGACTGGAACCAACAGCGGATCATGTTAACCAGGAAACGCAACAACAGCAGTGGGTGCAGCAGCCCTGACGGCAGTTCTTCCTTGTTACGAAATCCTAGTGCACTCCTCACCAAACTGGCAGCTGCAGAATCTTCCCCCGATCGCATTCTGACGAGGTCTGTAATGACTTTTATCATACAGAGACATGACCTTGATGGATTGCGGGCTGCAATGATGCATGCTTTACGGAAAGCAACGTGCAAAATATATGCAATGCAAGCACTAAACTGGCTGCTGTGCAGTGTTACTCAGACTGTTTGCTTACATGATCTCTTGTGGCACCTTGTGTCTGCTTTGTTACCAGTCCTGTCTACAGATGTTGAAGAACAGCAACTAGAGAAAAAAGAGCAAGACTTGGATGTTGGCGTGTGTGAACATCCGCTTGATGACATAAGTATTGCTGGTGAGGCAGTGCGACCGCTCACTGACGCTTTCCATACTTTGTTGCAAACGATCTCTGACATCATGATGTTGCTACCAACTGGCAGCTCAGTACAGCAGATGGCAATGCAGTGCTTTTGTCTAAAGTTTAAGCAGTCAGATCATTTATTCTTGCACAAAAGCCATGTGTTCAGTAACATTAGCCAGATCTTGTCGCATTCGGATGAGACAGCCGAGGAGAATCCAATGATGGATGTAGAAAAGATCACAAGCAAAGTTGAAATGTTAAAAGATTTTACGACTATGATAGATGTAAAGGTCTCTAGTCGACAAGCAATGATTGGCAGCTTGACTGACGGCTCCACAGAAACATTTTGGGAAAGTGGTGAGGAAGATCGAAACAAGACGAAACAGATCACTCTGACATGTCAGGACCAAGTTAATCCTTTGGCAGTCTATGTTCACATTGATAATTCCAGGGATCTAGCATACAAAGTTGGTTCTGTGGCTTTCAGTGCTGGTACAACAGCAGAGGAGATGAATAAAATTAGTGCAGTTGATCTTGAAAGTCGGCATTACGGGTGGGTGAACTGCTTTCTCGATAGAACAGTAAAACTCAGCGTGATTCGAGTTGATCTGCGTGGTCCAGATAACACCCTGAGAGTACGACAAATTAAAGTTCTTGGACAAGTGGAAGGTGAGCTACTACCTGTTCCGAAGCAAGTGTCGGCCATTAGAGTGCAAAGCCGAAATTGTGAAAGCGAAACACTGAAAGTGTTTAGGCTTTTAGCTTCACAAGTTTTTGGTCGCTTGATACACGAAGATGGAAGTGTTGCTGACTATAGCAAAGAAGAAAGGATTGATGACAAAATGGAAGTCAGTGAGAGCGAGAATGACTTAAAGGAACACATGGTTGGTATTTTGTTTAGCCGCAGCAAGCTCAGTCATCTGCAGAAGCAAGTTTGCGCCCACATTGTAATGGCTATTTGTAAAGAGACTGTTCGAGTGCATGACGAGTGGGCCACTAATTTAAGCTCTAGTCCACACTCTCAAGATACATCACGAGCTTCTGATACTTACTGCTTTGAGTTGCTGTCTATGGTTTTAGCACTTAGTGGATCGGTAGTTGGTCGAAGTTACTTAGCACAGCAGTACAGTCTTCTGCAAGATTTATTCACTTTGTTGCATACAGCATCGCCTCGTGTACAGCGTCAGGTTGTCTCATTGTTGAGACGTGTTCTGCCTGAAGTGTCTCCACAAACTTTAGCTAACATCCTAGGTATTACCGCTCTTCCTCCCTGCAACTTTGGAATAGATGCTAATTCCTCAGAAACTAGTATATCTCATGGTGACCATGATCCTAATCAAGTAGGAATTCTGGATATGTTACTCGGCTGTATTGCAAAATCTTTGAGTGTGCAGGTAAAACAGAAGCGAAGCACTGGGTTGAAAGGCTTAGAGCGCGTGACATTAGCACTAACCATGAATTCCGGTAACTATGTCGGCTCACGATGGTGGCTGCGCGGTTCTATGGATCGAACATTAGCCGAATTGATTATAAAATTGCTAAAAGACATGGTGGCAGGTACACTGACAGAAGCTTGGTCAAACATAACAAAATCTGCGATAGCTCAGGCCATTCTTTCACTGACTAAATTATCAGAATTGTATAGAATACCTGCCGAGTGTCTAAAGACACCCACATTGTGGCTGGCATTGGCCTCTCTTTGTGTCCTAGATAAAGAACACGTGGAAAAATTATCTTCTGGTCAGTGGGTAGCTGGAGCACAAGCGTCGGCAAAGGGTCAGCCTCGTCCCACATGTGATAATCATGATGATGGAGAAACAGTTGCCATTATTCTGTGCAATTTATGTGGAAATTTATGTGCAGACTGTGACAGGTTTCTACACTTGCACCGAAAAACAAGAATGCATCACAGGTGGGTGTCTTACCATGTAATTACCATTTCACATCTTTTGTTCATTAAGCTGTTTCTGCATGTGTTCCAGTTTTAATTTGTAGGAGCCCATTAGCAGCAAAGTGCCATTTGACATGTTTTGGGCAAATATTGTATATACGTGTGTACAAGTCGACCTTATGTACAAGTCGATGTGCATTTTAAGACCAAAAATTGCATCATTTTATATATTACCTGTGTACAAGTCGACCATAAAATATTAAGATCTTCCAGAGTAAATGATGTCAACAATGGCCTTGTAATAAATGAATAGCCTACTGTGTTAGTGTGTAAGATACGTGGAAGTGCCGCTAGTTTATTTACCGGTAATATATAAATTTTAGCTTAATTTCACATACATTAACATAAATTACAGCAATATTTGTTAATTTTGTGAAGTAATGTCAAGATGCAAACATTCTCTGATGTGAAGTATCGCAGTATGAGTGTTCATTCAGTCCAGCGTATAATGAAGGATTATTTCTTTACATATTCGTATTGTAGACGACTCTTTGGCGACGTCTCCCAAAAACATATCGTAAGTATAAGTCGACCCCAAAAATTTCACCTTGAAATCTCCTCCCAAAAATTCGACTTGTACATAAGTATATATGGTATATGTCAAAAAATTTATAACCAATTTGTTTAGCAATATGCAACCTGTTTCTTAAAGAATGCAAAATTTGAGGTAGAAAGATTAAAATTCTAAATTGTTATTTTAGGAGTATTAGTTACAACAGCTAATATTAGTTAACAGCTTAAATCTTTTTTCAGACAAGTATTCAAGGAAGAAGAAGAAGCGATAAGAGTTGATCTTCATGAAGGCTGTGGCAGGACAAAACTTTTTTGGGTAATGGCTCTGGCAGACTCCACCACGCTTAAAGCGATGGTAGAATTCCGTGATGTGTCTCGCGAAAAAGGCCCAGGGTCAGAACTGGGCAGTTGTCGCTTCTGTGGTCGACCGTCGGCTTCTAGTCTTCTTGCTATAGGAAATGTATGCAATGAAACGGACTGTCAGGAATACTCTAAAAATGCTTGTTCAAAGATGCTTCCATGTGGTCATCAGTGTGGTGGAATCAGCGGGGAAACAACCTGCTTGCCATGCCTACATAACTGCCAAGAGGGAGCAGCACTAAAGCAAGATGCTGATGATATGTGCATGATATGTTTTACGGAGGCACTCTCATGTGCTCCTGCAATACAGCTAAAATGCACTCATGTGTTCCATCTGCACTGTGCCAAAAATGTATTGACAAAAAGATGGGCAGGACCTCGCATCAGTTTCAACTTCTGCACATGTCCGATTTGCAAGGTACTTGACTCTGTATAATTTAAAATGCACTGTTAATAGGTGGGAAACAATGTCTAGTTAAAAATAAGAACACCAAAAATGTAAAAGAAAAACATTACTGAACTTCATTGATATGTTTCTACAGCTTAGTGGCTATCTTCAGCCAATTACACCTACGACATCAAACAGAGCATTAAATAACCTCATCTCCAACTCTTTTCACTCACAGTTTGTGTTGTTCGTAAGTCTACTGTAATTATATGATTTTGTTTTTCACTTTAAATCAGCTTTCCTGTTTTACAAACACAGACATATAATAGTCGCTGTCCAACAGTTTGGCTAATTCACTCCATTCAAAAGTTGTCTTGGTTATTTTGAGTTTTTATACTGTAAAACACCATTATAGCGACCATGGTTTAATGCATACATGCTGGTAATGCCAGTTCACAAAAAAGAACGAACTTTCACCATTCATTTAATTAGTACAATAGTTTTAAATATAGCATACTTAGTTATTTGCTTGCTTTTATGTATTTACAGTGAAACCTCCCTAACGAAAGTTGGCATTATAATGAAGCGCATGAATACATACATTTCTGTGCAAATATAGACATTTATGTATTTGGAAACAAATTTCCAAAGTTATGCGACATTAACATTGTAAAGGGGACGTATAAGTTTTTATCTCATATTTTAGCTTTGCCAGCCATTTGCAAATTAATTTTTAATTAAATTTAACTTCTCATTTCTGGTGCTGCAATAAAGTGCGAATCATTAACGTGTTGAAAGATTATTTTGTCTACTAACTGCATAAAAATGATGAGTCACTCATGCAGCGGCTAGGCGCCCATCTGTTTGAGTACGTACACTGGCAGCTCACTCCATTCCACTGGCAGGCATTCAGCGAAAACTTTTTATATAAGGGACAAACAAAAATTTTATGCAGAAAACTGACCAACTTTCTCGAATCTCTTTGAGTTTATTGAACATATGTCATGTAAATTTACAGCTAAATGTTTACACGAATGAGAAACTTATATTAATTTTTAGCGTACTGAAATCACACACAATGCTTTTTACTGAATCTGAACATGCTGCAAATTATCTGGTACTTGACAGCATCTTCTAGAAGTACTTTACGTCCTCTATGAAGCCACACATTGTACATTATTTATGTACTTTTATTATTAATAAATGCTTGTCCATCTAGTAGACATACACATATTATCAGTCGTGTATGCTTATAGAGTATCTTGGTTATAGAGTACTTTTTCCTGATGGTTATAGAGTAGGAGGTTCGCTATAATGATGTTGTACTTACAGTACGTGGACTCACTGTGAATGTGAATTTTGTTTAAATGATGGTATAAAGTAGTTTCAAATGACAAAAACAGAATATTTTTTGCAGAATCTCATTGGTAAGATTTTTGAACAAACTTACTGTGGTTCTACTAGTATATGATGCTAAGCAGACCATTCCCATTAACAGAAGTCATTTTGCGGTATTGGTAAAATAGGATAACAGCAAACTTTTTATTTTTGAAATGTATCATGTCTCAGTGTGCAGTTGACCAAATATGTATTTCTGATTGTTCTTGTGTTTTACTGTTTTGTTTGGATGTTTCTTATACTAATCCAAAATTTTATTTTCATAGGCTCAGATTGATCATGAGGTCCTGCAAGATTTACTAGCACCAATACATGCTCTTTATGAAGATGTTCGTCGCAAAGCATTGATGCGACTCGAGTATGAGGGCCTGATGAGTTCTGAGACAATAGTGACACCCGGTGCCAGATTTTACAATGACCCTGCTGGCTTTGCATTGGAACGGTATGCTTATTATGTCTGTTTCAAATGTAAAAAAGCATATTATGGTGGTGAAGCCCGATGTGACGTTGAGGCGGGCATAGGGGATGAATACGATCCTACTGAACTAGTGTGTGGAGCATGTTCAGATGTATCTCGTGCTCAGATGTGTCCACGGCATGGGCCGGACTTCCTGGAATACAAGTGTCGTTACTGCTGCTCCGTGGCTGTGTTCTTTTGTTTTGGAACAACTCATTTTTGCGGGCCATGTCATGATGATTTTCAGCGTGTAACGAGCATTCTTAAGTCTGATTTACCAACCTGTCCGGCAGGGCCCAGAGCCAAACAATTAGAAGGTGATGAGTGTCCACTACACGTAAAGCATCCACCCACTGGTGAAGAGTTTGCACTTGGTTGTGGTGTGTGTCGAAATGCACACACATTCTAGTCATGATTGCATAATACCACACCTTTCTAGCGTTTTGTGTGCATATAACTTTTTATGTGCATATAAGAGCTTGAAAAATTATGCAAAAAGTGTTATATTTATTAGGCCATCTAGAAACCTATAATACGCTCTTTTGTTGTAAATTTAAATATTCTCATGATGTAGCTTTTACCACCAGTAACCTTCTGCTAAAGCAAATGTAACTGCAAAATATAACAACTGTTAATGTAATGAATGTATCATAGTCAGTAATTTAGTAATTGTATTTGCTCTTACTGAAGAAAAATATATCTGCTTTTATTGATGAATGAATGAAGCTTATTATGTGAATGTAAATGTTTTTTTTCTAGGCGCTAGGTTGCTCATTTGCTTTATCAAAGAAGTCAGTGCTTAACACTGTAACAAGTCAGGTCTTCATGATGCATACTTTTCATGTTCAAAAACAAGTAATTAATAAGTCACTTTTGCCAGTTATATGTCTTTATTACTTTCATCATGTTTGTAGTTAGCTGCAAGTTAATTGAAAGACAAGTCAAATGCTGAATAGGTATATACTCAATTATATTTGGAAGTTTATAAATTCCTGTCTTTCTACATCACTTAGAAACTGGGGGTGCTTTCTGAATTAACTATTTGCATTTAGTAGTTTTTAAATTTTTTGCAATGCTCCCAATACTCATGTAATAACGATAGTTTGAAACACGCCTGATGAAATATTATCTGACAGTTACATAAAGCCGATTTATTGTTTCTATCATGCTTCTATTTGTTGTGCAATGTACGTTTGATGTCTATATTATGCACACTAAAATGTAAATAAGTGCAGGGGTGAAATGAAGATGTACATAAGAGAGAAACTCTAAATGAAATCCACTATCATTATGGGAATCATGGGCTTGTAAATTATATGTATACTTATTCACTGAAAACAAACAAATTTAATTCTGTACCACTTTAGTGCTACTTTGTTAATGATAAACAGCTATTGCATTATAGTTTATAAAAATGGTGACATAAAACAAAGCATTGTTTGTAAATTCATAATCGTTAAAAGTCTTAGTAGTCTTGACTAACACAAATAACTCTTCTAATAACAATATTTCCACAAAAGAATGAAATTTAATTAAATTCTGTATAACCAGTCCATTGAAATCCATCGTATTGCAAATTTATTGTGAATTAATATGCAGTATAGATATACTTGTAATAAATTCTTGTATATAAAACGTGTGTTTGCATTAAATCATTTGATTTCACATTTTTGTTTAAACATCAAGTACAAAGAAAGCCATTTTGTTACTTGTCATAAGTAGTTCCCACAAATGCAACAGCCTCCAGTTTGTTTGCAGTGATTGTCCCTATTGGTGTAGTTGTACCTTTGGCAGTAGATAATGCAGTTGGTTCCTCAGTAGCTTCTACAGATTCTGATATAACTGTTGTACCTTCATTTGTGGTAGTTGTAGTTCTTGGGTATTTTGTTTGTGTTTGTGTTTGTCTTCGTCTTGTTGATGTTGTTGTTTCTTTCTCTACAGTTTGTACTGTTTCTGTTGTAGTTGCTGATGTTCTGCCTTCAGTTGTGGTAGTTGTAGTTCGTGGTCGCAGCCTACGTCGGCGTTTTGTTGTTGGTTCCTCGGTAGTTTCCGACGTATTAGCCATAGTTGTACCTTTAGTAGTGGTGGTTGTAGTTCGTAGATGCTCCGTTCTTCGACTTTGGGTTGTCAAAATTTGATCTGCAGTTGTTTCAGTCACCGTGGTTCCTGCAGTTGTGATTGTATTTGCATCCATGGTTGGCGATTCATTGCAGTCTGAATCATCGTTGCATATAACAATTTTCATATTACAGTAATCGACACGTTTCCTTCTCTTCTTTTTCTTTTTTCGTCTTAGTGATGTGTGTCGTGAATGCTTACCATCATTTTCTGTGTCAGTTCCTGTACTGTTGTCTTGACTTTCTTCCTCGTCGGTGTCATATTCACTGTCATCATTTCTGGAACTGAAAGGTGCTTCATTCATCCATTCTAATTGAGAGCTCACATAATATTCTTTTTCTAATTGATCTCTTGTGCATCTTTTCTGTTTGGTAAACTCTGTGTATGTTCCTTTTTTGTCTTTGCAATAAGCTTTCCTTGTGAACGTCTGCAAGAGATAAAGCCTAGCTAACATGACAGTCATGACAAAAAGTTATACTACATCCAGTTCATTAAATTGTAAAATACATGTATAGCAACAGCATTTGAAATGGCTTTTTCTAAATTATTTTGTGAACACCTGGTAGGGGGAAACCAAAGCAGTTTTCTAGTACAATAATTTAAGATTATGCACTATTCGATAATCAAGTATAAATATAGAAGATATCCGTTTGTTTGGAGTATCAGTTGAACAATTGGGTACCTTGCATTTAATATAAAGGTAGAGCTCTTGAAAACACTTCACGTCAGGTGGCAACCATGAACCCCAGTTTGTGTGGAAACCCAAAGGCAACTTGTTACTGTCATTGTATCTAATTTAGTTAGAAAAGGCTGGCTTTACATATTTCAAGTTCAAAATTTAACATACTGTAGTATAAATAAAACAGATTTGTACAAAACACACACAATTAGTTTTGTCTGGCATTAAATGCACGTATTCGCAAAATTTCTCTGTGCGAAAATTAATTAGCATGTTGACCTGATTTGTCAAGTACAATAAATGCTCACTTGTATTCTCGGCCCAACTTCACAAGAAGCAGTACATTCGTGTTCCTGTTTCCATTCGCCATACTCCATAGTTCCTTTACATTCCTCACTTGCCTGAGCCTTGTTCACCTGCCTTCCATCTCCAGTTGCCTGCAAAATTTCATTGACAAATTTACTTCACCAAATGCTTTTGTGGTGCAACTCAAGCAACAAAAAGTTTTTTTATCTTCTTACATCGTACATATAGTAATTATCCATATGCTGTCAAGCAATAAAAAATATACTCCAGCTATTAGCCATTTCAATATACAATGCTAGGTATTAACTACTAGGTGTACGTACTGTCCTGCAGCAATGTATAATATGGACTGACTGCAAGTCCAGCTCCTCCAGAAACATTTGTACTAGTATTATCACTTTGAAGCAGCACACTAAAACTTATTATTATTCAACTACAAAAGAAATGTGTTGGGTATCTTTTGCAATTCAACTGTGAACTTACCAACTGTGAAAGAAGAAACAGGAAACAACAGCACGCTGAAACTGAAAAAGTTCATAATTTTTACAAATAACATACACAGCAAGCTTGCCAAAGTAAGCTATAATGTATAGATAAACTTGTCATAATGGTTCAACAAAGATTTTGGTTGGCCTACTTCAATGATTATCACGAAAATTAAATCCTTTTCTCTGAATTACTTGGACTGATGTTTGCATTGAAGTCTGCAGTCAGATAGACATGTCAAGCTCTGTTATGGCATAGGTTGTGGCAGTAACAAATACAAAGTTCAGCTTTCACACTAAGCCCAAACTATACAGATCAGCCTCACAGACTCTTGCTTGCTGGCACGCCTGACAGCGGAAACAAACCAAAAAAAATAAGAATGCGTACATGTTTAGTGGCGATTTGTCAATTATTCTAGAAATGTATGACTGTTATGTGCATACCTGACTAACAAGAAATTGTCAAGCAAATTGATGCAAAAAAAGATTTGATTAATTCACTTAACAGTATGTGCATTATATCAAGATTTTGTGTGAAAGATCAAATGTTGTGGTCTTATTTACAAAATGGTGGTCACTAATGAAAAAAATGTAAATTCTCTTACAAACGTGTTGTGATTTTTTTTAAATAGACCTCAATAAAATGAGTTCTACAGTGTATTGGTATAAAATTTATACATAATCAGTATAAAAGACTGATGTAAGCAAAATGGGTTTAAACATAAGTTACCCCAAACAAACTTTGTGAATAGTAATTAAGAGGTCCTTCAAATATTGGACATTCATTGTCAGTCAGCCTTAATACACATTAAGGCTATTTGATGCTGTAGAGTAGTAGTATTTGGTAATCTGTTGCTGTACAATAACTAACATGAAAAGTCTGCATCCCAGTCTTGCATATAACAAACAGTCAACACAAACAGCATAAGAACTTAAATTAAAAAATAGGAAACTAATTACCTTGGGGCAGACTTGGTTTTTATTCATTTGAAAGCATTCTGCTCCTAAGCTGGATGAGATTTGATCCAGTGGCATGTTTGTTTAGTTTTATTTATCTAGGAGAAACTTATAAATCTGACTTTCTCTAACCTTTCAGGCACTATACATCTGCATTACTATTGCCCAAACACAATATTTCACCATTATAATGGTTCTGTTTTACTGCTAAACAAATTTTAGTTGCAGAAATCTTGTATAGGTATAAAAACTAAAAATAATAACATATAAAATAAAAACTGAAACTTTTATTAAATAAATTAAATAAACTAAAACACGCTTGGGTTTAATTCTCACACACATTTCAATACGTTCACCGTGTCTGTTTGTGATTAACTTTTCTGACACTGCAGCGACCCATCAGCTGAGAAGATAAAAGGAGTGCCTCATTGGCCATTGCGACATGTACCTTTATTGGCTGACCAACGTTTACTGATTTCTTGTGTACTGATAAGAAGTTTCATAAAGAACCATTGGTATGGTTGTTGACATCAATGGTGACTTTGACTTGACTCCTGGTCCATGACACTAGTTGTTTAAATATATAAGCCACGTAATCTCCAAGATCTTAGTGATATTGGTATCAGTGATCTTACTATTGGTATGAGGGCAAGCTGTATTAGCTCATTACTGAGGTTTCTACAAGTCACTAATGCTAAGTACACTGTAGGAAGTATTCGGCTTCAAAACTGTGAAGTAATCCAGATGTACTGACTTACAATACCATTAAAACTACAACCAAATATGGAGTTAAATGCTGTGCAATGTGCTCTTTATTGCAAGATGTATAATCAGCAATTAAAGCCACCTCGGGCTATTATTTATCTGCTAGGCAAATTTGCACAGAAACGGTTACCATCATAAGTGACCCTATGTGTATTAGCAGTAAACAAGATGACAAAGTGCTTTTCATTCAACTGTGGTACAGCAATAATTCAGAAGCCTACACACTATAAGGAGCACTGGTTAAAATATAAACATATGGTCATCTTTTTCTTCAGGAAACTTAAGAAACACAACTACCAAAATCTCTAGCCAAAGAAAGTGCGGCAAGCCCATATCACTTTGGTCATATATATATATAAGTGATATTTTGTGAACAAATTTAGAAAAGGACGAAATGGAAAATTAAGATTTACATTTCAGTAAACAACTTTAAATATACAATTATGACATTAAGCTCCTTTATTAAACATATACTCCTATTATCAAACAGCTACATCATAAATCACTACAACTTTTACAAGTACCAATAATATATAAATAAAATGTAAGAAAATCTTACCCTTCATTTTGCAGTAAATCTACAACGTAATCACACTAGTACACAATGTAAGATAAAAGTAACCTTAACCTGGATAATGATAGCCACAAGTGAAAGCTGGTTATTTCAGGTCTTGCTTAAAATTATAACAATGCACCTTCTCCCAGGAATTCTGTAATTAAACAAAAACAAAAACGAGTTTAGCTGGTTTTCAAGGTTAACTGGTTCAAACTGTTCATTTTGGTAAAAATAATATTATCACAAAAAACTAAAAGCCAAAATCACATTTCGTAATATTCAATAAAAGGAATAACAATGAATAATACATTTGTACCTACCAGCAGAAGCTTCCAATTTTCTTGACGGGTTGCAACCAAAGTTCTGCTCACAATGATAAAATGAACTAACTGTTAATAAAAATATTGTCGCAGATTTTCCCCCTGACCAGGACAATACTTATGATACATGCAAATGTTTTCCAAGTAAAACAGCAAGCAGCAATGTTACAAGTTGAGTTTGACCAAATTAAGTTTATTGCACGTAAAAATGTAGCTAATAGGCAATAAATAAACTAATTTACATAGCAAGCTATTTAAAAAAAATTTACAGCGCGATGTGTTGAATACCTAAACTATGCACAACCTTCCTTGCATGTCAATTTGTGGAAACAACACTAACAAAATTTCTGTGCTAATAGCATGTATAAACATTTACAATATAAGTCTGCAACAATTTCCATGGAAAAACATAAACTTAGTTTTATGCTAAAAAACTGTTTGCTTGCACTAAATAAAGTGCATGCTAACTAACAAAAAAAACTTTTCATAGTTCATTAACTGTGTTCAAAAAATTTGTAAAATTTTATTTCATTAGGCAAAAATAAACTAGAAGAAAACTCAAAGCCTAAAATGTAAAAAAACTGTAACTTTTTTCCAGTTCACCCTAAAGTAAAGGTTCCTCATAAAGACTACAGTAAAAATTGTAAAATTGAAAACACTTCATCAATCCTTGCATTTAGGGACAAGTTCATATGAATCACATAAGCATGCTTCAAGCTTAAAAACACGTTTAACTAGTTGAACTAACTGGTCATTAATTCACTGAACTGCTAAAAAATAGCAAGCAACAAACTATACTTAACGACCGCTACTCAATTTCACAATATATATTGCAAAGGCATTACTTGCGTTACTTCAAACAGCTATTTCAAATCTCATTAGCTAACAAAGCTGAATATTAGCACAGCTAGAAAGACAGGGATCACGTTATAATTGTAACACACCTTATCAGTACAGTTATCGCTAATTATTACTATAAGCAAACTAAACATAACTGCCAGTATACTTCTACTCAACAATATCTTTTGTCAATGGAGGACTGTCTGTGATTAGTCTAGTGTCTGCCACAACTTCTAGAATCAGTCATCGAAATTGAATATCACATTTTGTCACTTTTTTCTAAACGGTGGTACCACTGGTCATTCTTCGTGCACCAGATATTGACTTATAAATGAATCCAATTCATTATCAATCCAGTTAGCTTTGTTGCTAAAATAAAATTCGTTTCGAAAATTTGAGTAACAAAAGTAAATACGTAACAGAAAACACAACAATTATAAATTTGTAATATCGAAAAATGATAAACAATCTTTTTTTGAAACATTCAAACTAATATTGGAACAAATCTTTAATTTATAAAGTCAACACACCAATAAAATGACAAGGAATGTTTTGCACATAACCACTAATCCAAGTTTTAGAATCATGTAACTATTAGCCCATCATAATGCTGTTAAAATTGTTTTGCTGAAAACTGTAGACTTACCGAAGTACTTTAGCTTTTGTAGCCACTTGTTCGAGTTTATTGATATCACGATCAATTCCAGATATTTCTTCTTGCAAATCGATTTTCGTCTGATCCACCAGGTGACAGAGGCGACTAAATGTTGAACTTAATTCCCTGTGAGACAGCAAACACTATTAGCACATGTTCTTCTTAAAAAATGCACACAGGAAGGCACATAACACAAGTTAAAAAAATGATCACTAATGTATTCTTCAACAAAATGAGAGGTAAGCGTGTATGAAGTACAAAGATGTAAGACTACATACTCAAGCTTCCACAGTTGCTCGATTGCACAGTTATATTTTTTTAGACGTTTTCAGTTCACAAATCTATTTGCACAGCTTTTACAAGTACAGTACACAGCGGTATGCAAGCACATGTTTAGAAACTATCAACAACTAAGAAAATATAAAATTTTATACTTTAAATACTAAAATAGTTTCCACTACTTACAGAAATGTAGCAAGCTATGTAGACTAGCTGGCTAAGTCTGCAGTCTACTATGATTAAAAAAGTGATGAAAAAGATGAAATCCATAGCAGGCTAGAGATCATAAATGTCTCTCGGGGTAAGAGGACTGACCTTATACTACAAGACAACAAACGGTACTAAAGAGGATAACATATTTTGACAAATTTTTGACAATCTGAATTGTAGAATGCAAAGATCAATGCAATATAGGCCTGCACAAGGCTCATTTTCATTTTGTAAGTGATTACGGTTCTCCTCACAGTTCAGTCCCAATACAGTTTCAGTGTGTTTACTTCAACCATTAGACTGCATTAAAATATTTTGTCAGATAAATCAAATCACTGTCAGATGCAAATCTTTACATTCAGTTTCGCTTGGTTCTCAACCCATGAATTTCAGTTTGATTCCCTGTGCACCACATGGGTCGTATGCAATGTTCTGCAAAAAGGTGTAGTAGTCACTAGACCTGGTTCGTAAATTCAGCAGCACTACCTCTGTTATGCTTTATCTGCCCCAGCAATTTCTTTTGTTGAGGAAAAATATATATACAGTTGAATATGGCTAAGGCACTCAAGCTAGTTTCTCATCTTAAAGGATTATGCTTGGTTCCAGTTCTGTCACATTCAACAATATATTAAGCAGGTCTTCCAACTGAGTGCTGGATTACTGGCATGCAGTTTGCTGGCCTACATAACACAAATTTGGTAATCTAATTTATACACATGCACTCTAAATGTTAATGTTAACTATACTGTACATGCATTAAACAATTAGAGCACTTACTGCTGCACCTGGTGGCTGCAATTTGAACTAGTCAGATCAACAATCAGCCTTAACTTTCTTGAGGCATAGTCATTATATTGTTGCTTGAAGCTTCTTTCTTTAGCTTTGTTTGTCCAAGTCAACCGCTCATAAAGATAAACTAATCCATATACCGTGCCACCGATGGCTATTATACGCCACCCAACTGCTCTCCAAAACTGAAACAAAGAATTATCACTAACTGTTTTAACTTTTAATGTTTTTACTTTCTAACCAATAACATTATTATTAGAATGCATCTAAATTTTAAATTTTGAATGATGACAAGTCTGAATAAGTGAAAACGGGAAACATTTCATCATAAATTAAAAATAACTCGGTTGACAAAATGAACTTTCTTCTACCATTCAGGGCACGAAAGCCATGTGGTACTCAAGGCAAAAGCAACTTTTTATCCTTAACGAAAAAAGCTAGTTTTTCAATAACTACAAGCAGAACAAAATTGAAATTCCACAAAAATACATGAATTGTGCAGAACCAGATAAGCTAGTTTGATGAAAATTTCACCTAAAAATAGAAAAGTACTGTCAGCTAAGGAGATGCTAGATTAGACATCTAAATCCACTTAGCAAAACATTTATGAACAAAAAATTGTCAATCACACGTACCATTCCCGTTAAAATGAAACCAACCACAACAGATCGACTACCGATTGCAGCAACATTAGTAAACATGCTGAGGACTAAATCTTCTTCCTTAGCAACAGGGAAAGGCTGTTCGTTGCTAGGGGTAGACGGTGTGGCAGGAACAGATCCGGGTATCTGAAAGCAAAAGTCATGGTAAGCATCAAGGACAGCTGCAAGATTGAATATTACGTAAAATTTTATCCGAGATTAATTATTGTCAAACGATTATAAGAGTTTATATTTATGTAAAAACATAATAAGCTGAGAAGTTAATAAGCTTATATTATAAGAAAGAAGAAAAACTGCTTTATTTTATCAAGTTTACAATAAGTGAATGCAGTTATTTTAAAAGTGGGGAAGTTTGGCTCTTTACATTTTACAGTTTAAAAAGAGCAAGCCTTTGCATTAGACTGGTTTGCCCTGCACTAAACTAAGCACAAAACAGTTTGCACGATTTTGAAGTCACATAACTTTATGATCAAAAATTACTCATAAATAAATTAAAAATTTAACCAATGAGAAAAACCTAAAACAACATACAAAATGGTTTCAACGGAGTAAAAACTTAAAATGAAATTAAGAAATTAAAATAGTTAGCAAACATACTCTGTCAGCAAAACCAAGAAGAGTTGATCTTGTCTTTGAATAACCTAGGAACCGGCGCATTAACGTCATTATGCCTAATGAGAAACGGAACTCAATGTCCTCCTGAAACTCAGCGCATAAATTACGGCAGTCCAGGTTGTACTGAATACCGAACTCCCGTCTGGCCACAATTTGACTAGCTTGCGCTTTCATCTCTTGAGGCAAAAGATGAGAGATCCTTTCTACAAAAGACAACATATTTTTGCAACTAAAGCAATACTTCCTAGCTAGTTTAACAAACCTGTCTGATAGGGTAGTTCAAAGCCCACAGTACAATGGCTAAAAAGTTAGTACCTAAGTAACGAATATTATTTACATCCCAAAACATTTTAAAGGCAATGTTTGCTTTACATTGAAATAATGATCTAATCTAAGCAGCTACAAAAACTAGAATACTACATTATTGTAAAATGACGAAACTGTCCTACGTGACAATTAGGTTACATTACAGGATAAAAAAGCAGTTTATATTGTTCTTTTAAATTGTGAACATAATTATTAAGACGTTCACTTTATTAATTATGCCAATTAAAGCAGTGCATTTAAAAGAAAGCTTATTTATTATGACGAGTTTCATTATGTCAAGTCGAACATTTACTATTTGACTATGAACAGCAATCCACTTTTTTACTTAAAAATGACAAGTGTAGTGTGCATTCTACACACTAACTTACATACTACAGAACAAATAAATAATTGATAAATAATTTATGCAACCTTTCATAGTATTCTCTGTACGTTCAATGCAGTTCATGAGTGCAGTGTTACATCTGGCCTGCAAGTTACGTCCTAGACCGTTTTCAACATGAGAATGTAGTTCTTTCTTGTAAACATTTAGCACAAGCGAATCAGGGTGAAATGGTCGATCGAACTCATCAATAATCAATGAAAGACGTTTGATTTCCTCGTTCAATGCAGCAGATACCTGCAAACACAGCGTCATCTAGTTAATTTCAATCAAACTGCTAACATCACTACAGCGAGTATGTTGCTTCTCAGGGAATAGATAGGTGAAAAATATGCACATGTTGTTGGTTCCACAATTTTTCACAATATACTGATAACACAAGAACAAAATACACCAAATGAGAAAGAGTAAAAGCAAATTAACATTATATACAGTATATGAATTAAATTCATGAAGCACATATACTGGATTATATAAATTCACCTTGATTTCAACTTCCTCCACCATGCGATTTATCAACTCCTTCATTTCTATTGTCTGTAACTTAAGATGTTTTTCTACAAAATCTAATTGATCGGCCTGCTCATGTCTCAGCTTCTCGCGTTCTTGTCTGAAAGCACAGGAACCGTTTGAATATTTCTAATCAAGCCAAGTGATGATAAAAATATAATTGCTATATACTTTTATGCAAGGTTAATTAATGGGTTGAAGTTAACAATGAATTCAAACATTTCTATGCAGTTTTGGTTTTGAAATACATAAATATAATACTTTCATTAATGCCCTATATCAGGTTCAAAAAAATAAGTAAATTGCAATGGATTTCATTTCTATGTATTTTATATATGCTTTCACAGTTCAAAAAATGAGAAATAGAAGTTGAATTCTAATGCAAACTATAGTGCAGCACATTTTGGTAAGAAATGTACAAAGGGTCAAAAAAGTAGTTGCTTTTGCAATTTAACCAGGACTACTGATGTATGAACTTCAAGTAGACAATCACTTCTTCTATTCAGTATGAGAGTTATAACTGAGTGGTCACAGTGGCACTTAGCGAAAGAAGTTAAACAATACTGAGCCTGCTTAGTAAATGAACGTGTTATTATTAGGAAAACTGCTTCTAAGCAGTTTCACCAACCATACTACCCCTGCTACTTATGTCATTGAGTGAGCTGTAAAAATTCCCCAACAGTAATGTAATGCTGGCACTTCTGCCAGTTCATTGTCTCATTTTAGAAGACATCCTTGATAGTGATCTTTGATAGATAGTGAAAAAGTGTGACAAACTAAAAATGAAATTGAACCACCACCACTCTCATCCTGCTGCCAAGAATTTCTGCCCATAACTAGTTGATTGCACAGCTTCAACCTCTAATTTGAATGCTTGGAAAGATGCAACCAGTTAAGAAAAGTTCAAAGTAGAGATTTGAATAAAATGCAGACACAAACAAATGCAGCTACCTGCATTTCAAAGCTCTGAGAAGAATTTCGTCTAAGATAGTCTTCAGTTCCACAGAGATGGTCTTCGCTCGCTCAGTATGCTGTTCAAATTTAGTCTTCACAGCTGATTTTGACAAACATTCCTACATGTAAAAAAACATTTTACAACCATTTTGTAAGGAAACATGAAAAGGCAGTCCTTAAACGGTTTTATTCCATTTCTTCTACAGAAAATTAATTGATAGAAATGTTCTAGTTGTACCATCCAGCAGTTTAAAAAAAGACAAAATACTACACCACTTGACAACCAGTACTTTTAAAATGCTCTAGGGGATAGAAGACTAATAGCAAGAGACTCGACACAGTAGAATTTGTGCTCATAAAGCTGGAATAAGCAAAAATTCTTGTAAAGCAAGTGACGTAGTCCTATATTCTACACATTCTATATGATTGTGCAGAAATAAAATTCCAATTTAGATACAGTTGCAGGAAATTTTTAAACATTTTTAATAGTAAAAGTAAAAGTTAATGCAAGACAATTAGACATAAAGAATATTTTGGCACTAGTCTAAAAGCCTCTTTTTTTCAATATAATTTCTAAATCTTTTTAATATATATTACTGAGTATCATTATGATCAGTGCCACCATCCCCCCTCCAGCATAGCTAATTTACTTATAATTAATACCGCTACGCACTTACAATGACTTTTGTAGATGTCAAAAGCAAAAATATTATAATCACCTCAAATTTACGTTCAAAATTTTGGAACTCCACCATACGTTGATTGAAACCTTCCCCTAATGCAGCCGACTGAGGAGGGCTCCCCTGTTTCTGTTTTAACCTCGCAAAGAGAGCTTCCTTTGCAGAAATGAAGAATATTCTATCTTCTACTTGCTGTTTATTCACAACCTTTAACTCGTCAACCAGAAAACAAGAGTTCCTGTCTAAATGTTGCTGCCGCACCTGAATAAAAAGCATCAGCAAAAAAGGGCTATCAAAGAAAAAAATGTGACAGTTACCACTTGGGGCTGGCTTGTACACAAATTTGCTAGGATTTTTGCTAAGGAGTCTGAAAATAGAATATTATCGATATAGCCAAAACAAAAAATCAAATTAAATTAAACTAATTTCATGTCATTTGAAATGAGTTTTCAAAAGCATGGTTGACCTAGACTTACTATTTCAATTTAAAAAAATAACACAAATGTATTACTCTAATGCTTAACAATTCATAATTTGAACTGGCATCAGAATTTCTGAGTAAATATCCATAATAATTAAAGCCACTTCAGAAGACGCATTTGCAAGTAATCTTAATATTGTTGAGCATAAGTATGTGATTATTACAACCTACTTTCGCATATGAAATTCAAATTAAAATTTTGAAATAACTGGTGTTGCTGTAAAACAAAGCTGTAGAATACTGAAAAAAGTCATTAAGGTAACACCATGTAAGCAACATTACATTACAGAGTGTAAGTTGTTTTCCAGCTCAAGGACAAAAATAAAATCAATTTCACAGAAAGATAACTAGTACAAGAGATGCAGTGTAATTGGTTAAAAATTCTGCCAATGTAATTAATATAACATTGTTTATCAAAATTAGCGTCAAGGACTCATTTAATGGATTTGTCATTTACCGTCCAAACAACTAATAATTAAGAGGAAACAATCTACTACGTATTATAACACGTGACAGTTTATTACCTTTCCCATCATTTCCGGTTCAGAAGCTGAAGCGTCCCAGCGATTGTTGAGAATGAAGATATTTGGTTTTGAAAGCCTTTCACTAACTTTATGAAAGAAATTCTTCTCCTGTAACACGACAAAGTAAATTATAAGACGAATATTGGATTAGAAAAGACCTGTTTTAAATTGACGCTGAGTCCCGACTTTTTTGTATGTTCTTCCCTTTGGTCAAGTTTTGATTAAAAAATACTTAACATGGTTCTATTCCATCGAATTACATATATAATTAATTATGGCAAAGTAAACTGCCACTGCACTCTCATTAATACAAGAAAGACGTTGCACTAAAACTTGCACTTTCATGGTGAACTTTACAGAAATAAAATGTTCTAACTAAGAACTTCTGATACATGCATTTTACATGTTAGGTGATGCCACCGAAATCTCAGTCCTCAGTTGTGGGAGCATTTGCATTTGCTTCCCATGTGTCCCATTTCACTGCGTAGCATTGTTTACAAATCCAGGTGTCACCGAAAAGACGCTTTACCAAAGGAAGCCGTTGCTAGCACCTTTGTTTAATCTGCGATTTTCCGAAGTTTCACGAGAAAACCGAACAAAACGTTTTGGGGGGGAAATGCAACTTTGACCCACGATTTCACCAGGAAGCAAGCCACAAAATTTAATAAAATTAGTGTTAAATTTAAGTTTTTACTTTGATATTCGACCTTTAAGACTACTTCTCCAAATTAAAATGACACTGCATGCAAATTCTTGAGAGTTAATAAAAACTTTCTAAAATTGTGCTTTCAATAGTTGTTTACTCAAAGTAAATTACCGTTTGCATAAGTGTTGACTCTGCATTGGCTACAAGAATAAAAACATCAGCATCTAAGCAATGCTCATCAATCCATTTGTCCAAGTTTGGAGACACATCAATTCCAGGGCTATAAACAAAGCAATATATTAAAGAGTTGAAATATAAGATGTACCAAAACTCAAACTTAGTGTAAATTAATTGTTATAATCGTAATATCAAGATATTATTACATTCCTATACGGAATTAAATTTTGATAACAAACTTCAAAGAAATGTGAAAAAAACCAGGATGCAGCAGCCTGGATTTGAACTAGGGACCTTCTGCAAATGGTGCAAATGACTTAACCACTTGGCTACTGCATTTCCGAATGGTCAACGCAGTCCAAAGTTCATCCCTAACAACTAGCCAACCAAATTCAACATTCCAGTGATATGTTGCTCACACTAGGGCAATTTTAACTAACTTGGTTAATCTTTTATTTTGACTAATCTGGAGCCAGAAACATGGGCATTCTGGTTCAAAATGTTTCGAAATAAAAATTAATTAAATGCTTGTCTCTACAGTGATGTTTGGTGTAATTTATCTGAACACAGAAAGATCTCTGACTTCAAAAGTGCCAGCTACTTACCTGTCCACAAGAATCACATCATCTTTGAGTAAGGCGCAACTTTCTTTGGGCCAGCGTATTTTCACCAAACCCTGGCCACCCATTTCTGATGTGTGTAGAGCATGTGCAAGGTGACCAACAGACTGTAATTATAAATGAAAGATAGGCCACGTAAAATCTGATTACAAATTTTAGTAAATCCAAAACATGCACAAATGACCAAAAAATAATAATTTAAAATAGATCATAAACAAAGCATTCTCCAAAATCAGCAACAGCTGTGATAATAAGGATATTTATTAAGAACATTTGTGAAACGACAAATAACATGAGGATAGCATGCATAATTACAAAAAAGCATATTTAAGATTATTAACACGCAACACAGGAATGATAAGAGCAAGCACAGCAGTACAAGAAGACACATAACAGGAGTTATGAGAGCTTACACAGATGATGTACAAACACGATCAACAAAAGCACCTTATGTTATAAAAATTACGATATTTCGTAAAGAGAACATAGTGTTTTAATAGGCGTTATTTTAAAACAGTACAAGGAAGAGCTCAAGTGGCTAACTCACTCTTCAATATGATATTGTGTGTGTGTGTGTGTGTGTGTGCGTGCATGTGTGCGCGCGCGCGTAAATTTTACACAGGGATCGGCAATGCCTGGAAATACATTGCTTTTTCCATTAAAAGATCAAAGATCAAAGTGACTGACACCTTTACCAAGTGCTGTAGTTTTAAACGAGTTTGTTACTGACAGACTGCCACATTAAGAATGGCTTGTACACTTCATAAAATATGTGAGTTCTATTAAGCCATGTGTATCACGAAACTCATGTTGCAGTGCACATTTGAGGGCCACTCTGTATACATACTGATTCTAAATTACAAACTTATCAAGTCATGAATGTGCGCAGATAAGAAATGCAAAAGAATTATGGTTAATGTGACCCATACAAGAGTTAAAATTAGTAGTCACAAAACATGATCTGCCAAGATCAAAATGCTATCATTAACAGCCTCGGGGTGTGCAAACCAGTTTTCGGAGCATTCACAAGAAAGCACACCTTCAACTTTCCGTTTGCTTAAAGAAATTGAAAGCGTTACCAGAAAAATGTTTCAACCATTTTCAAAGGCTCTTTGCTCTACACCGAGTCAAGAGATTTGAGCAAAAATTTATAATAAACATTTTTATAATCACAGATAACAAAACAAATTATAGACAAAAATTATAACAAAACACAGCTAACATAACAAAACAGTCTGAATAGCAAATTGCAATGACTGGCACTTAAAATGTGGTATTTGGTGCAGTTAAGCTTCATAAGTCATAAAATCTTAATTCTAACCCATGAGAGTTGCCAGCCAGATTCACAGAAGAGCAATGAAAATAAAATACAAAACCCCATCCCACCACCTACACCAAATAACAACAACCAATTTCATATTTCGGGTGTGATGTTCAATTTGTGGTAAACGAATAAAACAGAAAATCGGCTCAAAAAATCAATTTCACACAAGGTATCCACTGCTTCTAATAATTTCTGTAGAATTAGTAGAATTTGTATCAATCATGTAACTGTGCCGTAACGCACATAAACAGCGAATGTAACTTTACCGATTACGCACGTATATTATTAAATGTTCTCACCTCTACCGGTTGCCTTTCCTCACTGTCCCCTATGAGTAGATATGCCTCACCCCCATCAGACCCCTCTACTTGTAGAAAACAATTTGTGGTGTGTCCGATTCCACTGGGTAGCAGTTTCTCTTTTAGCATTGCATTAACAACCGTACTTTTGCCATTACTGGTCCTAGAAAAAAATATGGGAAATATTAACAACATTTATCAGTGGCTCATGTCTTAGTTGCAGCGTCCTTGAAAATATTTTTATAATAATTCTAAACTTTATAAAATTATTATGTTGGGCTACCACAAATGTGGAAGTAAAACAATGTCTTATACGGTTTCCTTGGTGTTTGTGCCACCTAGCATGTGACATTATTACAAAACCACAATTTTGTTGCAATAACGTAAAAAGTCATACTGATTACTGGTATAGCTAATTATGGAATACTACAAAGTTTTCTAACAATGATTTTCTTACCTTGAGAATCAATTTCTAATTTACCAAATATTTTCTTATCGTTGCTTGATTTAGGAAGCCTCAACATCAATAAGTGACTCTTACTATTACCAACCATAGCACAAAATAGCTATATTCTAACTACACAGTACACAAAGATATTACTAATTTTAAAATAAATTTTGGAGACATCTGGCATTAGTAACAGCTATTTTATTTGAGCTATTAGTTGGTCCCAGACAAAACTATTAATGTCATGTGTATGTTATGTATGTTCATTTTTCAAAAAAGTAAATCCTGCAAAAATCCACCTTAATTTGCAATGTT
The DNA here is from genome assembly GCA_030141605.1 of Tubiluchus corallicola. Lineage (NCBI taxonomy): Eukaryota > Metazoa > Priapulida > Priapulimorpha > Priapulimorphida > Tubiluchidae > Tubiluchus > Tubiluchus corallicola. The sequence goes on along the minus strand of JAQGDQ010000038.1, from coordinate 718,288 downwards.
TTTCTAAACTACTCAGTGACTATTACGTTGAAAAAACAAACATTTACCGTCCAAAAAAGGCTACTTTCATCTGCTTTCTTCCAATCACTTCTGTGATTCCATTTATTTTTTGGAGAAAATTCTTCACTACAGTGTTTTCGTCCTCTGTTACAATTCTAGCATCTTGTACACCTTGAAAGAAGCCACATGTCTACATGTACGCAAACATAAAAAAGAGCTCTAACAGCTCTTTTGTTGAACTCTTTAAGAGTTGTATACTGCAAAGCATTATATGAATTGTTCAACTTGAACGAATTTGGTCAGCTGTATATGAGAAGTCTCAGAATTTCAGAACCATATGATATTACACTATGACAGAAAGCTGCAACATCTACTTTTTAAATGGCCTGAAAAATGTTGGAATATCGCAAAAGAACTATAAATACACATCAATGAAAAGTACATAATTTAATAAAACATAAGTATATTAGTCTAATAAAGGCTTGTAATATTGTAATAAGTCATATTGTTATAGCTAATAATAAAATTACGTTCTCTAACACTGATCCTCTTACCTTGAGCTTCAATTTCTAAATGAGCAGCAAGAAACAGGAAACAGCATGAGTTAACAGATCATTTTAACATAAGAGCAGCATTGACAAAAGCTTGCTAATTTAAAAAAACAATGTACTGACTAAATTAGCATACCAGACTAGTAGCAATTATTTTTTCTGCTTATTCTCTCGAAGCTAAGAGTGCCCAGGGAATTTCAAATAATTTATTAATCGAATATTTGACCTTGGGATATTTTCCTTCCATGCTCAGCATGTGGAAACAGATAATGTGGAAACAACACGTAGAAACAGAAATACAGTGCAGCAGTTATTACATCACTGTATATGTTAGTTGTAGAGTTGGAATGATAAATTTACGCACACCCACGCAATTGTTGAGCGGGTTGAGTCTTGACCCCTGTTGCTCTGGAAACATACATGTACCTGCACCCATGCTCTTGTCTAGACTGAATTGTAATGTTATTACTGCACTATTACAGCATGTTTGGTTTGAAAATTAACTGTATGGAATTTAACATATAGCATGTTGCTTTTTGATAATTAGCTTTTTCATAACGAACATTTTGCAGTGTTTCAATGAGCTTTATCAAAATGTTCCCACACAAAGTTCTGAGCTCCTTGATGCCACATGGACATACCCGACTTACTAGTGAATTAGTTTTATTATCCAGGGCAGTGAGCTGATAGTGGAATGATTGTTTTCCTGCTATACGGCAGCAATGATGGCAGACTGGTTATAATGGGACAATGATGTTGGCTTACTGAAAAGTTTAAAGAATCTATAAGTGAGCAGGTGGCATGGGATAATTAAATAGTATTTTACAATACGAATAATAACAAATAATCGAAGCTGCGAATAGGCCATTACTTAAGGACATCCCATCACCAAACCCGAAATAGTCTCCTTTTATATAAACCTAGTCGTGTCAAAATTTACATAATTTCTTGTTGTTTTGTTAAACACACACATATATATATATATATATATATGTGTGTGTGTGTGTGTGTATGTATATATAGATACATATAAATATAGATATACATATAGATACAAACACATACATAGATATGTACATATAATACATAGGGTACCTTCTAAGAATTTTGCACTTTCTCCGGTATATATTTCTATCTCATGGAATATATCATTTATTTTCTTCTTTGCTTTCACAAATATCTTTAAAGGCGACGTTGCCACTTCCTGTGTCTCTTCGGCCATTTTCCGTTTCTCATATGATCCGTTGCTTGGTTTGCTCAAAGTCTGCGCATCAACAAGAGACAAAGAGCGATTTACATATCCAGCCATAGTTTGTACCTATAGAAAAAGAAGTCACTGTATATCGCACTGCATTCATTTTCATGTACTGCATGCTGGCGTGAATTAAACACTTGTCTAAGCAAGTTTTCACAATACCAAACTGATGGCAACTCAGCCAACAAGCCCAATTTTTATTCAATATGAAGAAACATGCACAGAATTTTTAAAAATTTGACATAATTCTCAACGTAAAGTTAAAAGAGTGAAAGAAATCACCAGTGGGCTACTTAGGCTGCTCATGTATAGCACTGGTTTTCCACAAAATTTTATGCATACGCTTTAGCGCAACTGCCCTACACTGGTTAGTGGCCTACTTCGCACCCTAAAAAACTGATAGATACAGAGAGCGATTAGTTTTTCTAGATTTCTAGGGTCTATATCATCCTATATCAATAATGTAGGACTGATAAAAGGGTATATTAAAACAATAGTAAGTAAATAAATTTATTCAACGACTTACGAAACTATTTACATAGTATTACGCATAAAAGGCGCTATTACACTTTTGCACCTCCTACTTTTTTCTTGTTTGTTTTCACGCCTGTAGGCCATAAAGCAGACCAACAGGCATAATATATATGATATTCCCATAGTATTATAGGTTTTTAGGCATTGCTATTCCAAATTAAAGTTATTCATTACTTACCGCCGCCACACCCAAGAAGCTCCATGTGAATAAATGTGTTTACACATTAATGCACAGTTGCTATCACGCAGTGACGTATGTGGCCCTTAACCTGTATTTTTAGTATCGTTACATAATTTATGATTATTATGAGTTGCACCCACGGGTGTTTGTGTCGTATTATTATAATAATTAATTACAGGCCTACAAACATGTTTTTCATGTATGTTAAGTTGTTAGTCAACTTGTAACGCAAAAATAAATTGCTCTCAATATTAAAAATATGTATGTTTATTTTTATTGTATTTTCCAGCTATTTTTTATTAATCTTACTAAGCGACATCATAACTACCTATCAAACCACCAAACCGTTACCATCATCACTATCATTGGTCGTAATTTTCTTCTTCTTTTTCTTGTTCCTATTCTTGTGGTTATTGTCGTTCTGTTTCTTTATCTATCTGCTGCTGCTGTTCTTGTTCTTCTTTTTATTTTTCTTGTTCTTTTTTGTTCATGTTCTTCTTCTCCTTAATTGTTGTCTCTGTCTGTCTGTTGTTATTCTTCTTCTTTTTGTTCTTTTCCTTATTTTTCTTCAATTCTTCAGGAATCATATTTTTCTTTTGGAAAGTTTAAAATTATTTATTGCATATGGAACTACAAGTATGCAGGTGTTCAGTGTTTTCAAATGTCCTGACATCCTGAGGGGTGGTTTTTTAGGTGAATTCCAATTAGAAAGCTGCCATCAAATGTATTCATATGCAGTAAGCGACAAAAAAGCAATTTAACGATAATATTTTGTGACTACACAAACCCCTAAAACTAATGAGTAAGCCATTGTTTTAAGTATACAGTAAAAAAGACAGTAGGCGGGGGTTGTGAGCATACGGAGGGAGTATTTATTTGGCAGTACTGCAAATAATTATACTTCATTTACAACAATGCTAAAATAAAAAATTATGCAAAATGTAATACTTTTTGTGGACAGAAACAACAACAAAAAGAATTTTTTATTTGTTTTCCACTACCCCCCCCCCCAGGACCCATACAGTATACAATGAAATTATTTTAAGTTAGGCTCTGATAATGCATAAACCAATACTGTACGAAATTCGTCACGTTACTCTACACAAACATAATGGCGATCCGAACTGTATAGTGTACAACTGTGAATACTAGTTACTAATTTACTACGTACGTAATTATACATTAGATATATGACTAAATTATCACGAGATTATCGGAAACATTCAACGATGACCTACGAGCCTAGAAACGAGTAATAAAGCAGAAAAAAGTAGGAGGTGCGAAAGTGCAATAGCGCCCGCATAAAATTCCCACATAAGCTTATAAAAATACATTCTACGTAGATATAAAACAATAAAATTGCAACAAACATCACTCAAGAAAAAGAAACGAGATGAAGCAAAAACTTTTAATTTCCATCCTCGTTTAGATATCGTTATTTTGCCCACAAAAACTAATTTTTTGAAATCACTAGTAGTACCGAGTAAATCGCATAGGTAATTCTGGGCGTCCGGACGGCTTAACCCAGTATTCACTGCATATGTAGACGCCGTATAATACTTCAACCACTATATAAGTCAGCAGTTTCTCCACGATATTTAGTTTACCGCCTAAGTAAAACGCTAATAAATTTCATTCACATAACAAGAACATACGTGCAAGACAAGGACAAAACGCACAAGCGCACTAGACCTTCTCTTTCGCGTAGTGATGCAGCATGCGAAGCACAAGCGACTATCTTCACGACCGGGTGCTGCCCCGTCGTAGTTGACGCGCTGGTTGTAATACCGCACACAAAAGAAGTTTCTCCACGACAGCATTCACTTTTAAGTACCATATTCAGTGAGCGCTGTTTCTTGGGAAATGCAAGGTTTGCGCATTGTTTTTACATGCGCTAACTGACTATCGTGAGTTATAGTTTGGTGTTTTAATTAAACGATTGTGCCACGAAAGCAACAGTCATTTCCTAAAAAAACTTTGCGATTTAAATTAAAAGTTGTGAGGTACCACTAATCAGGCAATGGACGACAAGGCCTGTAGAAGTTTAACTATAAGCAGTGTGATTTGAAGCTCAACACAGAAAGGTCTTGCGTGATCGAGTAATGTAACAATGTCTCAGGCCTACGTGGCCTAGCTCAAGTCAAGGCTGGTTCAGGGCAGCCGTCCCATAGCTGCTTTTTTGACAAGATGAAGTAATTTATATCTTTGCTTACAGCTAGTTACGAGTGTGTTACCAACACGAATGCTCTGATTACTTTTTAGTAAACTTGTATAAATCTCTTAATCAAAGACTGGCAATGCCTAACCCAGTAATCATTAGCGCAGCAGTTCAAACGAGATGAGGGGCAATTTCAGTTTGATTTATGCAACTTATATACACACTCATGCTAACTTTAGATACATTTAGCTTGAACACCATTACATGTATTTGGTTAGTACACCAAATGTACTAATTTATGCTTAATCGCTCATCCTGCTATCAAGCTGCTAAATTTGATGTAACTAAAGTTTGTTGTGTTAAGGGAAACGCGTGGCCCAGTACGTCCACAAATATGTGGTGGCTACAATATAAAATCTATGCAGGCAAACTGGAAAAACAAACACAAATACGTGGCGCATGCACGTTTTGTAGCAATTATTTCAGAAAATTTCCTAGGCAACTCGAAAAATATTGCCATAATATTTTACCAATACTTTTTGGCAATACATGTATTTTTTCCATATTGTCAAAACATCGCAATAATTATGGAAAAAATATAGGTACAATATTATGGCAAGTCCACAATTTTGTCGTGCTGCCTAGGCTGTCACTGTTATATATTTACACGGATTACACGGTAAGCCAAATGACGCAAAAGGACTCATTTCACTCAAAAATATGCGCGCAAAATTAGGCGTTCCTATAATAATCCTACGACCAAAATGCTGGGCGTTCATAGTATTTTAATATCAATCCCCATATATTTAAATTTGTTGTGAAATAATGCTTTTTAATTACATGCGCAATAGAATTAATTCGCAGTGCCTTGGTATAAATTAAACGTGTGCGTAATCAGTCTAAGACTTATGTACGCAGTGTGGGTTCAAACAACAATTAAATACCCCAAGATAAAGTTCATGAAGATGAATCTGTTAAATACTGGAAGTTCAATCTTAACAAACACTGACGCTGAAAAGTACTACGTACAGTCTCTTGTATCTATCAGCATAAAAATTCAAACAAAAAATGAAGCCAATTATTGAAAAACAAATAGGGTCTTTATTAATCGGAAAAGGGTTCGCTCAGCTCATATTGTCTTCCAAGCTGGGAGAGATTTGCTATCCAGCGACAGGTTTGCTCAATTTTTTTGGCCCGGAGAAGCATTGATTTTACTCTTTCTAATCATCCCAGACACCATACCTCTGCATACTCAAGCACAATATTTCGCCATTATAATGGTTCCATTTTACTGCTAGAAAGATTTTAATTGCAGAGAAATCTTGTAGGGTTAATAAAGAAAATAATAACTATACACTCTAGACGTTGAACTCTAAGACGTGGAGTCTCATATTCGAGAAACTTATAGATTTGACTCTTTCTAACCTCTTAGGGCACTATAGTCTGCATACTCAAACAGTAATTCACCAATATAACGTCTCTGTTTTACAGCAAAACAAATTTTAGTCGCAGAAATCTCGTATGGTTTTCTCTTGCTTTATGTATTTCAAATCATTCTCCACGTCTGTCTGCAAGTAGCTTTTGATATAATAGAGCAACTGCAGGAGTGCTGAGTGCCTGGATCAGGAGGTAGAGCTTCGCTGTTTATCGACGTTCGTCCATCTGTATATTGTCACGTTGGGAAAATCAAAGGTGTGCTAAAGCCAGAGGTTTGATAACTGTCATAAAACTTTTTACAACCAGCGACTCATAACAACCTATGGTGAGTGCCAAAATTTCCTATGGCTTAACTTGCTTTACATGGAGCATTCCGCTACTCGCAAAATGCTGTAATGAATGATGCACTAGCTGTTTTGGTGTGCATAGATTTTTTATTACTGTACCCGTTTTTATGATAGGCTAGATATTTTTGAATCAAAGTTCAGTCATATTTTAATAAAATGCTGATCTAAACTGTCTTCTGCTTCGTTCATTTAGAAACTACACGTACACGAAATACTGAAAAATAAGAAATTGATCAATTTAATTTAGTAAAGTGATGAATCTTAAAAAATACTGTAAATTACCAAAATTAATGATTCGTTAAGTTTTATAAACGAAAATAAAAAATTAGACACAACATGAAATTTTATTGATGTCCAAATGTCACGTTTTTTTTGGAACACACCTTACCTTTCCTTGTTTATATTAACCCTGATACGACAAAATCAAATCCCATTTTACACATTGAAAAACGTTAAGCTGTTTAAAACAACGTCTACGTCTAACCCTATTATACCCAAATACTTGTAACACATGAATTATACACAAAAAGGCTAGAGGTGATGCAAACTGTTCCACTGCCCTTGACAATTTCACCCAGACAGTTGACCTGACTTTTACAGTTTGGCTCCTATCTCCACTTGAAGAGTGCCAGCATTTTAAAGCCAACTGCACATAATTAGTAGATAAACTCAAAGCCCTAGGAAGAAAGAACGTCGGGGCGGAAGAATAAGGAAATGTGAAATTCAACATTATTTTTGTTAGTTGTTGCCGCCGACCATAAGCTAGCTTGTATAAGCATCATCCAGAACTAAGTCATTTCGCACGTCTAGAAACACCCTAAATTTGATTGTAACATTAATAATTTGTCAAGAACTGTGATGCATGCAAGCACATATTTCGTAAAAATATTTTGACTGTTAAATCTGGACACTAGTTTTTGTTAGGCCAAAAATAATCTTAGCAACACTGATGATAGCAGTATACTGTACTACCAATTAATTTTGTAAAAATGTTTTTGTTATTACAACCGGAATCTCTCTTGGACACCAATTAGGCTAATGAAAAATTCTAGCAGTATTCAGCAACACCAATGTTTCATTCAGAGTAACAGCACCATGGTTCAGTTATCTCATCTTACAGACACTTTGACAGAGCAGATGAGTGGTTTATATGGTTACAATACTGCAACACATTGCATTTTTCTGCACAGTGAAGAGAAATCTTCGACTTGTCTCAACAAAAAGATCACAATAACAATAGAAAAACTTGAACACGATGGAGACTGGATGGACACTTTTATTATTTAGCAGCTTACAAGACTGTTAACTACTGAAAGATGACAATCCAAGTATTCATTAACAGTGTGACCATCTCGTTAAATAGCTTAGTTACAATACTTTTTTTGCAATTTTCCTTTTTTCGCAGCATTGATTATACGGGCGAGTGTTGCACTCGCCACGTACACCGAAGACACGACTCCTGCCCATGTTTCTGGCACAGGATTATCATTGGGGAGACATCCCCGAATTGGCGCTTGTGGCCCGAGATTGCTAGGGCACCGTCAGCCCGTCGCAACGAATGTGAGCTACATAACATCGCACCTGTAGACATTCCCGTACATCTAGTACAGGGAGGGGCTACAGAACATCAGTTGGGGAGATGTTCCCGAAACGGTTCTTGTAGCCCAGGATTGCTATGTAACCTTCAACACGATTTTGTAACAATAGTTACACTTGTTTTACGGTAGTTGTGTTCTCACAACATTTTTGCAACAAAGTTGCATACATCAACGGCACTGTTCTGCCACTTTTTTACAAATTCAACTTTTTTTGGATTTTCTTGTTTTCTGTGCTTGTTATTCCTAGTTTTCAACATTTTTTTTACAACATTCCCTATTTCTATATATTTTATCACTTCTGCTCTGCACTTTCTTTCACCATAACATCATTTATACAACTATTTTTCTCAGCCTTCTTATTTCTTAGGCTTCTTATCTTAACAATTGTTTTTTACCAGTTTCTTTTAAATTTAACATTTTTGCGTTTTTACACACAACACCTGAAACAAAACACTTGATAGCACAGTTATAATAAAAAAGCAGTGCAATTGTTTACTTTATCACCTGCAAGTCTAGCATTGGCAAAGTGACTTCAGCAATATACAAGTGAATTAAATGCTCGGAATCAAGAGCTTTATAGAATCTTACCACTTAGATCACGAATGCCTCTGCAACTCAAGGCCCAATGTCCTTACAGGACGACTCCCCTCAACTGGGGTTCACTTGCGCCCCAACATTTGGGACATCTTTGTCCACCCTGGACTTTTGCCCCTTCTTTAGGGGTCACTTTGCGAGAATTTACCCTTTGTCAAAGACCCTTCTTTTTTTACTTTTTAGGGACCACTTTGACCTCTTTGGGTACTCGACAGTTTTCTGCCACTTAACAGCTTTCTAAGCAGCAAATCCCTCCCCTCCCTCATTCATGTCGCAAATAACAACACATTGTACATTGCCAAACAGGTTTTGCCAACATGAGACAAGCAGACATTATGTAAGTAATTGCACTGCCCACACAAAAATGAACTCATTGCTTAATACAATTTAGTTTCGGTGGCAACACCGGCAACCACAGGTACACGACTATGAGTCTTTGCCAGATAATCAGTATATTCCTGATATGGACTCTTCACGAACTGGGTTGGCTTCCACAAATCCGGAGTTAGATAACTGTAAGTCGCTGCTATTGCCTCGTATGTGGCCTTTGCTGTAAACAAAAGTGTTGGTAAAATATATTAAAGTTTAATAAGTCCAGACTACACAAAAAACTTATGCATATACTACTGTGTGTAAAATTTTGTACTGAATAAGAAAATCATATGTACCAAAGTTTCCAAGTGTAGAAGTGCTGCCTCTTGCAGAAGTATAACAGTCTTCTATACCAGCCATATGCAACAGCTTTTTTGGAACAGGTGCAGAAACTATTCCAGTACCTCTAGGAGCAGGTATCAGTCGCACTAGTACACTTCCACATTTACCGGTAACCTACGTTAAAGACGTAATAGATAATTACATCCTAAGCTTCTTGCCACTTTCAGACTAAGATATCTTAAGGCAATTTTGGTAGTCTCAGATTTATTTTAATGCAGCTAGAAAATAGTTTCACTAGAATCAAACGGTAATTCCTGTTTGCATCACAGACTACAAAAATATCACGTCAAAGCTAAGAAAATCAATCCAGGTAGCAGAAAAGACTGGGCTGGCATGTTACTTCAAATACATAACATAAGCTCACCTTACAAGGCACAGTATGGGGTTTTCCGATCTTATTACCCCAATAGCCACGACGCACCGGTACGACAGACAACTTAGCAAGGATAATGGCTCCTCTAATAGCCGTAGCAACCTCCTTAGAACACTTCACACCCAGACCAATATGGCCATTGTGGTCGCCGATAGCAACAAACGCCTAAAAATAAAGTGTCCATATACTAAATTTAACAGGCTTATGGCACTACTTAAAGAAGGCTTTCAATACAGCTGTTATTCATTTCAGCCACAAGCTTATAAACAGGGATGTTACAGAAACGAAATTTTCGTTTTGGTTTGCCGATAATTGCACTTTTGGTTTTGGCGAAATTCATTAAATTCCAAAAACGAAATTTCTATAAATTTCGGTAGAATTTTTCTAGGTTTTACTAGTATTTATCCAATTTACCTTTTCTTTTCTCCCAGATGTCAAAAACTGCTGAAAAATCTAGGCTAAATTAGTTCAAATAAAGCGAAAATTTCGTTTACATAACAGTCTGTGACGTGGCTTTACCGGCAACGTGGCACATCTTCAGTGCTGACGACTCTGAAGTTTTAGGGTCTCCCCAGCCCACTCAATCGAAATATTGAACCACGTTTGAATTTACCTGAGCAAAATCACGTTTAATTTTACAGTTTATGAAATATAGGCCCACGAAACAAAATTTGTTTATTTCTAACGAAGCATTGTGATCTTTAAACATTAATCATCAAGGATACTTAAATCCGAGGTAAGCCACTCCATCAAACTTGAGGTTCTACATTATAAAACTTCCTTGTCCTTTTTTGTATTAGAATTTTTGATCAGTAAAGTTGCACCACAGCAAATAAAGGCAAACAAATAAAAAACAAAATAGTTTACCAAAAATTTCAGTTTCGGTTTGTAAATTCAGTTTCCGAAACATCCCTGCTTATAAACATGAAAACTGATTACACCATGTGATGTCAGGCTAGAACACCCCAAAATCGTCACACAGCTATAAATGTCATTATTAATTCACTAAAACGCTTTTTCTAAACATTAGCATGACGCATCTCAAATGAAGTTTAAATGTTTTAATTAAACAGTGAATAGAATTCCCATATAAAATGGGTAAGTAGCAACTCACCTTGAACCTTGTTCGTTGACCGGCCCTGGTCTGCTTCTGGACAGGCATAATCTTAAGCACTTCGTCCTTAAGTGAAGATCCCAAGAAAAAATCCACAATCTCCGACTCCTGAAAAAGTATAGCAGATTTCTAAACACAGCCACTGCTGATGTTGGTATTAAGAGTTTGCTATAATAACGAGGTGCTTTAATACAAGTGTCTACACAAATGGAGATATTATAACGAGGCTTGCTATCATTTTGAATTTAGAAGTACCTTTTAATGGGCCTCCCTACTTATGGCATTACATTTCGTAAGTAAACGCTTACCCGTTGCCAGGCCAATTCCGATTTGATTCCCGTTGGTTAGTTTAACTAACTTGATTTCAGTTACAAAAAAAATAGACTGCAAATTGCACAAATCACCAACTATACAAAAGCTCCTCGCTTAGAAACTATAATTGAATATTGGTGAATTGCTCTTTTGAATGTGCACACATTTATACAAACATTTCACCAAAGATAGATGGTATTGTTAGTCATGTGATGTTTTATGTCTGCTATTTTTTGAGGCAATGGAAAATGTTTAATAATCATTCAAAGAAAGGAGAAATCACATTTGCAGTGTGTTTTTGTTTTTCTCAAAAAACATTTGATTAACTACACCTTTATTGTAGCATTCAGATATATACAACAACGTCCGAGTACATGTGATTTAGATAGTTTAGAGGAAAACACTGTCCGGCACACAATAGATTTCCTCAAACGGCACCAAATTCATTGATGTACCTAGTAGAAAATACGAAGTCTTGCAATTGCTTTAAAAGCATTAAGGTATATCTGTCCTACAGAATCTGTCTCAGATGAGCGATAAATTATAGAATTCTAACAAAATTACGCAGGGTCTGCAATAAATACAAATTTAAATGCAAAGGTTCAATAGACTGTTAACAAAATGTACAACCATGTTGAGCAAACACACACACACCTTGATAGGCAGAGAGAAAAGGTATATCTCTTCTAGAGATTTTACTTTGCCATCTTTTACTAGCCGCCCAAGCTTAGTGACAGGCACCCATTCCTTATCTCCCTCCTTGCCACGTCCTCTTCCACGACCACGCCCTCTGCCACGACCCCTGCCTCGCCCTCTTCCACGACCACCAAAACCGCCTCGAAATCCACCACGTCCACCGGCAGCTGAATCCGCCATTGCTGCAAAAGAAGAGAAAAAGAAAACTATGTGATATCGATGTAGCCAAAGCAAATAGCTTGGCCCTCAAGTTTATATAAGGCAGATACAAGATGTACCTTATCATGTCTTCTTCTTTTGAACTATAAGCACTTTAACACACTTTACTGTACATTTTGCATTACCCTTTTTAACTTCCCATGTTACAACATAAATAAACTGCAATTGCTAAATGTTGCTAAATTATATTATATTAGGCTAAATTTTAGTGTACTGTGAATTACTTTGAGACAAACTAATTTGAAATCTGCAGTCATAATGCGGTCTCTTAGCAGACAATAGGACTGATATACAGAAACAAAGTACATCAAAGTTACACCATTTAACACTGCACTAAAGCCTGGAAACACTGAGTATCCCAGCATTAACCAGAAAAGTATCACACACAAGGACAAACACTGTACACGGATGGCCAAAGTTTAGTTTGCCCTGATAACAACCATGTGTGGTCTGAATCCACTGCTGAGCAAAATGGTGTTGTAGCCTGTCTAGGTGTCGTAAATAAGCAATCCAAAATATTGCTTCTGACTGATTACTATCCAGTAAGAACATATAATAAAAGCATGCAGGACGAGGACAAGAGAAGGCAAAATATTTCGCTGTTTTGTGTTCATAAATCAAATTTAATAAAGGACAACCTTAGAATTAAAATAAAAAGTGGTGTGGAATTCAGTGGCAACTCTAACCCCTAATTGTAAAATATGGATTTGGTTACACATGCCTCAGTAATGTTTCAAATCGGTTTTCTTTTTTGAAAATAAATGAATTAGAAACTTAACAAAATGAAAAACATTCAAATACTACTTTTCCCTTTTAATGATATCAGGCTGTCATTTTAACCTTATAACCTAAAAATGCAAAATCGTTAACTGCCATGTCAGTGTACAAGATATTTTCATAAAACAAGAACAGAGGCAATATAGACTAAAAAAGCAAAATTTACGCTTCAAAAAGTATCAGTTATGCCCAAATGCCATAACTATCGACTACCGACACTGATTTTTAACTTTTATCACCAAAGTCGACTTTTATCTTTAAAAGAAGGTGCATTTATTTAGAACTAACTAAATATATTGTTTTAATAATATATGCTAAAGGTATTTAGTAATTCTGAAAACAGAATAGCAATTGTTCAAGGTCGTCGGCAACTCGCCACTCCCCGCAACAAGCCGCCATTTTTTGCCACGTCGCTAACAGCGAAGTTCATATTGAAAAATTTTTGTTCGTTAAAATTAGCGTCAACAAAGCTAAATTCGCATAAATATTACCGGTAACTAATAACCAGACAAGTCTGCTACGCAAATATGTAATTAAAAGCAGTTTTTATAAGTAAATAAAAGTGATTAACAAGGATTCTTGAAAAGCGACTTTCAACTTACGTTTTCCTCCTCCAGCTTATGGAGACAAAGAGGCAGAGAAACCACATGACACGAATGACGTAGTTCATTACTAATACGCATGCGGAACAGGGATTTCTGGCGATTCTCCAACATCAGATATTGAACATCATCTCGAAACTTTCAAAGAATAATTCACATTCGACACCAAGATTATTATTCTTAAGTAAATTTTATTATTAAAAATTGATAGAAGTAAAGATAATATACTTACCTTATCAGATTTAATTATAGTTAATTCATTGTAAGAAAAATAAAAGAAAGAGTGAAAACAAGCAGGAAGGCAGAAATGAGGCAATACAAACAAACACTAAAATATGAACTGGAGGGAAGAAAGGAAGAATAAAAAAATCAGACAAAGCAGATGAAGAAGTAAAGAAAAAAAGAAAACGAGGAAGAACTATATATTAAAGATATAAAGAAAGGGATGAACAAAGGCAGGGTAGAGAAGTTACAAGGAGAAATAAAACGATAAAGAAAGGGTAGAAGAAAGACAAAAAAAGAACAGAAAGAAGGAATGAACAAAGCAAATATTTAAACAAAAACGGAGAATTAAAAGAACGAAATGAATAAAGGAGTCATGACTCTCCAGGCAGGTAGAACAGCTTATAATAAAGCCTAGGACTGAGACCGCAAGTGATAATTGCCGCAAGTCTGCTCTGCCCTCTGCAGACTGAGGTCCTCTGCAATGTAGTTCCTCACCGCTAGTCTGCTACATTCAGTACATCCTTGTGCCTGGAGCTTCTCAAATTTTTCATGAATATGGGATGCGGATAAACGCGAGAAAGTGATATTTGCCTTTTCTGATTAGGTAGCAATATATTGCGATTACGATTGCGATACTCGACTCTCTCCACCTATCCGAGGCGGGCACCTTTATAGGGTGCAAAGTCTCTTCTTCTTTAACGCTGATCTTTTATTTGTCTTTTCCAAGTTTAATGTCTTTATTTGTCTTTATCCTGTATTCCATACATTCGTTCACTAGATTTCTAATTTCTAGCAATCCTTCCTTTTCACTGTTCATTAATACTTCCGAGTTCAAAATTTTTTTCCATTCTCCATATCTGTAACATCTAAGCATATGTTCAGTAGTGTCATCATCTTCCTCACACACTGGGCATAATAACTGATCCTTAAACTCATTCTTGTAGTTCCCCTTAACTTTAATCATATTCAGTCTTATTTTCAATATATCTTTAACCTCTTCTGGCTTGCATGTGTCTATGTAATTTTGTCGTTTCCACTCGGTATGCCTTAAAAATCTTAATTTAGTGCTGCTCCTGCATTTTTCTGCACATTCGCTCTTTATACAACATCCAATCTTATTCTTTATTTCTTTCTTCCATTCAGACTTTTTCATGACCTTCACCCTTTCTTTATTAGCATCTATGGTATATTTTTTGCAGCCTCAACTACTTCATTATACCATGACCTTTCATGTAAACTGTTTATTTGCATTTCGAGTACCTCTGATGCTAATCTGTTTGGTTTACTAATTGGTGAATTCCGATAGAACATCAATCTCCTATAATTCACTTTATGTTTTAGAGGCCATATGCCTATTTCAGTTACTAATCACCAGTATGGCGTTGATTCACTAAGATTAAATAAGGTTTTTAAAGCATTTGCTTGAATCATTTCTAATTTCTCCCAGTCAGTTGTTGTCAAATTTGACAATGTCTCAGAACTATTTAGCACTGCACTCACTGAAAGAAGCTCGTACAGCATTAGTGTAACCCCTGTTGAGCAATCTCCCACTTTCAGCTCACCTCCTATTGTATTGATATAATTAATTATCATTTTATTTTTCCCGGTTCGTTTTCCCAACATTGTTTCCCAACAATATAGATATCTATGGACATCGCCCTGTAAAGTGCTGACACACAGTGGTAGTAAAGGGCGAAGTAGGTTCTATTTTCGTTGAAGACTAGCTTTGTAGCTGAAGTTTTTTGTGGACTATGTGATGATTTTAGCTTTCGGTTTTGTGCTTCTTATAATATAATGATCTAGAATGGAAAGCGACGTTCATGCTCAAAAATTTACTAGAATCGTTTTATTACTTAGTTACATTGCTTTTGTCTGATTGGTAAGCATTTGACTATCATGTTATGTTTAATTATGCCGATTTTATTCGATGATACCTTATCTACAGTTGGCGTGAGTTACTTACGATTCATTGCACTCTAACTTAAATTAACAATCTGTTTATAGTTAATAAGACGTACTTTGTCGTTAATAATGAATTACAAAGTTCTCTAAATTTCTTTACATAGTTACATAAAATTGAAGTAAATTAGAACTACGTCGAGAAGATCTACTACTTACTAGTGCTTAATATGTCTTGAAATTTTGTATGCATCTGCAGTTCAGATCGTTTTCCGTTAAGTAGCGTTTTAACATTCTAATGCATCTATTGGCCTGAGAAATAATATGTTCAGCATGATAGTTAACTTCAGGTTGTTTGAGGTTAATACTCCCAAATCAAATACAGTTGTTTTTTTCTTCAATAACACTATGTCTCATAATAAGGTGTTGCAGAATTAGAATGAATACGAAGTGTGCTTCATTCACTGTGTTTGGGGGGATATTAACCAGTTGTCACCCCATTGCTCAATTTCATATAGGTCTGCTTGTAATATTTCTTGATTAGAGGTGTTTCTAATGGGACGGTAAGGTTTTATATCACCAACAAAATAATGTATGTGTGTCAGATGACACACAATCAGTAATGTCATTGATAAAAATGAGAAAACTGTAGGGGCCCGACAAATTCCCTTGAGGAATGCCACTGGTTACATTTCTCCAGGAAGTAGTTAGACCATTTAAAACTGCTCTTAGAAGTCTGCGCATTATAAAATATTGAAACTATTGGAGGTGATTACCTCTTATCTGCGAATTCTAATTTTAATTTGAGAGTATGAAGATGAACAGAATCAAATACCTTCCTAAAATCGTTGTACAAAATACCACTAGATGGGAGGGAAGGGTCATTAAGAAACTGAGACCAGTTCTCATGAAGATCATGACTGTTGCAAAATTATCGGTTGGTGCCTACAAAAAAGCTTCGATCCACTGCAGATTATCTAACTTGTACAGCATTGATGCAGTAAGCAACAGTATCAAAAGCCTTGCAAAGTGAAGGTAAATGATATCAGTGAGAACTTTGTCACCCCAGTTACTTGTCAAGTCATTAAAAGCCGCAAGCAACTGAGTAATGCACGAAGATCTAGCTTGGAGTGCATGTTGCTTACACAGATGATATATTGTACCTTGTATTACATGGTCTGTTGAACTACATCCAGACTAAACCTGTCAAGCAGTTTAACTATCCGATTCTGACTAGTAAGTGTCACCGGGACCATAATTTACCACTTCTCAAACCATTGAAATATTGGCACATATTTGCATCATTCCATTGATGCAGTAAGGTTCCCTGCCAGATTGAACGATTGAACATACAGAATAATGGATTAGCTACCCTCTCAAAGTATGTTAAATGTTAATGTGAATATTATCTGGTCTACTTTCATGGTCTTTCTTCAGCTTCCTCATTTTCTTGCTTTCCTACTGTCTGGTGTAATATTAACAGTATAAATGATAGATTCACAGTTAGATGAGCGAATAGAACGGAGGCAAAAAATTTATTTAGCACCTTGGCTTTCTGAGCATTGTCAATTACTTTGGTCCAGTCAAACTCTAGCAGTTGAACGTGTTTAAACCGCTAGTTAACTGGAGGAAGTGGAAGAAGTTCCAGTGAACTTACAAGTTTAGTTGTAGAACCTTTTTGGATTATCTAAACTACTGACCATTCACATTTAAATTTTCAGGCCCATTCTTTACCCAAGTATTTCTTTTCTGGTGCTTAGCTTACTTAACTGACCCGAAAGAAGTCCAAAGGTGTTGATAACACTGACCATCTTTAACCACTGTGTGCGAAGTATAAACGTCGCAATGTCTACTAATTCTTCCCAAGTTCCAATGAAGAGAGACCATTTCTCATTTAGTTCTGTTATTAAATAATAAATCCCAGTTTATACTTTGCACTTTATTGTTAAAACCAATTATATCAGCTTTATGAATAAAGATCTTTCTCTTCTTTTTCTTTTCTTTATTCACTTGGCTCTTAGAAAAACACACTTTGACGTTTATGGTTTTGTGGCTTGTATATGACAGTAGCTGGAGATTATATTATAGTTTTATGCAGTCATCTATGTAATTATTTTAGGCCCAATAATCTGCAAAGTATGTTGGCCTAAAGTGTCCGTGAGACTAGGTCCAGTGCACTGGTCACATGCTTAGGCTTCACTTGAATGGCTCCTGAACATTTGACTTCAGTACTCATTCTTGTTGGTTTCATTTACAAGTTGCACTGATTGTAGCTGTTTACCTTGTAGAGAGAGGCTGTTTATATACATCCACATCTGAATGTGGATAAGACACCGCTGCCATTCAGTGGCTTATTTTAGAGGAGTATCCTTGACAATGAGCCAGATTCCAGCGTGTTCAATTGGTAGGGTGTTGTTGAATGTTGGATGCTGGATTGTAATGCCGAAGTGGATAAAAACAAAATAAAAAATAAACATATACTATATAAATAGCATATAAATACACTTTTTGTAGTTTAATATTTGAATAGTCATTGTCACATAAGTGATTAGAATATGGTACTTCAGAGTTGATGTTGAACAAAAAAAATTGTAAAAAATTATAAAAATTTAAATTTTGTAAAAATGCTTTTGCTTATAGTTATTGTAAAAATACATGGACAGACAAATCACATTGTGTCCACTATTAAACTTGGGCTCAAAAAATGTACCTGTAGTGAGCATACTGTTTGGACTTACTGAGCTTCCCATTAATGTTAGGCTTTTAGTTTGCTAAAATTAATAACGTGTTTTCCCTAAAAATGAGAAAAAATGTAGCACTCTGCGTCCATTTTGCTAAAATATGCTCATATTTTGTGCATAGTGCTTGTATGTATGAGGTGTGTACGCAGCAATAGTATCGTCAGCACTAATGCCAATCTGAAGGTAATTACATTCAGTACTGCAATAACTAAGGACTGTGTGCTTAACTGTTTTAGTGCTTTATCATTTTACTTTCCCTTGTACAAAGTCAAACAATAGTAACTTTGTCTGAATTTGCTGGGTCCGCTGTTAACAAAATTTTCAAATTGGGGACAATTTCGTTTCTTAACACAAGACTTTTGTCATGAAATTTTTGATGTAAAAACTATCTTACTCATGAAATCCAGCAGTCTTATATTATTTCTTGTATTTTCAGTATTAACAGAATTCGTACGTGTACATCATATCCTATAAGTGGACATGAGCAATATTGATGACATAAAAGATAGTACAAGCCATATAAAATATTTCTAAAGAGCAGTCTCGAAGATATTATGCCTTTTTGAAGTGGTCATTCCTTCAAATCTCTGCATTAATCATTAATATATCAATGACATAAACTCTCTTGTTTGACAGCAATTAATTTAGCAGACACACGACAATAGCTAGGTAATGCACGCAATCATCAGAAGAATTGAGCCTTTCAAATGTACTGCCAAAAATTTGGTTAGTTGACTATTTAGTTATATCCCAGTCCAAAGTTATCTTACTCCCTCAATCCGTTGTGTATTCTTTTAAGTTATGCATCTTACTGAGATCAAGCCTGATGCTCATATCCGTGCTGGAACGTCTGTTAATAGGTACTGCTCATACTTCGTCATACTTGACAGAATAGGCCATATAAGTTGTTTGCTTACCTGAGATTTTGGTAATCATTCTGTAATTATTCTAAGTTTGATTATACTGGCGTGATCATGTATAGAAAATCGTTTATGAATATAGCTTGTTTTGTTTATCATAATTATTAAGGCTACCTAGTACATATGTATACCAACACCCCATAATTGTCTTGTCAGAGGCTGAGGAGAAAATTTTATTGCAATTTATTACATTACGATACTTATTACTTTTTGATTTGAGGTATAAGTTCACGTAACCAGATCATAGGTCGTTGATAGGTGGTAAAGTCATACTCATAATAAAATGCTTTTTGTTGCCGGTTTTAAAAATAACGCGACACTGTTTAGCACCAATACGCTAAACTTGTATATTTCATACCATTGTATATAAGATCTTAGGTGCCAGGGAAAAAGTTCGCAAATTTCTTAAAACAGTCTGAATGCTGCATTTGCTTTACTTTGTCTGATTCTGCATCTCAATAAGTTTGCTTTGTAAATAACATCACAGAAATTTGTGACTTCATTTATACGGTTTCTGGTTGCATACTTGATTCACAAGCTGTCTGGTCCAGGACTAAGCCCCTGTACCTAGCTACAGTAATGTATTATTGATTCCCAGCTTCATTGCTGGTCTGCTGCTGCAACAGCTCAGCTGGCAAGCAAGCTAATGTACAGCATGAAGCCCGTCTGGGCTGTGACCAAACATTTCCTTTCAGTTAGGAGAGTAACTAGTGAGAGTCATTCAGTGAGTACGTGTGAATATTGGCTAATTTCGTTTAATGACTGTGCTAAAATTGACCACTTGGTGACAGTCATGGAATCACGTTGAAACTATGATTGATTAGTTCGTTGTCTTGTGTTATTAACTGTAATCATGTGTAGATATTGCGCGGCATTTCAATAAAATCATGGGATGCATAAATATCATAACATTGAGAAAACTAGATTGAAGACTGTTATACACAGGTTAAAAATAGATTTGTATCATATGATTGTGCGTGAGTTATTCCTTGCCCCTGACCATTATCATCAATTTAATGGGATAGTTTTATGAGACTGTCATATTTGGTAAGCATCACTAGTACCTAATGTGTGTCTTAACGTGGTAACTGTGTGTCTTAACCATATTTATAACTATAAAAAGTAATGCTACAAATTACATGCAGAACATTCCTAAATAATCTGTTGTGATATACTCAAAAGCGTGATATGATCCGGAATATCATATTGGTTGACTGTGTGGTTATCATTTTCACATCAAATAATTTCGAAATAAATCTGTTGTTGGCTTGTTCAAAACATAAAACAAGCCTTTACGTGGTTGGTGCAGATATTAGGCAAAGTTGAGTTTGGAGTGTCCTTGTGGTCTACAGACTACAGTAGCAGCTTTCTCTCTCTTATACTTTTAGCATCACAGAAATTCCAGCTTGCTTCTCACTCCTGTTGCTACATTTACCTGAATATTCTTTGCTGAATCGTCATTTCATGTTTATATTTCATATTAAATATTTTTTTAAAATTTCTGGACTCAGAACTTCAATGTGCTTTTCTAGCTTTTCCCTAAATCACTTTCAGAACTACCTAGAGGCGTAATATTGAGATTAAGTTTTTGCTAACTGTAATAATGTAGGTCTGGTTTTTTCTGTGAGATCTAGACAGGCGAATGCAATTTCAATATGCTTTTTTGAAGAATGGTTTTGTGCTAAAAGTTAAATAACAAACTCTGAGCAAAAATGCTTGTAACAGAATATAACTAATTATATTCAAAGGTTGGATAAGTCACCATTTCCTGTTTTCTTTTTTAAAACTTGTGCTTATCTGGATGACCAGATGAGTAGGCTAGCAGAACTTTGCAGATGTGTACATGATCGTGTGTGTATGTCAGCCTGGCAGGGTTTGCTCAACCAGTTTGGATGTAAATCTCTACTAATCATGTATTTGTGCAAAAGCCCAATTAACACAGGACCATAATTCACACGATATTAGTTGGTTTCCTGTACCATTTGATTTATGGTGTGTGAGATAGTTATGACTCATAGATCCGTCATGAAATGTAACACGTGTAGGTTTCTGGTGCTACTTGGGTTCACCTCTCCTGGTCTTAGATGCGCTTCCAAATCTTCCCAATGGGCTTCGTTTACACCTCCTGCAGTTGTAAATTCTTGGTTGCTTGGGCAGCCGGAATACTTTTTTCTTTCATGGCATGTGCGATTTCATTCGTTAAATTAATAAAATTAAACGTCAAGAATGCAAACTTCTTATGTAGTTTTTTTCATAAAATAGAATTCTCTCCTTTTCCACTCTGCCCCTTCTCTCTTCTCTCTCTCTCTCTCTCTCTCTCTCTCTCTCTCTCTCTCTCTCTCTCACTCTCCCTCCCTCCCTCTACTTCTCTTTCTTTCTTTCTCTTTCTGTCGTTCTGTGGTTCTTTATCTTGCTCAGTTTCTTGTAGTCCATATTAAAACCTATAGTGAAATCAATTAGCTTGCTTGTGTAAAGGGGTTGTAGTGTGCACTTTCATTAATCAGTGTCCTGTGTATAGTCAATATTAATTACTCTCCGAATGAATGAAAGTAAATAGCCCATCGCTAGATCTACATTAATAGCTTGGTTTAATAATTAAATAACCTCTTGCGACTTGAGCTTTGACTGCGGCTTGTGTTTGCATGTAACGTTCACTTTGCCCGATTTGCTACTGCTTTTAATTTTCAGCAATGCCCGGGATTTTCACATTTTTTTTCTTTTAGATTATGTTAATATTATGATTTTCACTAACATTGTTACACTTTCTACATAGTATTTTGGTTATTTCACTAATACAGAAGTTTTTGTTCATTTTTGCATGGTTTTTATGGAAGACACTATGTATGCGCCTGTGCCAACCGGTGAGACCGCTTCTGCGGCGACGCCTATAACGGCCATGGAGTTAGCAAAGGAGGTGCGCCGATCTAAATTTCTGCAACGCTTGGAGACTTTTGCTGCAACAAGTACTAATACTACTAACAATACTAATTTTAAATTATAGTTGAATCTTATTAGAAACTTATTAACTTTACGTAGTGGCCGCTTGTGTAGAAACAACTATCTATGGTTATCCCTAAATGTGGCTAGCTTACAGGTTCGTCTATGGTTTAATAGAAACTTATTTGTCTATCCTTTTGCTAAATTTGTAGGCATGGTATTTCTGTTTTGTCAGTCGAACACACACATGCGCGCACACGCACACGCACACACTCACACTCATTTTGATTAGCTTTTTATGACTATCTTGTAGTGCGAATGTGGTAGTGACTATACTATGTAAAGCTAGCTTTTTCTTTACGTGTTCAGCATCTAATATAAGTCTCTAGGCATATTATATAATTTAAACAAATTTACGTGGTTCCACAATAAACCTACGGTGTGGTCATGGTCACATGCGTCATATCAAACAACTCTAACATACCCTGCATGTCCTTTCACGCTTCTCCCCTCTGAAAGTGAAACGATGTTATTTTAAGTTCATCTTACCATCGTGCTCAAAATATTACACTAACAAGAATGGTAAACACACAAAGTATCAAATAATGATGAAAGTATACAGATTCTGGAATTCTTCGTTTTTTAGTTGTGCATTCAGTGGGTGTGTATATGATACCCAATATTTTGCCATGCCATGCTGTCATCGTAAACAGACTGTAAAGCAAAAACTCCAATATTTGTCCAGCTACAGTCCGTAATGGAAAAGCAGAGAAATAATTTCAAACAAAATGCATTAAGCTCATCGTGCAATGCATGCACGGCTAGTTTTTGCGATAAATGATCCAATAAAATTGTCATCACAATTTCATGTCTCCTTTTATTGCTCCACAATAATTTGCTTGTTAATCTCTCTCTCTTTCTCTCTCTCTCTCTCTCTCTCTCTCTCTCTCTCTCTCTCTCTCTCTCTCTCTCTCTCTCTCTCTCTCTCTCTCTCTCTCTCTCTCTCTCTCTCTCTCTCTCTCTCTCTCTCTCTACCTCTACCTCTACCTCTACCGCTACCTCTACCTCTACCTCTTCCTCCCCCTACCCCTCCCCCTCCGCGTCCGTCCGTCTGCATGCATGCATGCATATATGTCTCTCTCTGTCTGTCTGTCTCTCTCTCTCTCTCTCTCTCTCTCTCTCTCTCTCTCTCTCTCTCTCTCTCTCTCTCTCTCTCTCTCTCTCTCTCTCTTTCTCTCTGTCTCTCTGTCTCTCTCTCCCTCTCCCTGTCCCTCTCCCAGTTAAATCATGTTGTCCCTATACACAAGATTTACACAGCTTATCCTATTTCAGATTTTACAGGCACTTGAAAACTAAAAAATACACTTTCTACAATGTTAAATCTAATGGTCTCAACATGGAAGCATTTCAGGAAATTATTATTGATCATTAAACACACACTGTTAACACACCATTCATGTCCAGACATGTTTTTCTTTTCTTGCATTGACTGTGGGCAGCATTGATCATCCTTGTAACTCTGTCTTTAAGAAGCCCAGTCTCTCACAGCATGCAGCCTGGGAAGGCTATAAATTAATTTGTCCCGTTTCAAAGCTATGTAATTCATCTGGCTGGCTTCTCCACAGATGGGGAGAAATTGGTAATTTATTGGGAATATTAGCCTGCGTTTCGTCTCTAGTATCAATTACGGGTGTTGTAAAATGAAGAGGTGAATGACTGGCATTTATTGGAGAATCTGTTCTGAAGAGTACTTTTAACTCTTTTAAAAACATGCATGGCCCACGTGTGTTTAATCAGAAGCTGATTTCGATACTCCACTCGGTCAAAGAGAAGTTTTCTTCCCCAGGATATACATACGTTCTGAAGAAATGAGATTGTGTGCTCACGCAATGAGAGTGTAAGACCCATTGGTTAACTTGGTTTTAATCACCTTTTTAGATATTTCCCTCAATAGAATAGCAAGTTTAGTAGTTGCACCTCTCATTTTAACAGAGTTTTTACTTAGTATAGATAGCTTAGATAAGCCTTTGGTTTTCTCTTATCAGGAAAATGTAGCAGGCTAACTATTAGGGAATTGAGCCAGCAATGAACGAATTTGACAAATTAGTTTATAGTCTAGTGATCATAAGGTCGTTCAAAATTTTTAGAGATTAGATATCTTATACATTTTTGAAAGGCCAAGAATCTGCCTTAACCTAAAAATTATCTTTCCATTTTTTCAAAAACAGCTTGGTGGCCATCTTGGATTTTCAAAATGAGACCCTTTGTAAAAAATGAATATTTTCACTGCATGGTCAGTTAATCCTCCAATTCCAGTGGCTAATTCTTTCTTTGTGAACTGGACAAAGCAATGCATATAAATGGGTAGAAGGCCCTGGGATGTTGGGGAGAGGGTGGCGATGTATAGGTTAGGAGGCTGTCCAGGAGGTACCTCCCGCACCTCTTTATGGGTTGCAACTTCCTCTTTGCAGTTTCCAATCAAATTTTTGATTTCTATTAATACTTGCTGTTATGTTTAAGTCATTAGCAGTAATCTCATACATAATTAGGCTACCTGGACCAGTAAGTTCCAATTCATGCCTGGTAACCCTTAGCCGACCAAGGTGGGGTAAAAAATTACCCCAGGAGTGTTTGCTCACATTTTTATATTGATGCATACAACGAAAAATTATACAAACTAATAGTGATTATTCACGCTTTTTTACAAAGCACAGGTGATAGATACTACCTGATGTGGGGTAACTTATTACCCCCTTTTACGTAGGCAAAATTTTGGAATTTACTTTGCAGTATTTTTCTTTCTGTCAGCAATATGTGTTTATTTTAAAACTGAGATATGCTGCAAACCTCCCAATTGCAGCCTGCAGTTCTGCAGAGTGTTTTTTCTAACGATCTGTTGAGGAAATTTCATATAGTATGAAATTTCATTCTTCATTTAGTGATATAGGTGGAAATACAGCTGTAGATGAAGCTGATGAAGATAAAATTTCATGAGGTCCAGCAAGTGAAGACTAAGTGGATGTATTAGAATTAAACAGTGAACATGTTAGGCTATTATAAAAATTTTCACAAGACTTGAAAAACCAAACATAAATAATATACCATAAACAACATAGTGCAATAGTGGAAAACCTTTTTGTCCTCGGTGCCCTCATATATCTATGCCAACTTGCCGCAGAATTGGCTTTGTACTAATAGGAGCACCTCGATTACCAGTTGCTCATTCCATCCAGTTAGTAATACATAGTAAGCAATACTTTCATGGAGTAATTTTTACCCCCGCTTGGTCTTTAGTGTAATATAAAAACACCTTGGCCGACTAAGGGTTAAGTTTTATTTGTGTTACAGTATGTTATTACCACAACAGTATGACATACTCATTTTGGTGATGTATCATAGATAATCCGGGCTGTTAGCCGAAAAAAAGGGGACTAACTAGATACGGGTACCAAATTTCCAGGAATAATTTTTTTAGTCCATTCCAACAGCGTTTTGGACATTTTTATAACATTTTATATTTTGGCCCACTGTCCCGGGACATTAAAATGTCAAAATATGGTCCTGCACTTTAGAGGCTTGTAACTCCAAAACTGTCCCAGATAGACACTTTTTAACATTTGGGACGAATAGAAAGTTATATATCGGCTTTCATTTAGTGATACCGTTAGTGACATTAGAACACATGAAGTGGCCAAATTACGTCGTCAGTACCCCCTATCCACTCATAAACTTTCAAGTATTTGTTCATAACTTGCAAGTGACGCCATAAAATGTAAAGAAATATATTATGTATGCCAAGGGCAGTGATGACGTCATCTGCTGTCCTGTCCTAGGAAATGTGGTCCTAGAAAATCTACTAGGAACCAGATATATTTAAAGTATTGTAAACAGATAATCTAAATTCAACATGTATCCGTCCCGACGCGCTCTGCTAATACAGCACAGGTTAGGTTTTAATGACCCACAAATGCAAAATCAGTATATGTATCTATATGTGGTGTAAAAAGGGGTGCGAGTGGACAGTCATTAAAGATGCGAAATGGATTAAGAATATCCACAACGCATCCCTTATTGGTGACCGGTAATAAAGTCACAGGAAAAAGTCACATTTAATTTTGGCTAGGATTAGAGGTTCGGGCTAATGTTAGGATCAGGTTTTTTTCCTGTGTCTTTTTTCCTACGATTTTTTATGTAATTTTTTACCAGTGACTTTTTTACCTGGATTCCCCGTATCTTATCTTATCCATAGCGTAAACAGGGATTAACTAGCCACAATCTTGTGGATTCGAATAGTGTAAAAGCAAGTCCTGCTATTCTGTTATTGTCCGACCGAAAAACATTGTATAGAGCCTAAGTAAAATTTAGTGTTGTATTCGTGTAGTGGTACTAACTTATTACGTCTTAGAACGTACTGTATTGTATTGAGGTTTAAGTGAGCTTTTTTTTTTATTTAGCAATACTATTTTATTTAGCTTGATTTATGAAGGTTGCTATAATACTAATCATACTGTCTGTTTGTTGATTGTCAACAAGTGTTGTGTGTTGAGCTCACATTGCTAGTTTTTACTTTTTCATACCTAATCCCTACATAACATGGATTAACAGGTAAACTTGTTTCTAACAACTGAAAAAAAATAATGTTTTTTTTTCAGAAATTGTAATTATGGATGAAAGTACGGAAGGGCCTATGGATCCAGAGGTAAGAAAGTGTATTCAATTAATTTCAAACTGCTAAAGTAAAGCAGTGTTTGAATTTCATCACTCATTATCCCTGCTGAGTGACTAGAAGTAATATGTAAATAATTGGAAAATTAATGGGTTTAACTAAATCGACGATTCTAGTGTTCTGTTGGTTTTAACATTACTTTTGTTTGCCAGTGGTTCTACACTTTAATTCTATCAACGATGCACCAATATGCGATGGCATTAGTGTAGCTCATACTTCTACTTGGCAGCTTGTTTAAATATTTGCAAGAGAGAATGTAGGTTGCATATTGATTAATTAATCTGTGAGAGATTCATTACTATCTTCATGGTCCTACTGTAAACACTGCTCTAAATTCACCATCTTTATTATTTATAAATATTATTTTTGTCGGCTCTATTGTGCAGTTAGTAAGTAATATTTAACAAAATTTTCTTTCTAATGCGTTTGTAACATGAACAGTGATCATGAAGGATGGCATCTTAATTGTGAAATACGGATACTCATAGTAACTCGTTTTGATCAAAGGCATGATAATAATGGCAAAACAAATTTTCTATAAAATTGTATTTTAGCTATAATGAGTTTTGGTAAATGATATCAACTTAACTCAAGTTTCAACTTTGCATGTTTTTAGGAATTTTTTGATGACACCGAACAATGGTCCTAGTTTTACAATTTACATGATTACGTGATTATAGTGCTTTAGTTTGATTAAGTTAATTTAGCTTATTTGAGACAAAGTTCTTTCTAACTGTAAACAATGGAAACATTTTATTTTTATATCACACGATTTATGTCTTTAATAAAGTTAATGTAAAATCACAATACCATAAAAATACAATGAATTGAAAGGTTTTTCCACTTGACATCTATAACTTGCAGCTGATTAATGCCCTCCTATGTTAAAACATGTCTTGGCTCGAGTTTCATCTGTTTGAGATTTTCTGTCTTATAAATGAGTTTTAAGAAGTACCATATATGAGTGGTAAGAAAGGCTTTCATTAGTTGCCTTTCGTAACGTCAGTAGTACTAAAAGTTGTAAAATGTACAGATTTACTATGCCTGAAAGTTTCTAGTTAACGAGATATTTACACTGTTCTGGCTTCAGTTGTTGTGTAAATCCCTTTAAGTCCCATTGCCAAGTAAACTTAAAAGTTGCAAGCTGCTTAGCTAGGACTGGTAATTTAGACGTTTTGGTTGCCGCTTCACTGTAAATATTTGTAAATGTGTAGCATGTTGATAAATTACATCCAGCCTTCTAAGTTCTTGCTAATTATATTTTCAGTGTACTCCTGAGTTGCATGAAGTTAATAGTATAGTTAGTTAATTGCAATCAAAAGTTAAATATTTTTATTTGATACAGTAATTGTGTAGATTTTAACAATTGTGGAGTATGTGTGTGGCATCTGGATGGATAATTAATTAGAATGCCTTGTAATAGTATGTATTGATGTTTTTCAAACTCTTTGTTATAAGCAGAATTGTCATTTGTGATACCTGTGTGTTTAGACTACCTTTTTTGACTATAATATTTTGTTCCCACTAATTTTGTTTATCCCGTGTTTATAATTTTATTTCTATCCATTTTTTTAGAGGGAGCCACTCCAGTTTCAGGTCTCTACTGAAGGCCTGACATCAGAAATGGCAGAATGCATTACAAACATTCAAAATGTGGCACAGCAAACTCTTTACCACTGGAAAACCTTTCCCATACAGCTTCCCTCTCCAGTGGGCATACTCACCAGAGATTCTACACCGGTAAGTTAGACTTTGTGAACAGTTTCCTGGTTGGCGGAACCCAAAGTGGGCCTCTTGAATCATTATTACAAATTAAAATTAATCTGTCAAGTTAATTCAGATATCATTTTGGCATGAACTCTATTTGGTTTGTTATTAGTAATATACAGTAGTTGAGAAAAATCACATCTGCAGGAGGGCCAATGCTACTGATCTTCAGACACATTTGTTTTATTTTGTGCAGGAAATTCAGCACCTTCTTTACATATTTGAGTTTTAGAGTTTTAGTTATTGCATGTTTTGAACCTTCTGTATAAATTTGAAGCTAATGTTGTTTCATTTGCTCTGATATGTGCTCTTACAATACTGCTTTTGATGTATTTAAATATACATTTATTGAATGACCCGGCACACACTAACTTACACCAGCTTCTCCAACTGCATTCGTCCCTACATTAAACAAACTGGTCATGTTCATGGCTACGGATTTTCTCAGTTAACGATCGTGTAGTACTTCGATGTATGTATACTAACAGATACGTATATACCTTTGTTGTCCACGAATTAAATCAGTTTATTGCGCTTAGCAAATGTAACTAATAATGAATGTCTGTGTAAGTACATTTAAGGCATTGATTAAATTTCTTTGTCAATAGGGTATCAGCATGCGTGACCTCTTTATCGCTCCTAGTTTCGACGAGCTTGACCAAGTGGCACTAGATAGTAATGGCGATGCTAAACGTCTCGATGACAAGCAGTTACAAGCAATTCGCGAAAATGGGTTCGAATTATTTTTCTAATTTTATATCAGCATTTAATAATGACGTGTTCGTTAATTAATTGGTATTTCGCATGTACATTGAAATACTTTTGCTTTGGACGAGTTTCTCGTTTAATTGTTTCTTTTACTTTGACTTTTATTTCATTTAATAACTAAGAAACTATAAAGACTTGGGGAAAAAACTTCATCAGCTTATGGGCCTGGTGGGTGCGGAGTTCTGGTGCATGGGACTAAATTAATTTACGTTGGTTAAGTGGTTAGGACTGTGGTCTACAAAACGCAAGTTTAGATTAAAAAGTGTGCAACTAACTAGTTGTTTGAAAGTTTGTTATTAGACAAGATAAGTAAATAAATTTGGAATATGGTGGGTAGGGCTGAGCTTGTGTATCAGAAATGTGGAGTTCTAACTTTGTTGGTGGTTGTGCAAAGTATGCATTGTACTATACACACTTAAAAGCTTGCAGAAAGAGGAATTAAACTTTGATGTGTAGAAAACTATGGCAGTCTGAAAGTTAAGTGGTGGTGGAGTTAGCGTAGAGAAAATGTGAGAATTGAAAAAAATTATTGGTAATGTACGATTTTATGTCATGTAGTTATTTGGGTCATTTGACTGTCAAAAAAGCTAAAATGGAATTACAGGTGTTATTCTTTACAGCACAAGAAAACACTCCATATAGATAAAGCTTAAAAAATTCGCCTTGAAATTCTATACCTCTTACATACTGACTTTTTACATACAGGACTTCATTTGGCAGTAATGCTGTATAAAACATGTAATTTAAACTCCCGCGATGACCGTTAGACGCAGCCATTTAGACGACAGGTCATTTGAAACGAGTTTAGATAACCATGTTGAAACTTTGAAGAAATAATCTGAGCATTTGTAACGCTACTAACTAAGTAAAATTATAAATTACTGTATCTTGTTAATAAGATTAAAAGTACATTTTTTTGGTTAATGAGTGGTGCACCCTGGAGGGCAAGTCAGCGAGATTTTACCAATTGGTGAAAACATTTTAAATAATTAATAATTTCTTTTCTAATTACATAAGCCTGTTCAGCAGGTAAGCGAAAAGCTAAGTAATATAGATTTGCATGGAAAGTGTTGTGGGACATAATTTAACATTGCCTTTTCTTCTGCGGATTTACGTTTGCATGGTGAAGTCATGTAATGGTGACTTCGGAACAGTATTGCGGGAGATTTAAAATAAAGACAAATGAAAATTCCTTTCAATGCGAATATGATATACGCATAAAATTGCTACAAAGTAATGTAATTTTTAAGGCGATTTTTTGAAACCACTTCAGTTACCCCTTTCCTTATCCATTAAAGCACTGTCAGTTAAAATATAATCAATGGTGCTGATTTTAACAGTGTGGTTCTTGTATGCCATCCATCGTGTTGCTTATGCTGAAATTGTTTGTGGTATGCCAACACAAAATGAGATTTCCAAGATGTCAATTGGCTATTGATATTCAGTAATATGCAACTAGGGCATATACAGTATTAGAAAAAGACGAAATCTGCTGTGCCATTAAAATTATGACTGGTAATTATAACAGGTAGCAGACGTGGAGTTTAAATTATCAATTAGGATTGTACGTTTAAATATCAGGTTCCTGAGAAACTCAGAAACAATGCAACTAGCTAAAAAGTTAGGTTTTATTTGTTACTGATAATTACTCTAATGTTGCCTGTATTTTGCAGGGAGTTTGAGGTTGACAGTATCAGCTTTCCCAACCAAGTGCATAGGTGGCGTCTTAGTCAACTTCTGCAGAAGGGAATTATACGAGCTCATCACTCTTTATTAGATGTAAATATGTTAACATTTATTTTACCATTTAATGAATTGGATTTATTATAAAATACAACTTAACTTGGTTATGTAATGCTGTTGATTGACATATGCTACAGGTAGTAAATTTGGCAACTTTGAATCAAAATAATATACTAAATAAAATTTTTTGCAAATAGTTAAAAGTAATGGTTTTATCATAGCAATACGTAACATGATGCAAAAAATGAAAATTTTGCAGTAACGTCTGAAATAAAAATATTAACATCAAGAAATAAAATTATAAATCTGTACACTTAGACATGAGTTTTCAAAAATCAGTGCTTTTCTCTTTTTAGGATACAGCGCTAGCTCTGAGATTGTTGATAATCACAGCTAGAAATAGGATATATTCCCATTTCTTCAGTCTTTCAGAGTCGTTCATGGCTTTACTGCGAGGATTTCTTAAACTGCTAGGTACTGCACATGTAGCTTGACATCCATTCGACACAATTTAATTTAGGCAAGAAATTTTGGAACACAAGCCAAAAATTTCAGTTAAGAAAAGCTTGAACAGAAAGAAAATCAATCAGTAACCCAGAATCTTTCATGTAGCTGTTTTTTGCTGAGTAATAGAGTTGAAAAGTGCCATTAAGAATGTAGGTTGGCTAATTTTAATACTAGTTGTTGTGAAATAAGCCACAATGGTTTATTAAGTTCTGCGTCTACAGTCATGACCTAATAATAATAATTTTAGTACTATATTTTTACATTGGAATTTGTCATTATTGAGATGTGTTGCTCAGTCATATATTTAACTGTTTTATATTCTCTGAAGCTTGTATCACTATTTGTTATACCACAACATTTATAATAAAATTATCCTTGTTTTGATTTATTGAATGGTTTGATATAATTACAATGTATTTCTTTTTGTTTTGTGCAGATGTTGTGATTGGCGTTCCTTCTAATTCTGCTGTAAACTTAGAGCAGAAAGTCTGGGAGGAACGAAGAAAGTATCTTGTGGCCGAACTAATTTGTAGGGTGAGTCAAGTCACTTTTATATATTTTGTTACCATTCTTTGTTTTTTTATAGCTACGTTGTCGCTGTTAAACCATTGGGATAGTGTAATATTTTAAGATAATTTGTTGACATCTTTTATGTCTCTTTTTTGGCAGATGCGTTGCATTATTTGCAAATTGCTAATTCTACAATATCATTTACAATGGGTTACAAAGATTACAATGTTTGAATAATTGTATTATTGTGCTACAGAACTCGGGTAAGTGGAACAAAACAGTCAATCATT
The DNA here is from genome assembly GCA_030141605.1 of Tubiluchus corallicola. NCBI lineage: Eukaryota > Metazoa > Priapulida > Priapulimorpha > Priapulimorphida > Tubiluchidae > Tubiluchus > Tubiluchus corallicola. Next base: position 685,793 of record JAQGDQ010000038.1, on the reverse strand, counting down.
TGTGAAAACAGGCCAAAATAAGTAATTTTGTAGGCTTGATAAAAAGAAACCCTGTTACGGCTCACTAGTTTATAATAGTCTGAAGGCTATTTTATGTAAAATTTATCAATAGTTTGCGTTGTTTTACAACTGTGGTTCCCCTCCACATAATTTGCTGGAGAGAACAGCCTGAACAGACACAACTAAACCCATTAATTCAATATCACCCGGCTATATTGCCATATAACACGTCCAAAATAAATTAATGTGTACATGCAAAAAACCAGTTCTGGTATCTGAAAAAGGAAGTTGCAGTTTGTAGAAGCAAGGAACATCTGTACAGTGATCGTATTACAGTTATTGGCTAGAAATACATTTTGTATTTGAACTTGCTAGCGACTATTGTGTGTCATTATTTGTATTTTGTTTCAGAGAGGGCAGGAGCCGACATGGGAGAATTATTGTTTATACATAAAGCAAAAGTGTCGCCAGCATAGTATGGAGAAATACCGTCTAGTATGTAAATTAGATTTAGCCAAAACATGATTAGACATTGTCACTCTGATTGTGTTAAAGCTGGTTTTGAGATGAGTTAATAGTTACCTAAAAGTGATTTTAACTTCACATTTTTGGCATCCTATGCTAGTACACTACTAAATAGTTAACTGGGAATTCTTAAAGGAAAACTGGACCCAGTCTTAAACAATAGCTCATAATGATCTAACCTATGAAATATTGAAAGGGAACATATTTTCAGAATTCCATAAGTGAGAGAATCATTACTGCAAAAAAGCTAATTTAACCTTCGCGTGGCTAGTTTTTTGCTGTTACATACATTTCGCATTTGGCTAGTTAGATGGGCACTAGTGCTTGCATCTCGGATATGTGTTGCACCATAATCAGGTGCTGTACCTTCCTGTTCAGATGTTTAGGTTATGATGTAGTGCACCCGGTCAAGAGTTTGTGCGTGGACATGGACAGCAAACTTGAAATTTGAATTTTAAACTTAAAATTTGCCGAGTTTTTTTATATCACGCTGAACAGTAGCGCTGTATTTTAATTTTTGCTTTTGCAAATACGTTGCAAGACACTCGTGGCATGTTTGTAATGTTGAAAATTATGTTCACTTTTGATATCATTGTTCGCTGCACTCCCCAGCTATTATTAACTATCAACTTATTATTTAATTATCAAAAAAACACTTTGGCATTATTATTGGTGTTAAAATGTATACTTTTTACCATATTGCAAAATCAGGTAGGATATGAAAAATCATCCTGTTTTCCTTTAATAAGCACCAACTGAATGCTTTTGTACTAAATTTTGTCTGTGCCCTTCTAAATGTTCTTACATTGGTACTGCTTTAACATTTTTCTGTTATTTTCAGCTGATGAGGCCCGCTATGAATAAATATCATAATCTTTGAGATATAAAAGGCATTACGTTTTTCTCCTTTAATTTCATTTATTTAATTGAAGGATTGAACACGCGGTCAATCAATTTTTTGAACTAAAATTGGCCAAAGCGAGAAAATATGAAAAAGACAATTGTGAATTTTTCAAATTTCTCTTTTTCAACCAAGTTTGGTTTCAGAAACTTAAGACTGAGTGAACGTCTTTTCTAAGATTGTAGACAGCTATCTAAATATCTTTGGTCGAAAGACTTGAAATTATAGATAATTGGTTTTAATTGTGATTTGTAGGAAGACAGTGAGCAGCTACCGCTTTTACCATACTTGTTCCAAAGTCCTAAGGGCATTGAAGTAGATCTACGATTATATAATCAAGGTATAGCACATAATACAATAAGTCCTCGCTTAATGATGTATTTTAATGATAACAGAAATCTTTTGTCTCATTAATGGCGATGTTTGATTTTAACAATAGTTCTTGCCATATTTTAAGTACTGAGAGCTTGTTTATTGTGGTGATGCTTTGTAAAGAAACAGTTACTAATGTCTGTTAAAGCTGCTGTAAATTTTGTTACTAAGTCATAGCAATTTGTCAGATGCTAATACATGCCTCTTCAACATCATTTATTGATGGCACATGCCCACGTAAAAGTAAAGCTACCTGCTCTGAGAAAAAACTTCTGCTGTGCTACACTTACAATGTGCATGTAAGAGTAGTAACTTTGTTATTTGTCTTTGCGCTGCTGAAAGAATGATATGCTTATAAACTTTCTAGCGAGTATAGTTAGCTAGCATGGAAGAGAAAATCCATAACAATAGAAGTTAATTTGAACATTCTGAGATGCTCACCACTGAGATGTCTTTTCTTTTACTGATAGAAACTGAGCAGTAAGCATCAGCAATATTCTCATTTAATGTGAATCAACTATAACAAAGGTTCACAATTATTCAAAAAAATAAGCAAATAAAAGTAGACATGAAAACTGCTACACTAACAGTATTTACACCAACAATGGAAGGATAACATTATGCCTGTTCTTACATGTTAATTTCATCAAAGCTGCAGTAAAAAAATTGAAATTCAGTGTTTACAAAAATACAAGATTCTCTGTATGTTTAATTTTATGCAAACCATGCAGTTATTAAATTACAATAAATATTTACTTTAAAACAAACCATTAGTTATTAAATTACAATAAATATTTACTTTAAAACTCGTAAAACAATTTATGTGAGGTAAGCATTATCAATTCTGACGTATTGAATACATCTGCATAATTTTACATTATTCTTACGAAAGCTTCGTCTAATGATGGACTTATTTAACATCGCAATTATGGAACAAATTCACTTTGTTAATTAAGAATTAAATCTTCATCTTGTCTGATTTTCTGTATAAAGTTTATTCATGCATGAATCATCACATAGGTATTTAAGCAATTTCTTGAAATTACATTGTTTAATGTATTGTATCTATATTGGCAATTTTATATTTGCAGATTTGAGTATGAAAGCATTACGTCTCGTGACGCCCATACTTGAGCAAGAATCAAAAGGTTGGTTTATACAATTCAGAGAAAAATGTGTCTCAGAACGCAAAGCTCGTGGTATTAGCGATGAAATTATCGAGAAGGTATGAGACTTGGACTTACTGTGTGATTTGCAACTTTATATTATTGAAATTTGAGAAGTTGCAGAGATTCGTTCTCAACTTCAAGCAATCCTGATTTTACACTGGCTATGCTATTTTGTCCCATATGATATATGTAAAACATTCTCACTTTGACTAATTTCATTATTACTATATTAAGGCAGGCCACTGACTTTTGCCTTTCACTTCTTCGTATGATTGCAGTGTACATTTATAATTATTGTACTAGTTTATCAAACACACAATGTTTTTGGTTTCTGAATCATCAGAAAATTTCATGTATTTTCACGAGCACTGTCATTGACAATTGTAGCTAAAGAAAGATAGGTTTACTTTTCTTTCATTGTTTTACACGAGAAGCACATGTAAGCACATTGACTTGTGCCAATTCCTGTTACACTGACTGTACTTAGAGCAAGGTTGAAAATGAGTCACTTTCTTGGGCACAGTCATTTAGACATGCTGACATGAATATTGTTGTTAGGTAAACACATTTTGATATACAAAGATATACAAAAATTTTGTTACAAGGTGCTGAAAATGCCTGCAAATTGTTTCAAATAAATAATCATGAAAAGCAAACGTGTTTTGTTAATGTGTTCAGGTGAAGTAACATAACTTTCACATTAACTCATTAGTCCTTATCATTCATGTCATCATTCTTATCACGTTTGAGGTTTCACTTAATGCTATGGATTTAAGTTGCTTGACTACAAATATCTTTTTAATGTTTGCAGGAGGTAAATGTACTAGTCATAGATGAATACATACGCAGAGTCTACAATTCCATATTGAACAGTGCAGATATCAGTGCTTTAGGTTACAATGTCGGTAAGTATCAACTAATGACTCTCGAGTCCATATAAGTTTTCTCGTAAGCAGAGCTGAAAATTGCTATATTTCTAAACTCGCATTTCAGTTGAAAAACATAGAATGCTGGCAGATTTTTTGTGAGGCAATTGTTAAAGAGGCGAGTTTTTGGTGAACTTGCAATTCTAAACCTGGTCTCCATATCTGTCAAACTAAGTTAATGTTCTTATATTGCATTATGCGCTTGTGTGTTTAATACTCTCTTTTTTCTGTTGCAAGTTTACAGAACACATTTATTCTTGTGTTATGTAGGAAATTTACTTGTGGAGCATGCACAGTCTATGGTATTTATGCACAGAGCTCTGGACAAGGCTAGAGAAAAGTGGGAAAAACTGAGTAGCACTACACAGGAAAAACTTGCTAAAGATTATCCTATACATTCTCGTATTGGCCCATGGGTTCGTGACAAGATACGAGAAGCTGAGGTAGCTGCTGTTAGCTTACACAACTTTTTTTTAAATTTGTATGTAGTTTATATGAAACATGGTTGGATTAAATCAGTGTTATAATGATTGCGATCGGTATCTTGATCAAATTCTGTGATCACATAAATGATTGCAGTCTTTTTCTCAAAACATGGTCATTGATCTTGATCACATTGTTTTTCACAAGTGATTGTTTTTGCGATCATTTCTTTTTAACCTTCAAAGAAATTATCAGAATTCCTGCTCATTTTTTGTTACATTTTATTTTAATATAAGATAAATAATTGCCAAATACATATCTGTTATTTGCTGTCAGAATTTCAATGGGAAAATCTCTGATACTATTATAATAGTGCAGGCCGAGACTACTGTACCAATCATGAAAGTGAATTTGAAAGTATTGGTAAAGTCTATGGCTACAGTAACGTCTAGAAGTTTAGAATACCACAAATACAACCATATGTGAACAAAATACCGGTGTGCTTTAATTTGTGAACTTATGTATATCAAGTATTTACTTGATACCACAATTAGAATCGATCGTGATCACAATCTCAATCAGAAATTTTCTAATGATGATCATAATCGCAGTCAATTTTCTCATGTTTACTAACAACATGACAAAATTATTGAAACTGAACAAGGTTTTATATTACTGCATATTTTGTAGGATGTATGAGATGATAAAAAACTGAAAGTAAACGGTTTTTTTAAATCAAAAATGGCCTGACCTTTAAATATGATTTTCAAAATTTGGAATTTTTTTACAGCAAATTCTATGTAACATTAGATACAGCTAATTTAATCTACAAATTGCAGTTTAAATTGTTGCGTTGCTTGTCCCGCCATTATTATACCTGCTCCCTTGATTTAATATTTCATTATGTTTATATTATTATTGGGCATCATTTTTCATTAATTTAATTTTATATATGTGTGCCATCTAACTTTTTCATTATAGGACCAATTCTTAAAGGATAATTTATGGACAGCTCATGAAGAAGCACTGTCTTCACTACGCAGAAAGGATCTACGCCAGGCAGTCTACTTTTTACAGCGTGATCTTAACTTTATGAAAGAGGTTTGTTTTGTTATGAGCAATTAAGTTATCTTGTTCCATAATTGGGAGGATTTTGACTTTTATTGGTACTTGATGAAGTAAATGTGCAGTCAGCTAATCATTTGTCAACAAAAGTTAGGCAGAAAAATGAAACATTATGGATGAAGGCAATAGAACAAAGTGTCGATAGTGTTAGATGATACATTCTAAGACACTTGTTTTTTCTTTGCACACAACGTGAAATTGCTTTTTTAATGCGAGTTCCTTTGGATTATCACACCATAAATTTCCACAGTATACATATGAATGCGGCATTAATAACAATAGTATAATTTGACAGCTATTCTGCAAGCCTTTAAGTACATGCATATAGCATATTAACTAGTTTTTCAGTGGTACGTGAAAACTGTTAGTGTTTTGACATTACAGCCAGGTTTACATGCATAATTCAATTAGACGATACCACGTAATCCAAATATATCAAAGAACTCGTTTTTAGCGGTCTCATTATTTTATTTAAATATATATGCTTTCTTACATAAAGTTATTTATTACAGAGAGAACCTATTCTACGTCAAGAATTGAGTTACGTCAAGAACCCAACACGCTACTTTCAATGGAATACTCACATTTGGTTTCCTCATAACTGGGTTGTAACACGAGTCCTTCATGGTCAAGCGGAAGTCATCCCAACTCGGATTGTGGACACTCCGACCAACATCACGGCACCTCGCTCCGATCCTAGTCAGGTCGGTGGATTTAACAAGGAGGTCAGCCAAGTTGCGTTATGACTGTTATCCTCCTTTGCATGCACTTCCCGTTTTTTAATGACAAATTAAGCAGGTGCCCATTTCTGTTAAAAATGTGGGTATTATATCTTGCATGGCCTTTTATGGCAGGTAATAAAGTGAATTCTGTAAAAAAATTGCTAACAAAAATCGCACTCCAAATCACTTCACCCAGATCCCAATTTTTATTTGCTTTTAGAATAAATCTAAATGTGTGTCCCTTTTTGACTGAGCAGTAATTTTTTTGTTCCTGCACTGAAAGCTCATTTCCTATTGTTGAAGTCATATTGCGCATGCATGCTTGTGCACTTAAGTAGTTCAAAACCATAAAGCTCTAAATTATTATTACAAGCATTTCAGTCTTTTGATACTACTTCAGGTGATATGCATTTTTAAAGTTAAGATATTTCCTAAATATTTGTATAGGTTGTGTTACAATTTTTTTATGACCAACATGTTAAAGATTTTTTGCTAAGGAAATTTCCTGTCTTTTACGCAATTTTTGAAGTGTGTCTAATGATGGAGTTGCTCATTGGTCTAAAATAAATGAAATCTGCTCCAAGATATTGCCGAGAAAATAAATCATTCTTAAAATGTTAAATTTTGCTATTTGTGTTTTACAGGCCTGTAATTTGTAACAAAATTATCATCACACTTTAGTTGCTCAATAATAATTTTCGTCTTATATAAGTTGCATATAATTATTATTACATTAGTGGTATTTTATATCGATATATTTTAGATAAGGTTATTGCAATCGCACAACAGTTGGTGTTTTTCTTGACATAAAATTATTGGATTTCTGAGGTTAAGGTACTATTTATCTTGCAAGAAACAGGCGTGTAGTTTTTTGTACATGTACGTATAATAGCCCTCAAATGAGCTGCAAATGTGTGTATTAGCTTCCCATATGTTCTTCTATTGTGAGACATTTACATGATGTGTACATACGTGTTCCTTTTCTTTCAGGCTGTATATTTAGTTGAAAAGGAAGTCAAGCGCACGACAAGCACACGTTATTTATTTTGGCGCTGGGTTAATTACTGCATGAGAACGTGGTGCTGGACTTGGAATGCCATGTACATTTTTGGTGTCTTGATTCCGTGGTGTAGTCCATTGAGTTTTAGAGCATTGTTTTACCGGGAACCTTTTATGCCTGACCTTGAGCTCAGTCAGGTTAATGTAAGTTTACCATACTCACTATTACTGCATTCTACTTCCACGGAATCTGTTTCTATGTTTTAGTAAATGTGTAATAAATAACTTTTACATTATCATTGGTTGTCGAATATTTGTAATTAAAATAACTGACACGTACATCTTCTCAGGGTAGTGAACATCATTTTAATATGAATTGCAAGATAAAAAAGTGCTATTATAGGAGGCACCCAGAAATAAAATAAATGCTATTCTATAAATTGAATGTTTTTGTGTGCTTTATATCGATGTCAAAATACCTGTAATTGCAGGGCACACTTTGTCCAAGGAAGTCATCTCTTACGCATACACTCTGTTCGTTGTTGCATTCTCTTTGGCGACACATATCCAAATCACGGACCGAATTCGAGTCCCGTCCTGATACAGGTATTTTTTGTTATAATATACAGCTGTTTTCTTATGCGATACAGCTCGGTGTGGTCTGGTGCCATATAGTGAGTGATGTGAACTCTTAAAATGCAAAACATATAAGAGGCATGCTCTCAGTTTGTCCCCTCACAAATCTCAAGTCATCAAATGCAACTTTACATTCTTTATTGTGACTTAATTTTATCTCGCCTGGAAATCGCCTCATGGTTAGCTATTACTTATAATGTTTTGCCAACTGAACTGAATTCTATTCACAAAATTGAACATGAAAGCAAATTAAAGGCAAAATGGTTCAAAAAAACCTTGCTTATGAAGACTTGTGCATTTTTATAATGTTTGTTTTTAGGATTTTTAGGTAAAGACATGACTCGTCATCTAAATCGGCTGTGGAACTACGTAGGCAAAGGCTTCTTCGGAACACTTGCAATTGCTTTGTTTTTCCCTGTACTTTGTATTTCTGCTTCAACTTGTTCGTTTATCATTGCCATTCTAGCCCCATTATGGTGAGTTTGTTTAGTACTATTTTATAAACAATCTTCATTAAGTTGTTTTACTGTTCAAGGTGTCTTGGATAGCTAGATAACAGCTGCAGGCTATGCACATCAAGTTGCGAATTTGCACCAGTAGTACTTGCAAGTTGGCCCCATTATTTGTATAAGTGATTTGGATTCTGAAACATTTGAAAAGATCCAGATATTTGGCTTTGCTCCTAGTAAGTTTGTCGTCAAGCTTGATCGGATAAAGAAATGTCTCTAGAGAGCACAAGGCTTATGATTAGCCACATACCATTCAACACAAAATAGTTCTAGAGTGCCACACAGCTTGTATGGAGCAAGAAATAAACAAAGAGTAATGTAAAGACTTCGTCATGATGGCACAGCGCTAGAGTGAAATATGATAACTGCCTTTGTTGGTATTATGTGTAGGCTGTAATTTTCGGAGCCATGCTTGCCAACCTATTAACCAGTTGCCCTACATTCAGAGTTGCCAACTACATGTAACTATAATTATACAGAAATACTTAAAATATGAACTGATATTGGAGCATAATGAAATTCTGTGGCAATTTGACATCTTGAATGTACAACGTCTTTTTTATATTCATAACTTTATGTGAAAATTAACTGTTGCTTACATTTATATATCTAGGTTACCGGTAGTGACGCTTGTGTTACACTTACTGGGAGTTCTCTTCTATGACTTCGATTATCCAGGTGTGTATTTAAATTTGTTGTAAAAATTTGCCCTTCAAGTGTGCTTTTAGATACTTTTTAATAGAGCAGACAGTCAGTACTGTTGATTGCTAGAATAATTTGCTTAGAACTTTTTGATTTTATTGCAGATAAATCACAGAATTGTTTATTTATAATTCTGGAAGCGCTTATATGGAGGATACTTATTCAAGGCATTTTACAACCAATCTTGTGTCTTGTAGTTGCATTTATACTGTGTCCAGTATCATCAGCTTTTATAATGCTATGTAAGTAGCTGTTCATTATAATAGTTTTAGCAGTTGAAAGGTTATGGTAGGCAGGCCTGTTACCATATTAGATACTGACTACATTTATTAATTTCATATTTTTGGTTAAGCGCTTGTGCAGTAACCTATAAAGTGGTCTATTTCGACGTGATGTTCTCTTTGTTTATGTAATGTGTTATTGTTCGGTAAAATTCTATTTGATGTCACAATAGAATGTCGTTGAAACATTGCAAAAAGCAAGGGTGTGCATCAACGATGAGATGATGTCAGGACAATTGGTGACATCTTATGCCTTAACCTAAGGTCGCATTTTGGCTTGGGGAGTAGCCCAATTATATATATTAAAGTTTTTGTTTAGATGGCCTATTGAGAAGAGGTTTCAGAGCATTATGGGATGGATTTATGTTTCACGCAGTTATTAAAAAACGAGGTCGCATTCCTGCTGGGGATAGTTTCATAGCACGCCGCATAGCCGGACCAGGGCTTGCTTCTAATTATTATTATCAGGTAATAACTGCTTCGTCAAATTTCTGCAGTCAGTACGGGTTCATTTCTAATTAGTTTCTTCTTTCATTGTGGACGTGTATAAAATGTTTAAAATCATCCTGTCATGTTCGTACATAGTTAAACAAAACCTTCTATCAACACAGTATTAAAATATTAGTCTGTACATGTCTACTTAATTGATTGCTCATCTAAACAACATGCCAAGTTGTACGTGAATTTTTGAGGTAAAATAAAAATTGTTTTGATTAAAGCAAGGCTGTGGATGATACATTTTTTAAATTTCTTAAATTTGTTTGATAGGTGAAGCCAGAACAAGTTTTAGCTGCCTTTGAAGCAAGACTGGAACTTGATGAGCTACAAGCTTATAAAGATGAGATGGAGAAGCTAATAAATAATCCACAAAAAGAATATAGGTAAAATATTTAAACTTAGTCCTGTTGGTGACTAAAAATTGAAGAATGATTGCTGTTTATAATGTATTGAAAACGGAACTAGCTTGAAGTCTTGCAGAACAGCATATCTTATTACTATGTACAGTCGATAATAATTTTTAGCTGTGTCTGGTTTTCATGTATTTATGCGACTTTTTGGCCTTGTTTTAGTAGAGAGATTAACTGTGATACAGAAGAAGGACACATATCTTTGCTAGGTTCACCATATTAGTGAAAATTAATTTGGAAGTGGTGTTAACAAGCCGCTGGCATAGCATTGTCTAGTGTTTGCTGGATTAACTGCTGTGGTTGCTTTAAACATTGCTGGATGCTTTTAAAGTAGTTCTTAATTTCTTGCTGCCCACTTTTTGGAAATGTTTATACTATTCATTCTTGTTTACTTGAAGTAAGCATTTTAATGTAAATGTCAGAAACATGTAATTTTTGTATCTTTGTGTTTTTCAATATGAAAATATTGTATTTATGTTCAATTTATAATTACATTTTGCAGTGAATTTGTGAGTAAGTTATTCAGGCCATTCTCAGCTGGGTTAGTAAGAGAAGGTGTCTACAAAGAACTGGAGAAAGAGGGTCGTGATCTTTGTGCAAGCTTGAAAGAGAGAATTGAGAAGTATGTAGCTCATGATTAATCTGATGCTTATTTTGTGAATTAATTTCTTATTAAAAATTGATAGAATTTTTCCACACAATTGCATGTAATTTTTTCAGCAAAATGCATTATGTGTTTTTAGAAGGACTTTATTTTTTTTTTGTTTTGTAAATCTGGACTTGATCTGCTAAATTATGCGCCTGCATATTGCAGTTTATTGGCCAGGCCACACATCAGCTGCTGGTGCATATTTATTGAAAAAAGGACAGATAGTCATATATACATTTAATCAAAATGATGCAATGGAGATGTTTTTAAAGAGGGTTTAATAACTATTAATTGTGGTAATTACAAGTATTAACTCTGAACTAGAGATGGCCACCACATGTGCTGTAGAAACAAATAGTCTTATTTCATAAGGAAAGTTTATTCACATGCTTGCTTTAGATTAGCTGTAGCTTGTTATAACTTTTTTGGAATTTAGCACACGTTTTAAAAATTGTGCATATTAACAATGGTCACTTTAATATCTCTTGTTGCTAGTACTGAAAAATAAATAAAGTGAATTTGCATGTCCTGCTTCTTCTTGAGGTAGAGAGTTTTGTCTTAGGCTGTTATGAGGATCAATGTAACTAGAACGAAGTTAGAACTATAGAAATGGTCTAGCTGTGGCATTTTTGACTGCGAAGCCTCTGTGCTGTCCAATATGCTCATTAATCATAGCTTATTTTTCTAGACGCAAGACGGAGCTGATGATTGGTTTGAATCCTAGTATACGCAGCAAGGTGAAGCTACTCATTGATGATTTAAAACTATCGATTGCCTGTTGTTCTGTGATGTTAGAAAAATTTTATCCTAGTCATGTTATTAACCGTCTACCAATTAGTGAGGAAGATTTCTGGTCACAGAAAAATCTGGAATTCCAAAATTGGAAAGGTTTGTTTTTTTAGACATTGTAAAAGAAAAAACAGCTCGTACCATTTTACATTGAGAAGATCTATCTGCAATAATTTCTTAAACTTTCAGTAAATATCTTGCAGCATTTGAATTGTAGACACGCACAATTTTTTATACATGCTTAGCATAACATTTTGAGTGTTTAGTCTACCATGCGAAATTTAATACGTATGGACATTTTTCAACATTTGTTAAACTTGTATTTCATGATGTTATTTTTGTTTATACAAACATTATTGATTTTAGACAATGAGGTTTTTTTATTATTTCTGAACATTAGTTCATTTTCTCTAGTTCTTGTTCTCAACTTTTTACAAAACATTAACACGCAGTTGAATGATTGCAAGAAAGTTAAATTTTCTGTGAATCTTGTATGAGGAAGGCTTTGTGAACATTTCTGGAAAATTTTTAGGCCTGGCTAGCGTGATTTTATGTGAAATATTTTCTTCTTCATTCCTGACACCATTAGAAGAAACTGATACAACATTTAGACTAGAGGTATGTCATAGTCATAACAATTTCTTCATATCGGTAGTGTAGCGACCAAGAAAGAAACATTACATTATTCATAAAATTGCTGTACATAAGACAATCAGTGCTATTGTTGTAAAAAACATTAGATTTATTAAGCTCAACTTATTTTGTTAACCCAATACATGCATTGCAGTAACTGCTTATAAGCCGCTGGCTTATTTAACATTTGCTTTGTTAGTCTCTATCTTTAACTAAAGTGTAATTCATTCACATTGCATAAACAAATACAATTGCATTATTTGCAGTTTCAGATAAAATGTATGAAATTTTTTTTGTAAGATTTTGAGAAAAAATTCATTTTTAGGTAGAACACATTAGTTTGACTGAATACATAACTATGTTAGCATCAGGCGAATATAGAGATGATTTAGATTTGGTCGACACAGTAAACACAGCAAAAGGTTTGTTAATTTTTATTCTGTTTCCTGATGTCTGTTGTATAGATATTAAAAGTAAAAGTTATGAGCCTTGTAAGAAGGAGCAGTTTGCTTTTACACAAAATCTACAATTATATTACTCAATTTTTATTATTAAATAATAACGCTTTGAGAACTGCCAATCGGTAAAACAGAGCAGTTTGTCTAAAGTTTGGTTCAGTATTACTTAGTGGATTCCTATTATAACTCAGGAGCACAGTTTAAATTTTTACATGCTATATTCGGGCCAGCAATCTGTTTTTGATAGACATATGCAGGCTGTAGACATATGTAAAAAACTGTTGGTTTCTGGAATTGGATACTGATGGTAAAAAATTGTTGGATACTGATAATTACTCTATTTGCTCACTCTAATGTAAAAGAACTGTTTGTGTTGAATAAGTCTTAGTTTTGCCTTATTTCATAATTAAAAGATTATTATATTTTTACGCAATAAGAAAATTGAATTTCTAGGAAAGATACAGATAGACGCTCCATTCCTAGACATACATGTCTTTGATCCTAACTACAAGTTTGGACAACCTGCCACCAGCTTATACACAGATCGGTATGTACTCATAGCCAACAGCTAATAATTTAGCAAGTCACAATGTCACTTTTTTTTGTACAATATGGTACACTACAAGAGAGCATTCTGTGGCAGGGTGTACTTAATGTAGATGGTTGTGGTCAGACTGAAATGTAGCTCATTATCAAGGAAATCTCTAAGATGAGATGCTAAACTAGCGTGTGTCTTAGCCACATTCTTTATTGTATTCGCCGTCAGAAGAAGAAAAACGCAAAAGCAAATACGCACATGAAACTACCCAGAAGCAGCTTTTTTGATAATCATCCATCCATTTACTAATCAGGTCTGCCTCTGTTTATTCTGCTAGCATAGCAGAGCCCATTAATATCTATCTAATCTGTTAGTGCAAAAACTGTATAGTGAGTATGGGCAAGCAATGTGTTTTTGATATGATACCCTGACTATTGTGGTATTTGGTTAAGTAATAGTCCTCCTAGTTATTTTTACTTCATTAATTCATTTTATTACTTTAGTTTATTAAAATACTTTACTGTAATAAAACATACACAAAATGTACAGTAATAAAATCACAATACATATAAGTAATTGTGTATGTTCACTCTTTAGTCAGATGATTTACAATAGTGTCATATTGTTATAAATTATACATGATTAAAAACAATGATGAAGCGTTGTTAGTAAATAGAAAAAATACTTGAAAAAGTTTACAATTTAGAAATTTTTGGTTTTTTGTTGTCATCTAGGTAATTTGCTAAATGTAAGTCAGTCTTGTATTGAGTATTTCTTTGTAATTTAAATAGCATTGATTACTGTGCCAAATTCTCATTGCCACTTTTTTCATTTTTAGTCGGCGGCAACCATGGAAACGGCAAAAACTGACATTGTCAAGGATAGAGAAGCTGCCCATACCATTGCCAATCCCTCATCCTAGTCAGATTTGTTTATTTATCTACAACCGTGAAAACGAAAAAGATCCAATTCCTATAGAGAGTGAAATTTGCAAGGAACTAAGCAGAGCTGCTGAAAAAGTACCTATTCAATATGTGGAAGAAGAATAACTGATATTTAAAAAGCTACTAACGCTTGCCTATTTATTTCGTAGTTTAGTTGTAGCATAGACTGCTTGTTCTTTGTTTTGTGAATATCTGCTTACTGTGTCCATGCACATATGGTTAGTTTATAACTCCTGTTTACCATCTTTTCTAAATTTGCATTTTAGTTGAATGTTAATATGTACGTAGACGTAGTAATATAACTGCAGCAGGTGTTGTTAGCAGGGTCTTACTTTCTTACTTGCCATGCATGCAATATGTAGGTATTGCAGTGTGAATTCTTTGTTTTACTTAGTTTTCAAAGTTTGCATTGATTATATTAAGTTAAAATTATCTGTACCCTGTTTCTAGCATACTTGGCATTACACTGTGTTTGTTGTTGATGTTTGTTTTATTACTGGTCTTGTATGATATCTATGTTTTTGCATGTCTTACAAGTGAAATTGATGCTTCTTCTTTCATTTATTATTCAACTGCCTGTTGTAAGTTGTGTCAGAAACTATTTTAAAAATATATCATTTGGAAAATAAGCTGTTCTGTATCATGTATTACTTTGTACTGCTTAACTATTTCTTCTCTGTTTTACCATACCGTATCTTTTTTGCAATCTACGTACAACTATATGTACAAATTGATTTTGTCTGATATTTGCTAGTGCATTGCTTTATAGTCTCACTACCCGACAACACATTTCTACTATTACATCACACAGCGCATAGTTTATTTGTTCTCAAGACCATGTAACAGAGAAGACTAAAAAATTTATTTGCTATTGTTTTGAACCCTAAACTTGATATTAAATTGGAAAAGCTCTTGCATTGAACTAACATCGACATGTTTTTTCTCTAAATAACATTCTGAACCTTGTTTAAACTTGAATGTGCATTATGTAAGCATGTCTTAGTTGGACAGGTTCATTGCAAAGTCAGCTGGTGTGACTACAAAATGCTTAAATGTGCATTTAAAAGTGCCACTTACAGTTATCGATAATGTGTTTATGGTAACCACTTTTGTACTGCACCTAATCAGTAACTTTCGTTACACAGTGACTGTTAAATTTTGTGTGGAATTTCTTTTTTTGTTACCTATTCTATGTTTTGTATGATTCACTTATCTTTTTATCACTTAGGTGCAAGTCGGCCCATTAGCATTGGAAACTATTATACCCACCGACATGGACACACGTAGCGAGTTGACCGCCACACCTGATCGGTTGACCCCTGATCATTCGGACAGTGATGCAGGGAGTGGGGATGAACCAGTACGTAGTGTTGTTGTAAATATGTCACATATTGCCAGTGCAGAGGACATAGTCGTGTCAGAGGATGGAGTGACATATGGAACAACAGTGTGACGGTTTTAGTTACCTAGAACATTTCCAAACTTGTCTCTTGCCATGTCATCTATTGGTGATACCAAGAGAGCGAGAAAGAAATATGCATAATCAATTGATCATGCCAATATGTAATTGAACTGTGTATTGTGAAAGTGAGATAATCAACTTTGGCACGTGGTGTATTGACAGCAGTGAATCACCTCTCATCATATGACAGTGAAGTACCATGTAACAATGTTTATCTC
Organism: Tubiluchus corallicola; assembly: GCA_030141605.1. Taxonomy (NCBI): domain Eukaryota; kingdom Metazoa; phylum Priapulida; class Priapulimorpha; order Priapulimorphida; family Tubiluchidae; genus Tubiluchus; species Tubiluchus corallicola. The sequence continues at coordinate 669,904 of JAQGDQ010000038.1, read as the reverse complement.
ACAGATTGCCTGGCAACATAGTTGGTTTTTTTGCCAGAAATTTTTAGAATTGTTAGTGGTATAACCAGCAGTTAAATTTTTGATACTCGTTGGTTTTTGGGTAATGTTTTTAGAAAATCGTCAACTTATTTGAGATTGTGCTTCAAGTAATTATTAACTGTCATTTTGGCATTTTTTAAATTGTGACTTAACTTTTTTAACTAATTGTTTTTAAATTAAAGCAAATTACTCTTACCAATACTTAATGCAAAAGAGAGCAAGAAACTTACCAGTAAAAACTAAAACGTTATTATTGTTTACATGTAAGAAGTCAATAAATTGCAATCTTGTGAAAATCGTGTTAAATTTCTGAATTGTTTGAAACGGCACCGTGAGAATGTTCGTTGTTTAGTCATTATTTGCGGAATTATATGTAGTGTTTGTTACCATAAATCATTTTATACAGTACCTGCTGCATTTTTTGTCCGACTTCTCATTGCAAACTAAAACTATTAATTAATTTGATTAAATTGCATTCTACAAGGCATTGCGAAACACTTTTCTTTGACAGAAATGTGCTGCCATCTAATGCGTTTTTTACGTTTTAACTGCAGGCTAATGGCATTTAAACTGTGAGTCATTATACTTGTCGCTGTTTGTTTGGCTTGAGAAGCTGTGTTCTTTTCATATATGCATTTTATATTGTGAAATTTATTTGTGTGCAGAACGATTTTTTTAGAAACTGTATTTTACAATTATGCATTATGCACAGATTGTACTTTGACTTTTTAAATTTTGCTAAAATCACATTTTTTATGTTTATTCGCTCAAAACTGTTTATACGTGGTTGCAGTGTATGTATCTATTTTGTTGTACAGTGTATAGTGTTGTGTCGAGAGACATTTTTACAATGTTTTAAAATAACTTTTGTGAACTTTGAATGTAAAAGTAGCTGTTAGTTTAGATATAGAATCAAAATGTCTTTAGCAGTAAGACATCTAATATTTAGTTATTTTATTTGGTTGTAACAGATAAACAATGTAAAATCAAATGCATTATCAAAAGCAGTGTCAAGTGGTGCGTATATTTCAATTTGTATTTCTAGTAATTGTTTCTTATTATTTAGTTTATGTTCATTACGTCAGACCACAACAGTATTTCAACTATTTCAGAAATGCAAAGTGTCACTTTGTAAATATAGCATGGCTTCCATAATAGGTCCAGCAGCTTTAACTCTTAATGTTGTGTTACTGATTAGGACAATTAGGGCACTGATTAGGATTAAGGCTGGTTTGTTTAGTCAAGTAAATACTCATTGTGGATGAATGGATTATGCATACATTTAAGATTCTGTCTTGCCATCATCCAAATATTAAAACAAAAAACTATAGTGATTACAGTGTTTTGTGGGAGAATTCTTATTCACAAGATCTTAGAAGAATTATGCCATTCGATTGGCACAGCTTAGATTGTAGAGACAGGTCCATTAAGTATCTATTGGATTTCCACTGTATCAACTAGTTCTGAATGACTAATATTACAAGACATTATTATTTCTATACATTCTAATATACTAGTGAAAACATGGTGTCATAATAAGATGTTGATAACACCTAATGTTATTTATTACACAAAAATTTAAGCTGAGTCTTCAGCAGTGAGTATAGGTCATTACAAGTGGCTCTGACTCATCCATGTCCTTTTGTCTTGTTTCTTGTATATTACAATTTCATTTGATTTTTTCTTTCAAAGTCAATACTACTTTATTGCTGTAAAGTTTACATTGAAAACCTACTGATTAATAATGAACTGTCAAGTGTAAAGAAAGAGTTAAAAAAATTTAATTTCCACACTCCAGTGAAGATGTATGTACTCCTTTGTTGTATGAAACCTGTGCTTTATTTACTCTTAGAAACGAGCGGCTGAACTATGTTTACATAACCTCAAGTACATGATTTTTACGCAAGTCATTTTAAATGAAACTCTTTGTAAACATTTTTGAGTAATATCGCTTATGTTGTGTAGCATAGCCATTACAGACGAACTTATAGTGGTGCTGTTTAACTTTATTGTTTTTCTTGTTTTCTATGTAATAATCATTATTATTCCTATCGTTTCATTTCCATTTGTGGGAACAGTGTTTTTGTGCCTTTTTACTTTATAATTATTAAACTTTTTTGTAGCTGGGCATGTATTTCCTATTTTGCCATTGTCGTAGTAATAAATCATTATAGGCTTAGTTACTAGATCTAGATAGCACATTTCTGTACAAATCATAATTGTAACGATGAGTCTTAATAGTGGAATTAATTATTATAATTTGTTAAAATCTAATATTAAATTATGTGAAGATAAGGTAAGTTCTTTGGAATATATGTGAGACGGATTTTGCTATATTGATATTAATTGAACGGCTAATTACTTATGGTTGCAAGATGCCATAGTTATTTAATTTATAGGAACACAATTTATAGTCATGATGTTGTCTATTATAGTTATTATTGTCATAAATAAATTGTACAAAAATTATGGAACGGTTACAAATTGTGTTGTTTTTGCTATTCTTGTAGCAATTAGTTTGTTTGGTATAAAATAATAAATTAATGTGACTGTTAACATACGGAATGCAGTCGATATTGTTTTCATTTAACTCAAGGAACAAAAATACAAAGGTTAATGACTGTTACTGCTTTGTTTTGTACTTATTACCTGTAATTGGCTCCCTACTATGTTACTTTTCGCAAAATTTATTATGAGAAACGTGTGTTCTCTTATAAAAACACTTTGGCGTATAAAATTGTGTTATCTAAAGACACGATATGGTTGGTACGATAGATTAGATTTAACTATATATATGGAAGTGCCACCAGCTACTGAAATAGAATGTAACAGAATGAATTAATTTATTTACAATATTATACAATTCAATTGTGTGTATGAACACAACAATAATAATTAGTTTGACATTTTTAGTTGTCAAACTGTGATAGACTTGGATTAATTTAACGGTATAATTCCAGCCTATAATTAATTTGACTGATATAATTAATTTGTGAAAGGTTGCTGCGATGAGGAAAGGGTAATTAATGCCTTCTACTAGGGTACATGCACTTAAATTAAATATAGTACGCAAGCTTACAAGTTACAAATTAAACTACAGTTGTTTAGGGGGTTATATTAGTAAAAATGGTTGCTTTACATAATATATATATATATATATGTGTGTGTATGTATATATATATATATATATATATATATATATATATATACATTATGCAGCCGTCACTGGTCGATTTTTTGCTGTCTTCGCATTCAAGCTGACCGTAGAAAGTGTTTAGTTGCCGTACGTACTCAACATGGTATGGGCACTTACAAAAGATGTAATTTGATGTAAACAGGGGCGTGTTAAGAATGAATTATAGGTTTTAATTAAAGCGATATGAAAACAATTGCAATATTTTGTCTCTTGGCAGAATTTAACTTGAAAAGTTTGAATAAAATAGAGCTGAGCATTAAGTCACTTACATTACGTTACGTAAACATCATTTACATAAAGGTTTGAATAAGCGACTAAATTTTTAATAAAAAAGATGAGCAGCTTTAAGTTATTTGTACCGTGTTTCACTTCGTCATTGGTTTGTTTATTTACTTGTCAAACTAGAAAATAAACATCTGTGTTGCAGATGATTTAATGCGCTGAAAAGTGTTAATCTATACTTTGAAGCGATTATTCGTGTACATCAAGTCGCACGATCTCGCCACCCCTAGTTAAATAAGAACAGCCCGACACGCCTCCACAGCTTCTACTACTACTGTAATTCGCTAACATTGTCACGTGACTGAGAAAGTTACACTATGTAAACCAGCTCGAGTGGTCCTACCCAACGCTTTCTGGGCTACACTAAAAGCTTGTGCAATTTTAATAGCAAGAAAAATTATAAATTGTGAATAAAAAAAATGAAGAGGCTGTTTCTATTCATGCTGGGCTTGTCTTGGCTGGTCTTCTCCACTGTGGGTAAGTGGTAATGAGTGAGGTCATTCATAAAAACGATCAGAGTGTATTTAATGGTGCGCCATTACACGCTTGGTTGACTTCGTTCCTCTGTCAAGCAAAGTAGGAGTTTCCAGCCTGACACATCTGTTACCGTTAGTTTAACAAATTTTTCTAGTTGGAATTCAGTTCTTTTAAACAATTTATCAAGCTAAACAATCAGTTATATATCAACATGGGTCTATGAAATGGTAAAAGAAATTATTGTAGAACGAATTATCAAGTAATTGCTAATTTTTTTGTGCAATATTCATTTAATTTTAGTTTTTACTTCTTTGTCGTTTTTTAAAGTCTTTATTATCGTTTGTTTGCTTGCGTGTTTGTTTGTGTTTGCGTGTTTGTATGTTTGTTTATTTGTCTTTTTCATTTTCTGGCTCGAATATTCATTCGTTAATCGATCGTTCCATTCATTCGTACATTCATTTGTTCATTCTTTCACTCATTTATTCAGTCACTCCTTCATAAACTCGCCGCAGAAAATATTTTCTACAGTTTTTTGGCTTGCAGTTCCTGCTAATGCTAATGCCGAACAGAAAGTTACATTTAAACCAATTTGCTGAACATCTGCTGGCTCAGTAAACTGACCAGTGGCCAGAAACTCCCACTTTAGCTAACCATAGTAGCTCGCTTGCTAATAGTTACTGTTTGAAAATCAGCATGTGGGTAGCATGTGTGTTTGTTACATTACTGAATGGCGACTTTGTCACAGAAGTTGGCTTTCTATATCGGCTTGCGGCGAACATTATTCTTCAGAGAAGTGTCACTAATTATGGGCATTTTACATATTACCAAATAGTACAAGCCAAAGCTGTCGAATACATGTAGTAACCTAAGCAAAAGTGTTCTCTTTAAGCAGAAATGATCAGACTAAGCTGCATGGAGTCTCAGAAGTTGTAAGCTCCTTTCTGCTTCATTAAGGCTTCGATTAGCTGATAAGGGTAAATTACGTAGCGCTTTTGAAGTCAAACTGTACACAACATGATGCACACTTCTAATAAACAAATCTAATTGACCATGGATGAAAATAGCAATAACTCGCTTGTTCAATTACAGATCTTGGTCTTTGGTTGTGTTTCCTAGAAATGCGTTTTGTACTTTCTGCGCGTGCCTAATTGTAACCGGATGTTGTAATTCGTTTTCTGTTTCTGTGGCAGGCATGTCAGAAATAAACCGACACATTCTTCAACCAAAACCAACTGACAAGTATATTTTCGCTCTGTTTATAGGAAGCAGAATTCTTGCTCTCATGTTTTTCACTAAGCATCAACAGATTGTGTCATTGGCCTTCTAGGAAGCGCACGTAATATTCAGGGCAGAAGAGCAAGGTCGATTGCGTTTTTTCAAAACTTACCAGATATCGTTACCTAAGACCTCGTTTTCTCAATGCTGAAAAAAAGAGAAACTGATTTTTTCTATATCATAGCAACAAAGCGCACTTTGACTGTTGCAAAAGGTATACCTATAGCGAAAAATGCCCAATCAACAATCCGTAGGCATTAGCCAACAAGGCAGTATCATAATCAACAAAAACCTAACACTGTGCCAGGAAAGTTCATGTAATAGGTGCCTGTGGTCTGCATTTCAGCCGGTGATAGGCGGTTCACACTGGCCTCTACTACATTTAACGTTAGCGGGCTGAACGGATAGCAGAAAAAGTGAACGTCCTAATAGCGAGCCAAAAATTCTACATTTAACATTCTATTGATAGCCACTGATATGTCTAAGCACGAAGCATGAAAAACTGTGTTGTAAGATTCTCTTTGTTTGGTGTATTTGGTTGTCGTACAGCACATTTTCCTTTCAGAGTTCGCAGCGTCCAAGTTCACGATTTCTTTTTGCAAAATGAGTGATCACGAAAACGACAAAAGCAATGTTGCAATTTTACGAAATTCGCTTGCAGGTCGCTTGCTTGTGATTGTATCGCATTTACGAAAGTAAAATATGTGTTTGTAGCCAACATAATATAATACTACTTGGTGTGCCGTGACTTTTTCACGCGTTCCCAGGCCCTATTTCAAAGGGGGGGAGTGGGGATACTTTACCGGGGCCTCACCCTCCAGGAGGGCCTCACGCCGAGGTACTTTTTTTGCTTCGTGCGAACATACTGCCTCCTCTATCCCTCTCTCTTGCCGCACGCGCGCAATTTGCCAGTATTGACAAGTATTAAGGACTGGTCTTGAGAATAAAGCAGTTTTTCTTTCAATTGTTCTTTCCTTTAACAACTGTATAATTCCATATTTTCTCTTCGAAAATGCTTCTCCGGCGTTCCAGCAGTTCAAAAATTTTCTGGGTGGCGCCCGCTCCCCGGCGCTTTGCCCCCTCTCCCCCCAAGGGGGCCTCACACACCCCACTTCCCCGGGCCTCGCTTAGGCTGAAATAGGCCCTGCGCGTTCCTACTTCGTTTCCGAAGCCTTTCAGGCAGTTTATTACTTTAAATACACAACAATACACATTTATTAAAAAGAGAGTCATTTATTAAAAACAAACACGTGTCTGTGATAAACAAAACTGCGCTTTGCAGTCCAAAGGAGACAAAGAAGATGCAAAAACTCCTTGCTTCACTGCCCTTGTCTGATTGTCACACATTAATCTCGACTGTTACCTCGCCTTTACTATGGATACTGGACAGTGCTTTGATGCGCTTTATTGTTATATCTTCTGTAAGTTATTAATTTAGGCCTGTATGCTAAAAATGTTTAAAAAATAAAAAGAGTGTGATTGCCTAGTGCTTCCTCTGTTTGTCATTGTCGAGCATCATCATTTAAGTTGAAACACTGAACTGGGCCAGTGGTGTGTTATTGGAACGAGGTAGCCAGAGGCAGCTAATATTGCAGATGAAACAGCCAAAAAAACAGTTTCCCAGCTCGTCGTCAGCCATTATGCACTGAAGAAATTCAGCTAGTAACTTTCGTAGTTAAACTAATACAGTGCCACTCAGCTACGCCCTGTAAAACGTGATATGTGTATTGCATTAAAGTTTTTAAAGCATCTGCGGTGTCATTAACTAAAACTATTATTGCCCAAATAAAAGCTAACTAACAGATCCTCTGTTTTTGTACAGTAGAGCTCATTGCCTTTATTACTTAATAAACTGTTGCAAAACCTGGTGCATTCATTTTTACAATTATACGAGTTTTTACTAAGAATATTATTGACCAAATAAAAGCCGCCAACTAGTGAACCCTCTGTTATTGTAAGGTAGAGCTCATATATCACTGCTTTTTACTTTATAAACTGTTGCAAAACCTGGTTCAATTATATTGATAAGTACAAGAGCTTTTACTGACAAGAGATTTTACTGACTTCCATGGAAGAAGTATTTAGCTAGATGGACAGCTTAACTTGTTGTTTTCATTTCTTGCAGATGCAGTTCGACCAGAAGAGTTGATGCGTGCTGCTCGCCAGAGGTCTCTGAACAATCGTGCATCTATTCGTCTGAAAACTCACGGGAACAGACTGGACAGTGGCAATGAGGACGATGATGAGAATGCCTATGATTTCAACAGCTATTCTTATACGCCACGAAAATGCTGCAAGATTGGACAGCATCTTGCTAAGCGAAAGTAAATAAATATTTGAAAATTAAAAACATTTTTAACATTAATTACATTTTCCAATTAAAATATTTATATTATTAAAATATACATATAACTTTAAATTGTATTTATATTTAATTTTATATTTTTAATATATTTATTTTTAGACTTTTAAATTTCATATAAGCTGTACAGATACATGCTTTTATTTGCCCTTTACTGAATCTATCTATATTTAAAAGTATTTTGCAGTTCACAGCTTATTTTCATAAGCTTTTAGACTGTGCAGAGAGAATTTTCAAAATTAAATTATCTTAATTTGCATGGGAAGTTAACTACTTTCCAGATATATAGCAAAATTAACAAAGATTAACAATTTAAAATTAAATTTCACTTTAGGATGGAGTGCAGTGCTGATCGCTGGTACGTTGCTCGCAAAAATAACAGAGTCCATTTAGCTAAACTAAAACTACACACATTTGCTGGAAGACGTTGGGGTAAGTAGGCCACATGGGATAAGATGCAATGTTAATGCCTAAACTTCTCTTAATTTACCTTATCTGAGATGCATATGCGTTGCTGTAAAAGTAATGCTACAGACGGTTACATCCTAACATGTCTATTGCTTCTGACCAAGCTGCAAAATTTATAACATTCAAAAGACAGTGTTCTGTTTGTAGGTAAGGACATAGCTATGAAAGCTGCAAAGTGCCACAATCAAAAGGCAGTGCTGGAGAAGTGTTGTCAATGGAGACAAAAGTACATTCGAGAGATGGAGGACTGTAATGCAAAAAGAGGATCAAATAGAAGAATGTGTAGAGCTTCCATCAAAGCTCGATATTAACACCTGAAACTGCTAAACAGTGAGTTTCGAACTCACAAAATTGAAAGCCAACAGGCTCTACTGGATCCTGGATCTCACATCTCTGAAGTCGTTATGTGGCAGGCCAAAAGGGATAAAAAACATTTGACATCAGTTTCCTTACTGGAGGCAAGTGTCAATAACACAAAAACTGAAACAAGAATTCCCTGTGCTTATGAGACTGCAAGTTTACAGACATAGAAGAAAAAAAATTTCTTGCAACCTATATACACACAAAAATCATTTTTACTGTCCATGTCACAATAATGATTACTTTTAGTACAAATGTCTTGAGTACTATTAGTGTGTTAAAACGTTAACTTGTCGTCGTTTACAAATGCAAAGTTCGAAAGTTCTTATAGCAAGAAAAAGTAAAAAGTGATCTTTAAAGTAGAACATTATACTTCTGGATCTTGATCTGCAAACTTGAAACTTGAAACTTGATGGCAGATTTTAAATAAAAATAAGTCGGTAATACCATGTTTTTTTAAATAATGAAAAATTATTAAGCACATAATACTGTGTAATTTAGGCCTAATTGCGGAGCTATGAATAGCTGTTATAAATATGAGAAGTCTGTATATTTTATAATTATTAATAGAGCTATGTTCTGTTAATAGAGCCATATGATGCTGTTTATATAATTAATTAAGTAGGTAGTTAAAATGTTTATTTTGGAAATTGTTATTAATTCATTAAAAGTGACTTTTGCCTGTTTTGACCCATGTGTTGTCACCTCTGTTCATATGACAAAATTTAAAATTTCTCTTTGAAAAGTGAATTCGCATGGTTCTGCTTTCATTTTAAACATTATTTTCAGCTTCAGCAAGAGTCGCTGGTGAAGATGACACGATATCTTCTCCTAGCGATTCCGTTTTTGTCACAGAAACAACTCCTTGTTGATTAATTTGCCCTTGATTAATAATTCATTTTGTTTGCACTGATAGAAGGCTTCAAAAAAATAAACTTTTTTATAAATTGCAATATTAATTTCAGTTGAGGTGAAGAATCACCCAATATTCATACAGTCAAAAAATCCGTAACTGTGGCATCCAACGACTGAAAGGGTCTATTATGTATGTCTGAGGGTATATTATATAGGCTATATATGTTATATAAGTTTCTGGTTTTAAAGCCAGGCCTACATATCCATAGTCCATACACATATTTTATTAAAGTAAACTATTTTGGTTCTAAATGTAACGCCGTACAACATTGTGCTGATTGACGAGGAATAAACTAGTTCCATAAAATGTAAATAAGTAACTGCTAAACTGACAAACTGTTACTATATATTTCAAACGTGAACTGGTAATAAACTGTGTTTTTTGTGTATATTTTAAATACTATTTTGATGTTTTGTATTATATATACATCGTGGGTAAATTTGTAATTAAGTTTACAGTTTTTATGACACCACAATCGCGACTGATGATTATCAGTTAACACAAGCTTGTTTTTATGAAATTTTAGTATCGTGCAAAGTAGTTCAGTTTTTAAAAGCCGTTACATTGCTGTACTTTGTTTAATTCCACATTGTGAATGTAGTTTGCAGAACAGTACATAATTAAATTTTTACTAGTCTTTTTTGGACAACAGCCTTGCCTTCGCTTAAAGTTACGCAAACGCATTAATTTCACTTCATCAGTTTCTAAACAAGAATCACACAACTTTCCAAACTCTATGATTATTCTTCAACAGGCAGTATTAGTGGCTTTGCTGAAATTGCTATAATTATGACATGACATGGGTCATATTTAGCTCAAGTTCTGTAACAAACTTACTCTGCGTGTTACGTAATCTTCCCAGCCACCTGCTAGGCAGGATCAAGTTCTCCACAAAATAAGCATGCAAAACCACATGGCTGTTACTTGTGCAGTATTAAAGTGTTTCCCAATAATGTATAACGCCACCAGAAAATATTTTCCCGCTTAAAATAGTTTCTTGCCTTTTTCTAGTGTTTTCTAAGGAGCTGCCTCCTTAGAGGCAGTAATCATTATCACTTACTAATTTTGCTTTTATTACAATTCACAATTTCATACAGGCGTTCTCGTAATTGTTTGGTGTTTGTTTGGGCTAAGACGAGCTTGAGTTTAGCCCTAGGCTACCCACTTTTTGTCCGGTAAATAATCCTGGATTAACGCTGTAGGATAAAAAAGGTCAAAATTCGTACTCTTAGAAGGTAGAACGGAGGAGCGAGGGCTGTACTAGTACACTGTGTTATACTAAATTGGGTGCATACTATGCTAAATGTACTCTCAAAGAGCTCTTCTCGTGGCGTTTATTCGATAAATATACTTAATTCATAGTTATGACCAATTTTATCAATACTTGGTACGGTTTCTTGGACGTTTTATTATGCGTAACTCTTATAAGTCATGCGCTAAGCTGTTAAGCAATGCTGAAATGACTTGACCTGCGTAAGATTGATATTAACACCAAAGCATAAAACTTCCTCATACAGACTATCAGTAAAAATGAATGCTGTCACTGTTGTTTTGCCCACCAGTTGAATCCTAATCGGGAGCTGGTTTATTCTAACAAAAATCAGATAAAGAATACGGAGGTTAAGTTGGCTTTGTTCCAGGAAAAACTTGGAGTAGGCCTCTGGATGCGTTGTTGTAGTCTTCATGTAGTTGCTTTATGCACATGGTGAGTTTCAGTTTGTACTGGGACAGACGTGGAATCATGGAGAGCAGTCCCTGCAGTTCTGTTATCACCAGAAGACGAAAATATGCCTGGAATGCTCTAAATAAGCAAGTGGGGGTTTTGTTTACGAGCAAATTAGAAGAGTTTTGCAAGTCAAGCACGCGAAACATTCACGTTTTTCAGTCACTTAGAAAGCAGCAGCTCATGTGGCTTCGTCAAGAAAACAGAATGCGGTGTGCGGAGTCATGAAAACGCGACCCTCGAATAACTGATTATAATAGCAAAGTAGGCTAATATAATGCTAAAATTGATAGTGATGATGATTATGATGATGATGATGATGAAGAACGACGACGACGACGACGACGATGATGATGATGATGATGGTGAAGAAGAAGATGATGACGATGATGTGATGATGAAGATGATGACGATGATGATGACGAGGGCAATAAAGTGGTTGTAGATGTAGTTTTTCGGAGATCAGAACAAACCAGATGACAATTAATAGCCACGTTCATTGGCGTGTGTGTTTTTAATGAGCTGTATCGCTCGTGTACCATTGCTAAATAGCTGGTACCAGCATGCCAGAAAAATATGCTTTTCCTGGGCTGTATTGCTCATTTTAACTGTGAATGGAGAATGAAGAAGCTCGAATGACATTCAGAAAAAAGTCACGTGGCTTGTTGAAACATCAGGAAACTTCTGATTGGCTGGGAGAAATCGCAACATGAAGTCAGGCGAGAGAAAATATATCCCAGTTTGAGATAATTCCAGGTCTGCAAGGCTGTAAGACAAAATTACATCCAGATGACAGATGTAGGCTTATTGCTGGCAATTTGCTACAAGCGTTTAACAACAATCGTTGTTTTATATAAATAATGTAAATCATTAAGGGGACATAACAGAAAAACAGAAGAGTATGTTAGAAATTTCCCTAACCTGTGCCAGTTTTAAAGCCAATTTTAAAGGGAAGATAAAGGAATTTTAAAGTATATCCCATATATTATATTATATATTTTAAAGTATATTAAAAAAAATTCCATACGAAGTTATATTACATAGCACTATGTTTATCTGCCTCAAAGACTTACGTACGTGGAAAAGAAAATTATTAATAATTTAAAACATTCATGTCAACTGCTAAAACGTTACTGTACCACCGTTCCGATATGCACAACTCGATCACTAAAAACACATTATTGATCTTATTGGCAATATAAAGTAAATCATGCTTTTGCTTAGTTAGGGAAGAGTGAACTCTGAATACTCTGATTATTCACTCAAGTTTTACTCAATGTTATCTAACTTGTTTCAAATGGCTGTGCCTAACTATCATCGCGGGATATTAAATTTACAAGTTTCATACACCATTACTGCTGACGCTGTCTCTGTGCGCAATAAAACAGCATGTAAGTGATACAAAATTTCAAGAAGAATTTTTTAAGCTTTATTTAAGAATAATGTTTTCTTGTCCTTTAACTAAGCCATGCAAGTAAACAGTAGGAACTATTGGATGCCGGTTTACATAGTATGCTAAACTGCATAAAAATAAGAAATTCGAGTAAAAGTGGGAATTTGTGACCCGTTTTAAAACAAGCTCCCTGTAATTTTTACAAGTTAATATTTTTATTTAAAAATTACTTGCAATTGATACATGTAATTACTGGCCTATGCAACGTTAAGGCATCTCAATGTGTACGCGCACAAACATATATTTTTATTTCGAACTGTCATCAACTATGTGAACTGATCAAAATATTTTAAGGCAGAACCCGATTTTTTCATTCGTTTTTATTTTTCTGCTTTTTGACTTTATTTCTATTAATCTTTGTGTACTTACAAAAAAACTTTATGACTGCATAAGCAAAAAACATTATAAATCCTATGTAAGAACCTATGTCTAGAAGAAAATACTGGAAAAAATTCAGTTCAACAGACGACGATCTCAAGTGCCTGGCGCCATCTGTGCTCAAAACATACGACGTCCAAAAAGATACTCTTTCGACTGAAGTCATAGGCTGTTTGTGGAATAGCTTAGAAATGTACTTCGCCGATGCTTTGTAACTGAAAACCAGGTGAGAGTGGATCTGCTGTTAATTTTAATTCATTAGCCAGCTATTTACTATAACTCATATAGCTTAATACAGTTTGTAGTCCACCCGCATGTACAATGAAAACTGTAACTTGCAAGTGCAAGACTTATACCTTTAGTATAATGGCAAAATTTACTTCTGACTAGAAAGAACGCTAGTGCGCTTAATGATTTGATCAACTCACCTGTCATTTTGTAGAATTTTCATTAACTTTTCTTTCAGCTGTTCCGGTGAGAAATCACGAAAATTCACAGTTAGTCCCATGCCACTCTTGGTTATCTTGGCAGCATTGACATAATGATCCAGGGAAATAGGGAAAACAATAACTGGAACAGCATGGTATACAGCTTCCCAAATTCCATTAGCACCTCCTTGCGTTAAAAAGGCAACCGTCTTCACGTGACCTAAAAATTACAAATTTATTTCTATCTTATAAAAATTTATTCCTCATCACCATCATCTCACACCGGTACCACAACTATAAGTATGACAACCATCATCATCATCGTCATCATCATCACCATCTATGTCATCTGGTCACATCCTCACCATTAACCATTAAAAAAGGATTAAAACGGTCACACAGAAAAAGTGAATTCATAATTTGTGTGTAATTATTATACATCGTTTGATAAAGGAATACAGGTATTAATTTTTACCTAACAAGTCGTTCTGTGGTGTCCATTCTGTTACCAGTATATTGCTAGGAAAATTTAGTTCAGCTGAATTTTGCTTCAATCGAACCACAAATTGGTATGAACTAAAGTGGTGAAAAACTTTGAGAAACTTGTCTGCCATTGCCTGAAACAAAGTGAATTAAGCGAAACATTTGGTACTTATATCCAAACCCTTGTTGTAAAAAAAGCTACAGTTTAACAATGAGTCAACAAGAATGCAATTTGTGAACAACAGAATTAATTAATGAAAAGCTTACCTCAAATGAAAACTTGATTACAGCAGAAGGTAATAATGACAAAGCTGAATTTTTGGGGATATTGTACTAAATAGTCGAACTTCACTAAGCGCCAAAGCGAACTTACTATGGAAACACTCATGTGATGTATGTTTAAATACATCCACGGATGTAGCGCGTGTCCGGCGTTAGAGCTTCTTTATTAGGTAGTCAGTAGTATGGTTGTCTAGATTCCAGATTAGTGCAGCATATGAATAGTGTTCACTGTGTACGTCATAATCAGTTAAATGCCCAGCGCCACATTTAAATCGTGATTTCGTGCTTCATGGTCACCAAACAAAGGTCACTAATGCTGTAATAATTTCTTTTTTTATATATGCAGAATCAGCAGATTATAGCGTTTTTATATGTGCAGAATCAGTAGATTATCAGCAGCGTTTTTGTGGAATCGAACTCAAAGGCTTAGACTTGGCCATATTATGACAATTTAGGATCAGTGGTTGCGGGTGACGTCACCTGAATTTCGGGTTATATGAACTTATAGCTGATTTGGTTCCTCCTCTAGCTTTCATGCATTTTGCTTGACGTGTAACTTGTAAGATTTTTTTATATGGTTAGTATATGAAAAGTCACAAAGGTGTATAAATCGTGAATGTGGATGGAGTGGTGGACGAAGTTTCAACAGCTTCTGCTAACTACAGGAGAAAATATGCGCTAATTTTAGGTTTGCGAACAAAAGAAACAACTGTACCTGGTCTAGCTCCTCCACAAGTGAACCAAAATTAATCAGAATAGTGCCCTTGCTTTCCGAGTTTTCTACAAATTGTTTCAATTCTGATGTCAGATCTTGCTTAGGGGCTGCCATTATACCACCTGAAATTACGGATGTATAATTAGGCCTATTTTACACTGCTTCTTTTATTGCTCTGCACAAGACACATACTTCATTGCATTAATAAGTTAAATAACTGGTAAGTAAACTAATATGAAAATGATAACAGTGATAAACAAATGCAACATTAAATCCTAACCTATATAAACATTGTTGGGCATAATAGGTCTAGGAAAATCAAGCGAAAAATCTCCATTAGAAAACACAAATGAAACCCTCCTAGAAATGTCATACACACTCATATTCTGCAAGAGAAAAATAAAACGCAATAAGTAGTTGATAGTAACGTATAATTAATTTGATGGTAAAAGGAAGCTATGTAGGACCGTTGCTTATCACAAAAATATCACATCGTATCACATCATGTACTAAAAATTTTGGGGTAGCAATATCAAAATATTCATGTGAACATAACTGGAGACTTACATCGTTTACACAGCTGATTAGCTTAACTGAGCTACATAGAATATGTATATGCACGGCATTAAAATGCAAAATTTAGTGTATTGAAACTTACCAGCCTTAAACCATGTTTCTTACCAAGCGAATCAAAAGTAGGAATAATCAGAAATGCCTTGATTGCTGTTTCTCTGAGATAACTGATGACATTTCTTCCCCTCTCCCACATGTTCATCTCATTGGTGCAGGAAGAATGGCCACTTGGTATGTATGAAGGAAAGATCGAGGATTCGTCATATTGACTGTACGATGTAGCTGAGATACCAATGTAGTGTTTTCTTAAATATTCAACAATTAAATAACTGCACGTGTCATCCATGTCTATGAACACCAAGTCAAAATTTTCGTTATCCAGCCGTCGCAGAAGTTCTCTGTTTGCTACGAGTTTTTCACAGATAGCAGCGAAGACTTTGTTTTGATAATAAAATGTTGTCTCCAGAGCGATTCCTCTTCGAACACTTGCATCAAACGAAATCATGTCAATGGGCCATACAGCTGGCATGGCTTCATAACGCATGACCTGAAAATATCCGTTGATTGGGAACTCCTTACCGGAAAGAAATGTTACTTGGTGGCCATCCCGAGCTAACAGATTGGCTATCTTTTCCATCAAAAACCGGTGGCTATTGGGCAGTCCGCCGAGGTGACCAATCATTAGAACTTTATAAGAACTCAATCCATAAATGGTATTTATCAGCGCTATGACAGTGTACACAATACTTTGTTGTAACATTGCATATGTTAAACAGCTCTGGATAACTTATATTTTATTCAGCTTCTGTATATAATTTTTGATACATAGTCGAGCATTTTACGGCATGACAAACACATAACTTTCAAGCACCAAGTTCCTGAAAATTTAATGTAAAACAAAACGTTTAGCTGCCAACGCACAAGTACTTTCCTCTAATTACGTGCGAATAGTAATATTTTATGTAAAAGTTAGGCAGTGTGTCCTGTAAAGATAAAGCACTGTGTTAACTGTGTTAACTGGAAAGTATTTACACATTCTTTTCTACTCCAACACTCTCCCCTCCCCCATATTGTCCCATCTGTAAGCACACACTTATCTTTATAAACTTTAAAACATTTAATTACTTACAACAACAATCCGTAGCTACATTCGTTTATGCCACTTTTGTACAAGAGCCGGCGAGTAAAAATCCGTCTGCACTGTAGGTATTACTATACTAAAGCAGCTATGATATGTAGCTATTATCATAATTGTATAATCTGCAAAGCCCCTGCATTTGAAACTATACTGGCTACGGTATAATAATCGCATTTAACTTACCACAAATTCACAAGACACTATAGGCTCACACACAGACACAGGACTACTCCTGAATCAGTTCTAGTATTTGCAAAACTGGTTTTTCTGGGCGGTAAGGGATGACTATAAGTTGACTATTTTACTAAAACGTGTGTGGAGCATTTTCAAAAGCAAACTGGTGAGCCAAATTATTCGTGTTTAGAGATTGTCATCTGAAGGAGTATGTCACCATGCGGTGCTCACCATTTAGTTTCAACCACTAAAAATGCAAGCCTATCGTTTAAAATAGGAGGACTCGGCACCACGTTGTCTTTCATCATTCTTAATTTTTATTTCAAAACTCCAAAGGAGCTTATTTTGCATGGGAAAGATTTACAAGCAGTGTGGCAATGGACTGATACCGCAATGTAGTGGACGGTAATTGTAAAGAAAAGCTGGCACTTGCTATTCACTAATTTCATATTATAGGTCTAATTATTCAAGTGCAATTATATATTTATGGCAGGTGCTTGCTTTAATTATTGTATAACGTAATTCGATAGCTTAACCACATGTAACTGATTTACGTAATCAATTACCGATTAAGTGTTTAATTTTAGATCAGCTTACTCAATTTATTGTGTATGTGCTATGCTATTTAATTACTGTTATATTGTTACATTTTAAATTATTACTGAGGCGTTTCATTTTTACAGACAACGAACGTATGTATGGGGAATCAGGGTCATTAATACTCGTTATGATCCCGCCCTCGGGCGAGAGAGAAAGATGATGCGATTAGTATGGTTTGTATATTTTAGCGTGGTTAGCATTGCTAAAGGATTCTAGCAAAGGGGAGAGGGAGAAAGATAGCCATTGAAAAAAGAGAGATCTCTGAAAAGTTTGACCATAAATTTCCGCATGCGCATCGCGATCAATTTTAAATCTGCCTAGCTGGACATTAGCAGTAATATCAGTTGTCTGAGCAAATCGCGTGCTCTCAACTGTCGGCTGATTCTATGACGTCATCAAAATCGATCACGTGGGATAACATTGACACGATGGCGGCACGATTTTTATGACGATAAGTTCTACTTTATAACATTATCGGCAACATGTCTCGTAATTTTGCAAAATTTGCTAGTCACCTTAATGTACGGAGGCTATACTGATGCCGCGCTCAAATTAAATGCATTTTGAGTAGGTACAAAGGAATTATGGCGCAGAATTTTCCTCTTTTGTTTGCCTGTATCATCGTGCTGTGTGCTTCTGATAGCCAAATAAAAGGTGAAATAGTATAATATCTTTTTAGTAGTAGTAATGAAGAATGTGCTATTATGATTGGTATTAAATTTTAACTTTTAACTTTAGAAATATCAGAATAACATTAAATTTATCAGTCATCTTCACCGACCATTTCACCTTACTAAGTATATTGATAAATAACTTAATATTTTTTAATAATAAACCCAACATTATCAAACTAAGATAACTTAACCTGCTGTGTCGTCTTCTTTGTGGACATAAATTATGTAAACGCTGCAAAAATTAATTACAATATGTCGTAAACATCCATCCTAAATTTTTGGATATTGTATAGTGCTTGACCTAAAAATGTTGTGTTTTGCCTAACTTTTTAAATTTCATTTTTGCCCAATACTCTGATAATTTCTATAAACCTGCTTAAACCCAGCTTAACATTCACAGTTTAAAATTTTTGCACTTTTAACACTAGTATTAATCCTTTTAATCTGGTTTAAATAATTGTATGTATTTAATTGTGATATTCATTATTACTGCCTTACTGACCTATGCTTTCGCGCATAAAGGAAGCAAGCTGATTATTTTGTGACCTAGGCTTTCACACCTGTAAACCATAGTCATTTTATTTTTTGCAGTAATTTTATTTTTTATCCTTTTGAATAATTTAAAGCTTTGCTGAACTTAGTGAAATGCAAATTGCAAATTTTATGACAAATTGGTATTTCAAGTCAAGTGTCTGCCAGTTCTGTTATTGTTATGTAAGGAGGCCACTTTGAATGCCATTTAAAAACTGATACTACTAATATCATTTAAAAACTGAGGTACAGCTTTAACTGTCTTCAGTTATTGGAAAGAATTATAACCCTATGTGCTGCTGGCATTTTATTAAAAAAATGAAAATAGGTCATTACTCAAGTCACTCACAGACAAATTTGTATAAGAAAATAGAAAATTTTTTGTGGGATATTTGTAAGTACTAACTATGTATAGCTGGTTTATATTGTAAAAACATTCAACTCAAAGAAGTGAAACTTTGTATTTTAATAATAAGAGATATGAAAACTTGTCTTAAGAGCCCCATTAGTTTTTTTTATTGTGGGCTTGCAACAAAATTATTCTAGTATTTCTAAAATAATGTTTTCAACATCATAAAAGCACCAGATTTTTGGGTTGTATTCTACCTGTAGCTGATCTCTTTTCATCTACTTGGTGTGCTAAATTTACTGTTTTTTTGTTATCAATATTTAATGGCTCCTACTTGAATGTTTCGTATTATCAGTTTAAGGGTTCATGCCTTGGTTAAATTATTTTGGCTTTTTTCCAAGGCATTGACCCAGGAACAATCTTGTCACTCAGTATGTGTAGTATAGATATGCTTGTGCACTCATGTGCAATATAGCTAAAAAGCAAACTGTTTGCAACCTGATAGTACACATTGTTCAAGTGTTCTTTACACATTTTGGTGCACAGCATTTCAAGGACAAAGCTTTATTGCCAGGAGTTTATAAACCCTGATATAAAAGCATTTACTTTTTTGTAACCTGGACATCAAATTCTGTTGCATGATATTAGTTGCCATAAAATGTTTATTATTGCTTTCCTTTGTCTGTATTAGTTTGTCTGTAGAGCCACTAAGCTACGACTTACATGTTGGCAAGTACCAACTTCATATTTTGTGCTGTAGCATGTAGGGCTATGGGAACAGAGGTTAGGTACATAAAGTACATATGATTACCTAGTAATAGACCTATAGTGTATTAAGGTGATAATTAATTCTAATTAGACCCCAGTTTTTGTTTTTAGCTAAATTTGTGGATCAATGTTTTAATGTTAGCTGAGCCTTTCTCGATCATGTGTTATCTGAAATTTAGGTTATCCACAAAGTTACAGTTTTTACAAACAGTGTTTCTCAGTTTTGCAATATATAATTGCACAACTGCATATATATATATATATATATATATATATAGTAAAGTTTATACACATAGTTGATGAAACACTTTTGCAAAACTGACTAGGAGATCCTAGCAGGAGAGTGATCCTAGAACAGAAAATTCAATGTGATTGCTTGTATCTGCTATTAGTTTAAAGTGGAATGCCTTATTTATAAATGTCATTGGTCTCATCGTTCTAGCAGGCGGCCACGTATTCGTACGCTTGTTTAGCGTGTCATGTTGTCACTAACCGGGCATGTTGGCACAAGTAGGCTTTATCTTAGATGTACCATTGACAGGAGCAGATAAAATGCCATCACAGAGCGGGAAAGTGCTTATCAAAACGTCTGCCATCATGTGGAGTCCCTGTTTAGTAGATAACTCTCAAGTGTCAATCTTTGCTAATGACAATATGTCAAACACATTTATCAGATCACTATGTTCTTTGATGGGACTTTCTCTATTTTTTGCTTATTGATAAGCAATGTAAAATGTTCTGCACACATATTTTTGCTACTTTTAAGTTTATAAATTCTAATCATCAGAGATTTTTGTCTGTGTGCCTTTATACACTGCTTGACGAAACAGGGCTGAATTAAAGTTCCAGCGATAAGCTATACATTTTTTTATGATGTCCAGTCTTACATATGTTGCTCAGAATCTTCAGTAATTATTAAAAAAACACATGGTGTAGATTTTTGCTTTATTTTTTTTGTTCGCACTACATCTTAGAAAAAATATAAAAAATGCAAAAACTGTTATACCTTTTTTCTTCGGCTGGCCAATGACACCATTAGGTGCTCCAAAATGAGTGTAAGGTGCCCTGGCATGAAATGATCACAACTTTTAAAGTGATTTTACCAATTACACAAAGCCCTGTCGCACTTTTATTGCTGAAACTTTCTAACATTTTTTTACGAACATCAGAATAAGCCTAACTTTCAAGAAGCCTTGCCTTTCGTTTAAACAATGACTTTTTAGTAGATCTAAGATGGTAGAAGCTAAGTAATTTATGAGATCTTTTTAAGGTAGGATTTGCACTGATTGCCACACATAACTACTTGCACTCACATTAGGCAAGCAGTGAAAATTTTTTGCTTACCTGCTGCCTGTTTGTTTTTCAATTTATAGAATCGGATGTTCCACTGCCAAATGACTTCACTTTTGAAGAGTTTCAAAATGCTTTAATGAAACTGAACATCGTACAAAATCAGAAAACAGAGAGCAGCACCAAAATTGGAGCTAAGGTAAACTGTATTATGTTATTAAATCAATTATCTCTGAAATTAAATGAATCAAGTCTAATTGAAGTATAATATTCCCATGTGACTATAATCTATATTTTAATACAGCAGGCTATACTGTTAAACTTCATTGAGGTTGATGGAGATTTCTTGAGTTTAGGAACTAAATATTTTTAGACAGCACATTGTAACAAATCAGTGTTTTGTATACATGCTTGGATGAATATATTTGTAGCAATGTGTTTGTTTGACCAACTGCAAATGTTTGCTGCTGCTGTGTGCATACCTTTGACAATATTTTGTGATCCCTTACATTACAGTAGATTTATGGTGTTATAGGTAGTTTTTGGAAATAATGAGTTCCGTTGTGCAGCTAAGGTGACATCAGCTAATGGACAGAAAGGTACATTTTAATCAACTAACATAATCTACTTCATTTTGAAACACTCGACTGGTTATTAATTTAGTGATGTTCTGGACTAATTAAGCGTTCTGTCCAACGTATAATGAACTTGTTCTGCATACAAAATTATGAAATATGGTTTGTTGAGATAAGAATTAGCATTTTGCTTACTCGAAGTCTTTACTCGAGTCTTTAAACAAGTGTACTCTTATCAGTACATACTTTTATAAACATGGTGGTACGCACTGATGTACATTTCTCCAGTATTTAACACACCAAACCGATTAAATATTTAAACGAAGCTGTATTAACTGAACTCTAACATATCTCAGGTTTCAGTTTCAGTTCACGAACTCCGTCCTTGGGATGTCAGCATTGTTGCAGCAATGGGAGATTCTTTAACGGTACGGTGTTATGGGATGTAAATACATATCGAAATTACAGTTGCTTAAAATTTTAGGCTAATTCGATTAAGCTGTGCAATATGCCATATTTGACGAAAACTTAAACTTTGACAAATTAGCATTATATAATCATAAAATGTTAATAATGTTAATAATAATGTTTAGAATGCTAATACAGGATTAACGGGATCAACTTTATCAGGATTAATATTAGTGATGGTACAAACCCTCAATTAAATTTGAAAAATGTGAAAAACAATAAATATAAAAGTTGAAACACAGCACGGATTTGAACCAGGGATGCTAGGTCTTGGTTCCTGGTTCAAACCCAGGCCGTGTTCAGACTTTTCACATTTCCTGTTTTTCACGTTTTGGTTATAAATTTAATGAATTGTCAGTTTGTGCCATCATAAGCAACATCAAACTTTGTACACTCAATGGACAAGCTTAATATATGTCAAATCAGTGAACTTACGGCTATGAGCCAATACAAACTACCAGTCAATGATCAATAATAAAGTTTGTCGATCCACTGATGGCCTGACACTTGGACTTGTCAGTTTCAAGTAGTATGCAAATAATGTTAATAAAACTGTTTACTTTTGTCTTAGACTTATTTAAAATCAACACAACAAATGGAAAAAACACTTTTCTGGAAGATAAAAAATCAGTGGTAATTTAATTGAGTTTAAGAACAGGTGAGCTAATTTTGTAATGTTTTTTAACACAGGCAGCTAACGGTGCCAAAGCTTTGACTGCAGTTGGTTTGTTAACTGAATACAGAGGAATATCTTGGAGGTAAGCAATCTTCTTTTGTTAGGGCAGGACTTGCAATTCAAATTATGTCTAAATCACTAGCTAATCTATAGTTATGTTTATATATATGCTGAGTACTCTTTTGCATATAATTTCAATTTGTTTTCTATGTTTACTATTTCTCTTTGTTGTGTTACATTAAACTTGTAATTTGTTTGTAGTAAAAAATGTATTATCCATATTAAATGTTATCTGTGCACTATTTGTGATTTTTCAGCATTGGAGGAGATAAGGATCTGACACATGTAACTACATTACCAAGTAAGCATTCTGTAAACCAGTAAAACTGATCTGCATCCACAGATTTCCTTGTATACTTTAGGCAAAAAGAATACCCATATAGCTTGTGTTCTTGGCTGTGAAGTTAAATAATGTCGACCTGGCTAGTGCATTTTCGGTGCCCATTGTAAAGTCAAGTTTGGATGCACACTCTGCTCGTTCGGGGTCTCTTCTCAAAGAACTAGCATGGATAATCTTTTATATATATTATGTATCTATATGTATGTATATATGTATGTATTATGTATTATGAGTTATTCATAATGAGTTTTGCCCTTTTTTGGAGTCAGAACTTTATTCTACAATTTCTGAAAATGTGACTATTTACAGCGCTACTTTAAGATGCTTAATAAAAACAGGCAGTAAAAAGGTTGACATTATTGAGTCTTAGCTGTGTAAAAGATTAGAATTTTCTTAATTTAACAACTTGTTGTTTTCCTCCTGTTCAATGATCAACTTTTATTTGCTTATTTTAAGATGTGTTGAGAGAATTTAATGCTGACCTGCGTGGTTACTCGCTCTTAACTGGTGATGCTGATGATGAGAAAGCCCATCTAAATGTTGCTATACCTGGCTCCATTGCACAGTAAGTAATTTGTTTATGCTATGCTTTCTTAATTAACTGTGGTTGTACCTTACCTGGTATCAGTTTCATCGTCAGTTTCATTGCATAACAATCAGTGTAAATGTTGAACTTTTCTGATTGTTTAGCACAGTGTTCTTACATGCTTTGTGTTTGTGTTCAAGTTTGCTGCTTTGCTTTTAAGTAAAGTAATTATAATCTTTATATAAAATTTACATGTTGGATTCGAATTATGTCCTTTTCTTGTTATAGAGAACTGTTTTTAAAGTAGTTTTATAAGCGACATCCCCATGATTGTAGTTGTAGTTGTATTTCTTGTTTCAGTATAAAGAATGTCAAGTGATTTTTCTTTTCTATGAGTACTAGTTTGCGGATTTGGGTGGAGAACACATATGCAGATTTTTCATCATTATGTTAGGCTTCCAGTTTTCCACTTATTAATTAATATTAATTCGCAAACACAGAGGGCTAGAGAGAACTTGCAGGGTAGGTAACCTGGAGTAGGGAACCTTGAAAGTGGTTGGCGAACAGTGACCTCAGTCAAAGGGTCAAGAAAACGTCAAAGGGCCATGTTTCAACTGCCATTTAACTCCTAGGTTTTTGCATTAAATTCAATTTTTTTCATAGGTATTTAGATTTTGTGAGGTAAGTATGTACTTGGGTCTGTAAAAAGCTGAGATTGTGTAATGGTCTAAGACAGGAGCCAAAATGTTTGACATTGGATAACTAAAAAACTATGATAACTAGAATCACGAAACTTGCAGGGTAGAAACCAGAAGGGGAGGCTCAGACAATGGCATGTTTAAATAGCTGGTATTTTTAATGGTTGAAGACAGGGGCCAAAATGTGAAAATAGGATATTCAGTTTTACTTTATGTTAACCTTCAAACACAGACGGCTAGAGTCATGAAATTTGCGGGTAGACACCTGGTGTAGGGGCCTTGAAGATGGTATGGTGAACGATGACTTTGGTCGAAGGGTAAGAGATATTGGACAATGGTCAATTTTTTCAGTGTCATTCAACTCCTGAGGTTTTGAGTGACATTCAAATTTTTTTTAGAAGCATTGAGGTATTGTGGGACAAATGTGTGCCTAGGCTTTTAAAAAGCTGGGCCCAAATTGGATCAAAAATGCACAACTTTCAATAACTTTAGAACTATAGTAACTAGATTCATCACGGAACCTACGGGTTGGACATCTGGGGTAGGGCTTCAACAACAGTGTGGCTAGAGAGCTTGAAATTGTTAAAGAGCCCAATGTAAGAGCCAAAATGTAAAAATTAGGGCATTTGTGTTAAGTTGCAGCTGCAGAGGTGCGAAATTTGCAGGGTAGGTACTATGGTTAGGTGTAAAAACTGTCAGAGCATTACGCTTGCAGATTTAGATCGAATTAAATTTCTGCCTTATTAAGTTTGTAAAGCTTTCTTGATTTCATTGCAGAGATATGCCGAAACAAGCATTAGAACTAATTCAGCGTTTGAAGTCTGGAGTTCATGGTGTTGATTGGCACAATGACTGGAAGATCATAACTTTTTTCATTGGTGGAAACAATCTCTGTAGAGCTTGTAAAACTGGACAGAAAAATAATCACACCACGGACACTTATATGTACTATGTCGCAGAAGCATTAGACATACTTCATGCTGAAGTGCCAAAAGCTTTTGTTAATTTGGTTGCTGCACCTGATGTGACTGAAGAACGCAAGTTAAACTCTGGTATTGTGTGTGCTACTCTTCATTTGTAAGTAGTAGCCAGAGTTGTGGGTGTGCCAAAAAGGCAATGGTTTGCTGAAGATTACTAGTTAAGATTTGTTAAGATTTTAGGAATTTTCTTGCTCTTAAACTGTAGTTTTTTTTAATTTTATAATTTCTATTCAGATATTCAATTGCTTAATAATTCAAAAACTACACTAGTGTTCATGTGAATTGTATCATGGAGCAGATATTGTGGCGGCTCCTAGCTAAAATTAGTGGGAGTGCTGCTTCAATATTGTTTTAGCCATTGTTTTAATACTGTATGAAACGAAACAAACATATGTAATTTCAATGTTGTAGTTATATTTGAAGATCAGATGTTGAACGGCCTCTTTTCTTAACTGCAACTTTTTTATGGAGAGACAACTGTGAAAAGTTGAGCTGTTATAGTTCACTTACAGTCACAGAACTTATTTGTTGGGAATGCAAGGCATCCATTATTAAATAATTTATGTTTTAAGCACACACGCTAAGTTTACACTTTATCACATTCAAGAACATGACGTTACACGGTAAGCATGTGGCAATTGTTCTGTGTTTGAGACAGTACTTTTCTACCTAGCAGCAGATGCTAATGTGCAGCGTGTTATCTCATACAGCTCAGACAGCCAAACACCATGTTGCTTGGGCTGTGAAGCAAATTGTACTTCCCTCACATGCTCCGGTTTCACACAAGTATAAAAAAGAACTAAAGAAAAAAGACTTATATTGAATATTATTGATAAAAATGAGTGAAAACAGGGTGCTGCCGTACCACAGTACCTATACACGAGCCGCCACTGAACAGATACATATTTCAATGTGGTGATTGGAGACAGTTTGGTAATGTAGGGTAGCATAGAAATGCATTAAAGAAGAAAATCGTCAAATATTTAAAACATTGCATTTTAGGGTTAAATGCAGTTAAAGTCAAGTTGCCTCACCTCGGCTCTATTAATTGCAAAGTTTGAAAATATAATTAATGATGCAGTTAGTTTAAAAATGATTTTTCAGCTTTTTTCATTCTTTGAATTTGCATTTTTTTCAAAATAGCTTGTAGAAAGAAAGTCAATGCAATGCTTTTTGTTTACGTTTTCCAAAACAAACTGTTCAGCTTGAAAATTAAACAAATTTTGAAGATCGAAATACATGTATATTGATTGATCTATGTAGTTATATAACAAAAACTGGTTTTCTCAGTAAATTTTTGTTAATATTTTCTGCTTACTTTATTTCTTAAAATTGATGTGAAGAAAGAATGAGATACTGTATGCAAAGATGTGCACTCATTTTGCAATGAAAATTTGGTTGTATAGCTGCCGTTAAGTTCTTAATTAACCTTTTTAAACAAAGTAATTTCAGTATTTTTGGTGAATGTTTAGGTATGAATGCCCTTGTGGTGCATATGTCAGAGATGAACAATTAGTAGAAATGCAAGCACTAGTGCACAGTTACAATGATGCTTTGAAGGAGTTAGCGGAAAGTGGTCGTTACGACACCCGGGAGGATTTCACTGTGGTTTATCAACCATTCCCCCAAAATGCCACTACACCCACTGTCAAGAATGTATGTAATTGAGACACAAAATAATTAACTATTGAATTTGCTGTTTCTCTTAGTTGTCGCATAATTAGAATAATTTTACTAATTGATGATCTTAGTTTTGAAACCATTTTTCTAATCTTTTTTTGTTTAATGGTAATGCTGTATGCAAAGCAACTATCTCATGACAAGCAAGACAGATTGAATTCAGATGCAAATTCTGTAAGCATGACCGTGTTTAGCACTTGATATGCATGGTCCAGTGGAGTTTACTCATGTTAAAAACTAGTGCTCTTGATTGTTATCACTTGACTATGCCTGGTCTAAACCAATTTACTCGTTTAACTGACTAGTTTGACCTAATTTTTGCATCTTGGTTTTTTACTGTGTCCTTAAACATTCTTTGGTTTTTTAACCATACCATTTTGTCTGAGCTCCTGCTCACTGCCTTGCAAGTTTCATGACTCTTAAAGTCTATATATTATAGTTTGGAACTATTGAACATTATAATTCAAAATGACCAATCTCCATTGATTGTATCCCTGTAATCGAAGTTATCATTCACTATACCATTGTCTTTGGCTCTATGTCCTTACGATAGGTGTCTACCATGACTCTATTCCTCTGTCTCTTTTCATCTTTTTGTTGTTTGGTTATGATTTACCTGTAGCACAGGTAACTTCTGTTGCTTAGTAGTCTCTTGCTTTGCAATCATGCATTATACAATTAGTTCGAGTTCTTTATGTGGATGGAGGTTTGTGAAGTTGTTCTGAAAGCTAAACTTTGTCCTTCAAAACGACATTCTTATAACTTCAATGGTAGCACTGATGTGCTTGGATTGGCACTACATAGCAGATCCATTTAACAGATGTGATCCATTTTCATGCAAAATTTCAGCTTCAAACGACGAAAACTGTGCATGTGACAAAAACATCACCACCACAAATAACAACAACAACATGGTGAAGCCTTTTTGATCCCATACTCTGTGCCCGTCCAAAAATTTCTTGTATGAAAAGTTAGTAGATTATTATTAATTGGAAATGACGCTCTCGGTCTGAGAATTTAATTTGCTTTTAACAATTCTTCATACAGAAACATGGAGAAGATGAGCCATTTCTGGATTTCTTTGCTCCGGATTGTTTTCACTTCAGTGACATAGGTCATCATGCAGCAGCCACAGCTGTGTGGAATAACATGGTAAGTCGTGTTAAACATATTACACTTTTGAAGTGATCTTGTACTTTTGTATTTACAAATAGTAATTTGGGCACTTGCATCCATTCACAACAGAGGTGATGCAGACTATGATTCAGAAAGGAGATGCTTCCCTGAAGCGCATGCATATGTCAGAATTGACAAATAATTTTGATAATTATTCAACTGATATATTTGACTCCTTATTAAATGTCTGGGTACATGACATTTGGGCATGTTACGTTCCAGCATGTGAATGTTTTACCTATTTTTTAATTTTATTCATTAAAATTTTAATGATTCACTATATGTTACAACATTCATTACACTATTCATTACAACATAATATAATTCAAACCAGTCAGTTGACTCTGCACTTTTTGACTTTCCTCTTTTGGCAAAATATGTTGTTTAGAAAATGAACAAAGCAGAAGACATTGCAAGTTTAGATTAACAATTTATCAAAATGTGACAGTATTGTAGTTCAAAAATATCTAATGCTTCACAAACAGTAAATAACAGAAGACTGTGTATGACTAAAGATTTATTCACAAAAAAAGTTTAGCATTACTGCAGCAATTTAACCAGTATTATATCACAGTGCTATATTCATTGAATACTAGCTAAATGTGATTTACAGGAAACCAATGTATAATGCGTCGTTTAGTTGTTTAACTACCAACTCGAAAATGACTAGATCAATTAATCAGCAAAAACTTTACCCATGATTATTAATATCAATATTTTAACAACTATAATAATAATAATATAAGTTTTCTGCCATATCTCTTTATATATGCTTTAAATTTACACATGCTAATTGGGTAGTAGACTAGTAGCCATTACCAGTTTTAATTGCAGATTTGTACTCCGGAAAATAATATTTCTTTTCTCTCAAAAACTTGGATATTTTGAAAGTAACATGGGATGGTAGTCAGGCAGTGGATGAGGTTTTCGAGAAGTTTGGCCTACTAATGATATGTAACACAATGCAGAAGTAATGTATTCTTGTGTAATCAAATGACGTAGCAGCGTATTATGCACCCAAAAGAGTGCCTAAAATTTTCACTATCGCAAATGGCCTGACTCATGAATATCTGATATTGTTGTAGCTAGCTCATGTTGATGAGAAGAAAACTGCGATGAATGTCAGTGATGTCATCCGATGCCCCGATGAGGTAAAGAGCTAGTGCACTATACAGCATAATAAGATATGTTTAATTTTAACATAGCTGAGCTTGATATTTTGTAAGTGTTATTTATTAAAATTTTGCACTTCTATAACGAAGACCAGAGTAACCAAAATATATAATGTTAAACATTAATATGTGAAAGATGGTTTGGTTCAGTATAATTTACATTGTGCGATAGACCTTTCACTATATTAAATGTCTATTCAACTTTTAGAAAACAGTTTTGGTAAATAAATGGAGTTTGCATTAGGAAGAGGCCTTTCTGTGACTTATTCTGTGTAGTGAAATTTGGAATTTTTCTTGCACATACACGCACAATTTTTATTTGCTTTCTTTTGAAGCTGATAGCATTTTATACTGCAGAGGTCTGAGTCTTAATTTGGTCTGTACTGAGTTTGAATAAGACGTAGCTAAATTAAACTAAAAAATGTGCAACCTTAATTGTTTTTTAACATACCGTTTTACTCAATAGCGAAAACAAAGACCGAGAACACTGTTTATATGCTATCCACAGACAGAATCCATATATCATGTATATTTATCAGTGCAAGTTAGGTATGATTTTTTGATATTATTTCATTAGGACAAGCCATACTTTGCTACCTACAAAAACAGTGACGGAAGAAAGAAGCGCTCCGCAGAATCTCCTCCTAGTAGGCCGACTATTGATCCGCTAAGCGAACAAACATCTAAATGGCTGTATACCAGCCTTAGCTACATAGCATCACAGGTGTCACATACTCAGGTAATGTTATGGTAGTATTTTGATTGAATGTTGCATTTTTAATTAAACACACAGTTTTTTAAATGAGTGATGTTAGTGGACATGTATGAGTCTAACAGCACTTATAAGTAAAATGATGACACCAAATACTGTTGAGTTTAATAAGATATTTCTTTCCATATTATCTATTAATTTTCTGTCTATCCAATTAACCTTATAAACTCCTAGAAAATATTTTAATGCTATTCCAGGCAGAAACGATGTTCAACAACTTCATAGAATACGGCCTGCTAAAATCTTCTGAAAAGGAGCTAATACTGGAATGCCTAAATGTACAAAAAGCGAAAGATATAATATCTTGCCACTATTTGCACGAAGAACTTGCCAACCCTCAGCTAAAATCAGAAAGTTTTGTTGAAGAAAGTATAATGGAAAATGTCAAGATAGATGAGCAGACTATTGTGCAACCAGGGACGAATGCTCAACCCCGATTGTACTTGTATGGTGAAACAGTTGATCAGCATAATCAAAGTTCCTCTGTCAGTGTGGGGATTGTATTAGGAGTTGTATTTGGTGAGTAAACTGAGAAATCAGAAGTGTACCACTGCATAATGCACAGTCACACGAGATAAATTCAAACAGATAATGATGAACTAGATATAATGCAAACGTAGATAAATTTAAATTATGAATTTTCCAATTTCTTTTACATTTAGGTCCACTCCACTCAAATCTTGCTATGTCTGCATTGAGTGGGCTGTACTTACCTCAAGCATAAACATTTGGTAGTTACTGTCCCCCTTGTTATATAAATAATAAAACTACATCTAAATTCTTTAGAAGTTTAGATCACTGGAAACGATGTTACTAAGTTGTCAGCTTATATTTGATTTTATGAAACTTTTCAGGTGCTGGGTTGAACTTTATATTCGTCTGCATAGCGTACATGCTTTTCATTATGTATTTACTAAAAATATGGTTACGCATATTATTAATGAGTGCCTATTAATCACATCCACCTATCATGGAACGCCTATTACACCTATTGGACATGCAGCATCTTAAGATAAATTTACCCCCAAAACGGGTAAATACACCTGCAAAAGCAAAGGCTGCCGCTGCTACGTTAGTGGCTTGTCATGTTAGCATAATTTATCACAAACTCACATACAGTGTCTGTCTTCTGTCTGGTATCCTCTCCATTTTAATTCTCACATGTTTAGGTATAGCAGTTGTTGGAGTATTAACTGTTGTGATAGTCAAAATGAGGTCTCGTAGATGGCGCCATACAGCAATACCCGGTATGTCAACTGAGCCGCAGTCAGAGGATGTAATGCTGCTTCAACCTTATGTAGAGAGTTCGGGAGTGAGATATGTATAGTTTCTTCATTAATGTCCTAGAATGTTAATGGCTTGCAAATAATCATGCAAGCTGTGTATTAGTCAGTGAGCAATTAATAATTAAACAGTGATTTTTTTTATTTCAACGTAGTTGTTTTATAATGTGCAGTGTCTGTCAGATTGTTCCTTTCCTTTCATGGAAACATCACAGACGGATAGAATGCTTACAATTTACAACGCACAGTATTTGTCTTTGGTCAAAAGGGTGCTATCATTTAGATTTCATCATCTAGATTTGCGATTGCATTTAGTGATAACTGTACAAAATTTGTGCAGTGTGCGCTAATTAATGTTGATACGTGCAACTACAATTTGTTGTCATGGATAACATAATTTGTTGTTGTACAATGTGATTACATAAACAAATCTGTTTAATTTTTAAGTTAAATGCTGAACTCTTCTACAAGTCAGTGACAATGACAAAAGCCCTACGTGCTTATTGCATTTTATAAAAACTTTATAAAATAATGTAATTTCTGTTTAATAATAATTTGCTTATTATGGTGTACATATTGTGCTGTCAATTACATGATGTTAAGTTTACTTTGTAAGTGATAATACTTGATGTTAATTATTTTTATAATTATATGTTATTCTTACAATATATTTTAAATTAATTTCTAATGAGTGTGCTTACAAGAAACTTCTAGGGCACTATAAAAAGTAATGGCCTAATATATATTGTATATTGCTACGTAGATATTGCAATGACTTATTTTTGTTTTTTAATCGATATAGAATTTTCACAAACTGATTGCACATGTGATGTGCTTGTCAATTATCCAAATTAAAAAAATGTTATGAACAGACTACTGTACGTGTTTACTTATCACAGTTAAACTTGATGGCTTTGGCAAGTGATATTCATACGAATTTCACATTATGCAGGACTAGCAGTATGAATGAATAATATGCAGTAGTTCGTCTGAAAATGTCTGGAATGACTATTCATTTTCTTCTAAGCCATGTAACTGTATTGAACTTCTAAATCAGGGGTGTGCAAATTGCGGCCCGCCGAGAGAATTTGTCAACCTAATGAAAGTGCGGCCCAGGCGATTAATTGAGTGTATCCAGCTGAAGTCCGTGCCACAATCTCAAAGATTAGTTTTTTCTACTAGATCGGATGCTATTAACCCTTACAAGACGGTTGTAGCTTAATGTCACTGTACTACACAGACTGTGTGATACACATTACTAATATACATTGTAAAGAAATTACCACTATCTGTCCTGAAAGTAGAAATATATGGTTTGTAATATAAATTTTAATAACTTCTAAAATAGTTTCTTGAGTGTAGTTGTAATGATGTACGCAGGTCAGATGCAAAAAAATCGTATTTAGACCTTTCTGTACTTGGCTCCTTGATCAAACTGCCTGTGGCCCGCAGGAATTGCGGGAAAGTTTAATGTGGCCCGGCTAGTCAGACAATTTGCACACCCCTGTTCTAAATATTGAACGGTCAGGTTTACACACCTTTAAAAAGCCACATTACATGATATTAAGGCAAAAAATATAATGGAATTTATTTCTTTTGCAGTCATGCATTATATATTGTAAAAGAAGCAAAGACCCAGCTATCACTGCTTTTGTAGAGAACTGTCATAATTTCATATAAAACAAAACTTCATAAAAGCTATTTTTTAAAGAACCTTGTACAGCTTCAATGAACAGATATTTTCGGGTGCTAATAAATTGAAACAATTTTCAAGCAGTTTATGGGGACAAGCTTAAGTTTCTATACTATGGAACTTTCATTGCAAAAATGATGCTAGCAGATTATAAACTGCTGAAGCAAATTTAATTTGCTTAGCAAAAACTGGTGTGGCACAAATAGATTAAGATTAGACTCAATTTAAAACAACCACTTGAAAGTTGTGCTTAAAATACAAAAAAAATCAACATTCTGTGCGAGTTGAAAATATTAGTCAAAAAATTTTTGCAGCTTAATACATTAAGAAATTAGTAAAGGAGAGAGAGAAAACTGAAGTTTTAAACTGCTAATAGATGTTTACTAAAATTAGAAAGAAAATTGTTTTGTATAAACCCGTCATATACATGTGGATAGCAGATCCACTAAAAAATATTCTCATAACATGGTATGAACGTCATCCAGGGAACAGTACTGTACCTGCTGCACGAAATTCACTAGTACTGAACTTTTGAATAAAATAAGCATCAGTGTGGTTATATACAACATAAAAGTTTGGCTATTAGTGTAAAGTGCCCTAATTTTTTTGATAGTAACAAAAAATTTACATTACAGTCTTTAGACCCACATGTTTCAGAAATTGATCATCAAGGAATTCAAAGTAACATCATTATCACGGTAATTATAATAACGATAATTTATTTAAATTTTGTGCATCCAACTTTATACTGCACAAAAATCATTTGACATAACAACACTATCCAATTGTACTTCCTAACCTGGAAAAAGTACAATTTACGTGTCCTAGTCTACAACTCGCAAGTGTAACAAAGTGAGGCATTAATATAACAATGCTTTATGATAATATACATGATAATAAAAATATATTTGTACATGAAATATAGTTGTTATTTTTACGAAAAAATAGGTAGCTGTGCAGTTTAGTGCAATACTTGTTTATATAAAATAAACAAGTGTAATACATAACAGTAATCACCAACTCTTGTGCCACTTAGCTTAACCTAAACTATACGATTAACTTAATATATTTGGTGTATAAGTTATTGTAAAAAAAGTTATGCTATATATTATATAATTACTGTGGTCTCTTCAGTTTTGTTTGTTTT
This sequence comes from Tubiluchus corallicola, assembly GCA_030141605.1. Taxonomy (NCBI): domain Eukaryota; kingdom Metazoa; phylum Priapulida; class Priapulimorpha; order Priapulimorphida; family Tubiluchidae; genus Tubiluchus; species Tubiluchus corallicola. Next base: position 635,724 of record JAQGDQ010000038.1, on the reverse strand, counting down.
TCACATTAACTATTAGGTCTAGAAAATACTAAACTGCAGCATGTAAGTACACATTTGTGCATCCATATTTGGCTATACAGACAATACTGTAATGTACAAGCTAGAGTTCACTCAACTGTTCATTGGTTGTCGTGCATCTCGTTGTTCACGAATACGAGCGATAAGTTTCGATTTTTCATACGTCTTATTGTAACCTGAAAATATTTATATATGTATAGTCGTAAAAAAAGAGAAACATACAGTGAAAAAAATACAAAGTTTGCAGGGAAGAAGCAACAAATTAGACAGTAATTTTCAATGATGGTTACCATGGGGATGTTGGATGAATAACCTTTGCATTTTACTCTCTACATTGTAGTATAAATCTAGTCGTCAAGATCTGTGTCTACAAGATTAGAAAACAGAACAAACTATCAAATTTCCAAAAGTGAAATTAACAAACAAAAAACGTTTCGTTATATGCGAGAAATGTCTGTGTTTAACTAAGACGGAGCAAATTTTTAATATTAATAACAATAAGGTGAAATATGCTAGAAAGTTTTATTAGTGGGCAAGATGAATAGCCAAATGATTACTGGCATCAGTGGCGTGCTTAGAGATGGAAGTTAAATGAATGCCAAACCTGGTCAGAATATGGATTGGGGACTAGCAGATTCAATACTCATTCTGGGGAGTTTCGTCTGCTATACTGTCACTGGGCATATGTGGTTGAGAGAAAATGTAAACATATCCCAGCACAGACACCTCTGTGAGTCTGACCTTATAATAAGATATCTTCTGGCCTCGGTGTGACTACCTAAATTCAACAGGTTCAGCTACTGAGTGCTGGATCGAGGCTTGGAAAGTACGTAACTATACAAAAAAACTAAAAGAAATTATAAAGTATTTCCAGTATAAATAGCTAACCTAAGTAAAATAAATCTCGAGGATTCTGCTAACAAAAAGAGAAAGTTGGCAGAAAAAAGCTAATTAGTTGAACTTACCATAAGGAAAATATCGGACGGTTAGCTCTGTAGTTGTATTAGCTTTGAGTATCTTTACAGCCTGTAATAAGAGAAAATTTGAAAAATAAAATAAATAAAATGCACTGTATTAACACAATACTTGGTGCACCGTTATTCAAATAACTTATATTCACAGATTGTTTGTGTGCAAAAATCATTTTTTAGAAAAGCAACATTGTACATGTTTGCAAAATCAAAATAAATAGTACCTTGTAGCAAAGAAATAAAACAGATAAGTTATATAGTCTGTGTTAAACAATTTAGATTAGCTAGAAACCAATATGAATAAATGCCTAGTATAAAAATAAATACAGTATAATCCTCTTATAATGAATTTCAGAGGACCACCAAAATTTGCTTGCTATAGCCGAGACTTGCCCCCCTCCCCATAAACCACTAACGACCATCTGCCAACCAATTTAATATATTATATATTCAATAGGGAAATACTTCCAGCAAGCTGTTATTACCAACCTGCCGTTGCTGTAAGCTCCGCTTTCAGTGACACATTTTGCAAAATTTGACGTTTGTTAAAACAGACTGTAGCTAGTAAAAATTTGTCATTGTAACTGAAGCACGTTTACAAGATTAAATGGGTAACCTTGTTATTGCTAGGATTCAGGCACATTATATACATGTAATAAATTTCGGCATAAGATTGCGCATAAGTTGCTTTTCTAAACTCCTGCTCTGATTCATGTTATCTGCTGACAGTTGAGAGCATTTTGCGTTATTCAAAGGTGCAGGACCCTGACTGTAGTGTTCTGCCTAGTTAAAAAACACGACAAGCACATTGTTTTAGAAGGTAGAATTCACGCTCACTATATAAGGGTAAGTAGACTTACAGGGCAGTTAAACTACCTCATACCAAGCAAAATCTGGTAATATTAGAGCTCCCTGTAAGTAAGGTTTAAATACATTATTTAAGCCTAAGATTTACAGGATTTTGAAATTAACTCTTCAAAACCAGAAGCTGGTTAATAACAGGCCTCTTTGTAAGTGGATTATACTGTATAACATTATTTATTTACACCTCTTGATTTTCAGCTGAAGGAGTAAAAATTCATAAAAAGTATAAATATAGTTTAAATGATTAATAAAAAAACTTTAGCTGATAACTGCCAGATTTTGGAAAACAAAACTAGTATCACATGAAAAGTGAAAGAGAAATGCACAAACCTTGGAATGCTCAATGTTTTCAAAGCTTACATCGTTTACTTTTAGAATCTGAAAAATTCACAGCTGGTTACAAGAAATAAAAGCAAATTGAAACAGAGCAAGATAATTTCTAAACATCGGCATAAAGACACCTACTTTCTCACAGTAATAAATAGCATGAAATGCAGAAAATTAACGTATCACTTCAAGAGTTTACGAGATTTGGTTAATAAGCACTTAAGTGTTAGAAGTTCCTTAAAGTAAATGTGCCAAGTTGAACAAGGTTCACATTTTGAAAAAGCCTCATTGTCTGGGTTGATTAAATAGCACTCTCATTATTACAGTTAGATATAAGTGTCTGCCAAGCAAAAACTGTCAAAACCTCATTACCTGGTCTCCCTCTCTTAATCTCAGTCTTTCAGCTTCTGTACCAGGCATCACCTTGGAGATGTAGATTCCACACAAGTACTCCTTCCCTCCTCTCACATTGAACCCAAGCTACAAGCAGAAAGAGTTACCAACATGAGCAAAACACTTTCTAACCCTTAGTCAGCATATAAAGATTTTGAAAGTTGTTTTTACAGTAAAACTTTCTGAACACATAATGTTAAAGTGAAGAAAAAGTTTCATTACAGATCATTCTAGCAAATATAGATCAGTATTGCAGGCACGTAAGATATTAAATGAATTCAGTGAAGGAACACTCAGCCGGCAAATTTATTATCCTATTCTCTGAAATTTCAACTATAAGCTTAAACTAAGAAATGTACTAAAAAATTTAACATAAAAATTCAACACAGAATCTCCCAAAAACTTTGTTACAATTCTTTCTGTCCCTAAGTTTAGTTTTACAGGAAAGGCAGGACTAATACTCTTTAAAATAGACGTGCACCGATTTGTGACTACCGGGCGTTTTTCTAGTAATTGGTAATCACAAACATTCCATAAAGAAGCCTGGTAAAAATACAACAATTAATAAAGTAAACAAATTAAAATTCTTGAACTTTCTGCAGGTTGAATTACAACGGCAAATTAACGTAATACTTATTGGTGAGTCATATGCGACGGCAGCAGCAAAAATCTTTCTATTTACACACACACACTGCCTCTTGAAAACAAAGGTGTCCCACAAACATGTAACCACGTGCTTTGTTTCAACCGCTGTTTTTAACGTGTTCCACCATTAATGTTTAAGCTATAAGGAATTATTGAAGATGGCAACAAATAAAACTAGTGAAGTTCGGAGAGTTTTTAAAATAAAAGCAGATGATGAGACTCAAGTAACCAAAGAAAACCTACAAATGAACTGCAACAGCATTCTTGGAAGCTATTCAAAATTAAGTTTCAATAGTGAATTTACAATTTATTTACATTTTGCACAAACTTAAACACAAAAAACTACGCTTAACAGAATGGTCCTAAATAATGATTACTAATTTGTATTGTATTTTATTGTTTTTATTGACTTTAACCTCACTATTTCCAATTTTGAGATTGTTTTCATAAATTTCTGCAAATTTACATATCGTTTCTGAAAATTGCGATGAAAATTGTACATAACATAACGAGTGCCACTCATCAAGATAGATGCACATTCTACAATCCGTGCAATGAAGATGTTAATTTAAAAGCTCCACTTTTGAGAGCTACTCACTGCATCTGAAACTCTTCCTCTGCGTAATTTTACCGTTCTTGGTAGAAATTGCCTAACATCATTGTTAAAGTCAGGATGATACTTTCTCTAAAAAAAAGAAAAAAAATCTCAATCAGTAACTGGTAATAAAGTCACAGAAAAAAATCACAATTAATTTACGATGGCCAGAAAAAGTCACAATTTTGTCTAGGAAAGAAAGTCAGGTAGTCAAACAAAAATACTGAAGTGTCAGTCACAATTTATTTAAGTACAATAAACAAATAAAGCAATAAAACAGAAAATGTTAAATCTATTGTTAACTGGCAATACGTGATTTGTACATATAAATAATACTATTTATAAATGATTGTATTATATGTATATAAAACAAATCACGTTTTGTTCAATATCCGAGGGTTACGGGTTATTTCTTTTTTCCTGTGACTTTTTTGTGGCTTTTCCACCTGTGACTTCTTTACCTGAATTTGTTAAGAGCTTGATTAACAAAACTGCTGACACTGATATTAATAATAAAAAACTTTTAACTTTTTATTATTTTTAATCTGTGTCTGTATATAAGGCACTAATGTTAGTCTTTCATTGTGTTTAAGTGTAACTATGTACTTTACAATGTGGTTCCTAGACTTTTGTGAATTTTAAACGTTTGTATGCCAAAGAGCATTTTTATATAGGATTTTAGGCAATAAATTTATTATTACTATTATTATTTTGAGCTACAAGTCATCACTGCTTATATTGCTTTTCCAGATTTCAAATAGACATGAAATCATTTTCAGGGTGATAAATGACTGGAATTCGTTCACTACATCGATATGGAGCACCGCATCAGTAGGTCAGTTTAAGAAGAATTTAAACATTTCCTGGAAACTCATCCAATGAAGTTCCATGATCCGTTCCAACCTGAGTGGACTCTAAACGTCTTTTAAAAATCCAATCCTTCTGCAATACTATTTCAAACTTTCCACAAACAGACACAACTTACCCTTCCACTATTGACTTTTTTCCTCACCATACTATAACAACTGCCGCTAGGTGGCACTACTACTACTAGAGACAACCTTTGAGAGGTAACATGGGATAAAATGATAAACAGAGGTTTAATGCGAAGGAGAAAACTATGGGCAAAAAGCCTACATATATTCTTCACCCACTCGATCTACCCTAATCTATGGTAATGAATTTTTGGTTGGTGACAGGATGTAGACAAATCTATTGTTTTGGGGCAAAAAAGGATTGTCTCAAATCGGCGATTAAGGGATTACAGATATTTATGCTTGACAGGTTAACACCTACGTGTTTAATGAACAACAGGTGAAACTTAAATCAGCACCTTATACACCACAACTGATGATTCCAAGCCACCAAAATTGACTAAATGGTGTAAAAACTGCCTAGAAAGCATACACCAACAAAATTAGGCTAACCTCATGAGGTGGTATCCACTTTGGAGGGTTTTCATATGGAGGTAGTTCAACAGTAATCATTTCTCCGAATGTGCTAATCATACTTCTTCTCTGGCTCTGCATTTCAGTATTAAGGCTTCGTCTAACCGTCTTCGCAGGCAACAAAGCTAAGCAAGATAATTAATTATAAAAATGTCTAAATTCATAATTTCACTCAATTAATTTAAAAATTATTAAATTAATTTGTCTATGAATTAAAACAATTCCACTAAAAATACCAAAATTTTGGTTTATAAACTTAGAGCCATCTGTAGGCAAAAGTTGGAATTGCAAATGTTTGAAGTTACACTTAAGCTTGTTTTATTTATAAGCTGCATGCAAAAAGCTGCAATGGCCTGAGTCTGTAGTTTGTTATACTGTCATGATTAGGGTCATCCATAGAGACCCCATTTTTTCACAAAGTAATCATCGGTTAAAGATTTAAATATTACTAGGGTTGGTGCAGCACTCACCATAGCTACACATCATTGTAGCATGGAAGTTTCACCATAGTAAAATGATAGAAGTTTTATAGTATCAAAGAGCAAGGCTCAGCAAGATGGACAGCCACAGCCAAATCGCTATTGAGTGTATCTAGCAACCAAAGTTAAGCCATGCGTGTTCAATGTACTAAAAAGCAGTTAGTGAGTCAGTAAGGAGTCTAAGGAGACCCAATATGAGTTAAAACCATGATCCGTCCTGGTTCTATCTGTATAGGTGTAAGAACAACCTTTTGGAAGATTTGGGAACTGTAAACTGCAACATAATGCGGCAGGGAGTGGGGTTACTAATATTTCGATCTTTCTGTTTGGCTGTAAAGATAAAAGTAATAAAACTGTGACTTGGACATTGTGAGTGAATATGAACTTTCTACAAATCTATAATGATTAGTAAAACTGAACTGGCTTGAACTGTTATTAATATTAAGATTAACATCACAGAAAATTAAAATTCGTTATGAAATTCAGAAAAAAAAATCCCAAAAGTAATGGTATTTTTTAAACACAACATGGACAAACTCGCATGTTTCCATATTTCTCGGTATTTCCACCAGTGCCCACCTCAGCAGTAGCAAAAAAATGACAAAGAAGTACATTTGTCCATGCACAGTCCTAATAACGTAATTATGTACATTTTTATTCACTGACAAAAACAATTTGGCAATCATATGGTTTGGAACAACTATGTATTAAAATTTTATTATGCATATGGCAATAAAGTTTTCATAAAACGTGATAATAATTGTGTTTGTATGTATTACTGCATCAGCTATAATATTTTCTGGTCAAATCCTTACATCATGACAGTCTGGCACATATACATTAATTTGTAACAGAAAAGTTCTTTCAATAATAATTATTAAAAAAGTCAGCTGTATGTTATTCTTCAGCTTGTTCGATTCGAATTTGAAAGTCACAAATTCGGTTCGATTCGAATTCGCTTTCTGGTAGAGAATGCTCACCCCTAGTAGATGATCTGATATTTCTTAAACTTATGACTCTATGGTCACAACAGTGATTAATTAAAAATGTAGACAATGGCATATATTTTTCACTTTTAATAAATGTTGAGTAAATGACTTAACCATATCATCAGTACACTATAAACTAAATTAATTCATATATTAGAAGGATAAAACATAATATGCATATATCAGAAGAATAAATGCATGTAGTGTAATTTCAGGTTGCAAAGTCTGTACTGTATTTAAAATTTATCATAATGATTAAAATTACATAATTGAAAGAACAAGGTAGATAGCTACCATTAAAGTTCATTCGGCAAAACCGATAATCTAGTAAAATTTACACCTGAGAACATAATATCTGCAAGCGGAATCTCTGCCTACACTCACTGAAATTGTTAAATTACACAATAAGGTTATTACAAGCATCAAGAGCTCAAAATTTACAAGACCCATAACAACATTCAACTGTTACACTAGCTAAACTGCAAAGTGCATAATAACATTTATATAAATAGCAATGAAATGCCATGGTTGCAACCAGTGATATTAAAAGTAAAAACATATAACTTTAAATAAATTATATTACATATTTTTGAATATCATAATTTATGTTGCTGCACGGTTTATCTGCTAACCAGAAATCTGCTAGCTAGGTTCAGCTAAAACACTATGCCAGTTATGCCAACTAAAAACTAAGCCAACTCTTTAATACCCTTTAGGACCAAGTCACATAATTACATGTCAAACTGTATTTTGCAAATGCAAAATTCTTTGGTCCCTAAATAACAAGCACTTCTCTCATGATGCTCTCATATATTCGAAACAGTTCTCACTTATCTCAAAAATTTCTGCCACATTTTCTACTGATCAAGCAAAATGAACACAAAATACAATAAAAAATGCCCATTAATTCATCTTGTTCTGAATAACAGACTCTCTTTCCTTTTCTGTTTCCACATGTACTGTAATTTCAAGAAGATGTAAAAAATAAAAATCAAATTTCTTTTATAATCAACAGACATCTGATGCTACACAATGTTGATTTAAGGCTATGTCTATCAGTGAGTTATCATAAGAATGAACTATGTGCACAACCAGTAGTTCCCAAATATAGCACTTAATGAATTGAATTATGAGGAATATAATCAACAATTTTCGTACACTTTATAAAAGTGGTAGTACGTATAGACTGGCAAGAATGCTGGGATGGTCAAAATAAATGTAGACACAAGTACTGGATGTGCCACGGTTATTAGTTACTACATTTACTGGTTATGCAGCTTAATAATAACAATGCTTGCAACACTTTTAATGACAACTAAGATAACCTAAACTGTACATTGTGGAACCAAACTAGTTACTTATAAAAAAGAAATCTTATCGAAAATCTCAATATATAGTTAGCAAATATGGTATGTACTACACACATAAGAGTAACATGGTACACACATAAGAGTAACATGGTACTAAGTCTATTCGATCAACGCTTGTACAGATCTACTCATTATGTTACTGGCAGTTTAAGTTTTAAAAAAATTCACTCTAAACATAGCACCAAGTAAAATGCCTGCAGAAAATGGTTGTAACTCTAAGCTACAGGTGATTATAGGAACCTAACTAAATCTACTCAGTATCGGACATTAATTGGAAGAGTGCCATTATACATCCCAGCAAATAATGCAAAATTAGCCACAACCAATCCATAATGCAAGAGATCAACTCTTGGAATTCCGTTTATGCTTCCTCTCTCCCCAATCACCAGGGCTGACACAAGATACATCCCGGCACCAACAAGGCCGTACACATTAACATGCATAAAGCTAAGAACCAATATAGTGATGATACTGCCACCAGCAGCAGCCTTCATTATAGCCTTCTGCACATCACGATTCAAATACTGCCATGCCACTACCAAAACGACAGCACCGCATGCAATGCCAAAGCCAGCTTTAGAATAACTGTGAAGATACAAGTAGGTTGAAGCCAGCAGTGGCATACCAACAACATATGATAACCATGTAAGTAAATCATGGTAGTAAGCTATGTTACGCGGAGGACTGGAAAAAGCGTATCGAACGACACCACATGAAGCAGCTCCACCTACAATTCCAAACCCAATCCTAGCAAAAATGTGTGATGGGGCTACTCTTAATGCACATAGCAAAGTAGCAGCTGCAAGAACAAAATCTGAAATAGCAGTGCTGATTTGGGACATCTTTCTTTGTAGTTATGTCATTAACTTTACTTGCTGACCAAACCTGAAACAACAAAAAAACGTAAGTAAAAATAAAATTTGCTGAACATTTACTGACAAAATGTGCATGTAATGTGTGATCTCATCTCTATGACTTACACTGACTGTTATTATTAGGGGTGAGCATCGAACGTGTTTTTTAGTTTGAATTTGATTCAAACCTAAAACTCTAAATTCAAATAATACAGCACTTCAACCATATACGTTCTTTATCATTAAAACATCATGCAATTAGCATAATTTAGCTGTGATTTCTGTACACAGCATCAGGTCCGTTGATTATAAAAGAAGTTTTATTTTTATTTTTTACATCTTCTTGAAATTACAGTACATGTGGTAATAGAAAAGGAAAGAGAGTCTGTCATTTGTTTACCTTTTAAACAAATTATTAGTTGTTTTACTGCAGAAAAAAATCGAGTAATATGCATGATCTTAATAAGACTGATTTTTACTGGTGGTTCAAAAACTTGTTCGAAAATTTTTCAATCTCAATTGGAATTCGATTCGAATTCGAAATACTCAAGTTCGGTTCGAGTCGAATTCGAAACTTACAAATTCGATTCAATTAGAATTCGCTTTCTAGCAAAGAATGCTCACCCCTAGTTATCATGCGTGGGTCCATGACTGAATGCTTATTGCTTAGCATATTAACAATGTCACAATGCTCCTTCGACTTTTTTGGTAGCTGTTCACGAGAAATCCATAATAATTATTGGCAGCCTAAGTCATTTCAGTGTGACAGTGATCAAGAATTAAGTATTGCTACAAAAGTGGCATTAGCTTATTATTGTATTATTAGATTTAGATGGAAAAGAAAGCACGAAACATTTTGCAATGAAGTGAACAATACATTATGTATCACCACCTAGTGATAGAACTTGTAACTTGTCTACAAGTGTATAGCTATGTGATGCGTATTTGAACGACAGCAATTGCCAGATCGGCGAATACAGATCACGTATCATGCGTTACGTACGCATGAAAACGTTTCCACGTATGTTACCGTCGCAGGATAGAGGTTAAGCTGAAAAATAGCTTATATTTCTCTCCAATCTTCTTTGTGTTCTATATTTATGACTTAAAAGAAACAGTGGTACTCCATGATCAAGGACTGTGTCGCAAAACATTTTGCTGCCATTGAGGCAGTCTAGGATCGACAAACTTTTCTGGTTATGCTGCCAATATCGATCTAATCGGGACTTAAACTGGGAAGGGTTAGCGGCATTGATTATATTTTCCAGTAATTTACTCCATTCGTCAACCACCTGCATTGAAAGTATCTCTCGTTTTCTGCTCCGTCTATTGAAGGCTGCTCTCTTCTTGATTTTGTACGGATGACCTCTAGTACCACAATAAGTCTGAGATGGAAACATTTTGCTAGCATCAATGATATCAAAACCTTTTAAAATGAGGAATGTTTGGATCAAGTCCTGCCTCTTACACCTATATTTTAAAGTAGTTAGCCCTAGCCTCTGGATTCTCATAAAATATGGCAATCCAGAAACTACTGGTACCAGTCTAGTAGCTCGACGCTGAACTGGTTCAATTTATCTTATCATATCTTGCCTTGCTGGATCCCAAATCATACCGCGATAACCCAAAATTCATCTGACCATTGACTTGTACAATTGGGTCACCATGAGCCCATTTAAATAAGTGAAGTTTCGCTTAATAAGCGTAAGCCTTCTGTGACCTTTATTGACAGTTATCAACAATGATGCCCAAGTCTTTTTGCTCACTAACACTTGTAATTTCTACATTGCACATTGTCCTTGTGCCATTTGGTATTTGCGATCAGCAACATCTGGTCTCCTAATGGTTAACAGGTTGCATTTGTCAATATTAAAATTCATTTACCATTTGTGACACCATCTATCTGGTCAATGTTGTTTTGCAAGTGCTCATGGTCAATGGGACAACAAACCTCATCATATATTTTTGTGTCAGTGTGAATATAAATTTTTGCATACTTATTAATAGATAAACTGCAAAACAATCGATTGCACTGATCGAAACATTGTTCTGTATCACAGAAAATAAGGCTTACAGTACACTGTATGCAATCAATAATTTTGCTGGTAATTAATTATAGATATATGTCGGAGAAAAGTCCAGATTCTGTAAAGGAATTATCATACAGAAAAGAGGAATGTGCGAAACCCATACCGGCATTCAAATAACGAGCTTCATCATGGTACCGAAATATTCACAGTCAATTTAGCTAGAAATGAAGCTGAAAATACTGTAACCAAACATACCAAACGCTTCCAAGATTTTTTTAGTGAACAACTTGATAACCTATGTATGGTTGAGTAAAAAGATAATCAAGAAATTAAAAGCAAATGTTCAATAGACTAAACGAACCCAACCCAATGATGTACAGTACCGCCAAAACAAACATACGTCACGTGATTTGTCACAAGTGTTGCCACTTCAGAGCAAAATATCGCCGTCTAGCCGCCAGGAAAGGCCAAGCCTTCCTGGGAGTTGGCTTATTTCATCAATGTCCACAAAAAATGTTTAAAGGATACAATAATAAAAATGTGATAAGAGCCTCTTGTAATTAATAAAATCACTTTAAAGTCGCGATCGTTTCACGCTTGGGCGCTCCCATTTTGAGCACCCATTCTTAAACCAATCACGTCGTTCATCAGCTGCAGAAAAGCAGCCCGCTGTCAATGAAGCATTTAGAGGAAGTCTTTGTGAGGCCCCTGTAAGCCCTTTGTGGGTGTTCTAGGTCTAACGTATTAGAGCATCAGAAGTTTTCCGAGATTTCGTGATGCTCGTACATGGAACATCTACTTAATTGTGTCATTACGTATGATTTTTGTGTTAAACTTACAAGTTCAAATGAAAACTGTTTTTGGTAACCTGAAGAATTTTTTACTGTCACGGCATTTTATCTGTGATCAAAACCTGCGTACAGACACATTTGAAGCCATAAGTCACAACTGTAGGCCTATATAAATGACGATATTAATTTTTTGATCCCAGTTTGCTTACCATCTTAGCTTTTAATCAAAAACGTCACAGAATTATGTGGAATTCATTAAACTTTTATCTGATTATTGCTAAACTGACAGTATGTCGAGTTTCAGGCGATTATTTCAACAGCAACAGTAAGAAATCAATTCCTAATTTACCCTTACCTCAGACTCAGCTTAAAGTGTTAGCTGATATTTTTAGTACATGTCTAATCCAATTCAGTATTATTACTTTAATTTGTTTGCTCCAAGGGGGCTTCTTCACCCCTTCATCGTTGGAATTTTGTCAGGCCTTTTAATGATATTTTCTATAGAGACAATCACATTGACATGTTACTACGCCAATCAGAAGTCTGCAAATGTTGCCAGGGCAAGTAACTTGCCAGCGTAGCTAAATCTAACGGAATTTAGTCGCAAAACAAGCGGTCACTTGGCTTTCTAGCTTCTTATTTTTCTTATTTATAACTTATCAATAGATGCCGCCACGTGTTTAAAATAAGGCAGCTTGAATTACTTAATTCCGTTTAATAGTAAAATGACTTGAATCTTGTTTGATTTTTTGGGTACAACAGATAGACAATTACAAATAAACGACACATTAGACAAAGGACGTGTATGTCACAGACCCGATGGATTAAAATCAATCAAACAAAATAATAACCAATATTTAAATTCGTTACAGTGTTACAACAACGTGTTACAGTCATGTTACGTTTTCATATACTGGAGGTGTGCCGCGTACACAAAGCTGTCAGTTCTACGTAGAACCCTTTAGGCGCTTATATATAGAATTAATTGCAATCATTCTTTTACTGCTAATCTAGTCCTACAAGACATCTTAGCTTCCCCCTTGGTCATCGTTAGTAACTGTTATAAGAATTACCCACGTTACTCTGTTAGACTTGTCAATTTATCTTTCTTTTCGATGTTTTTAGAGATAGTAATTAAGCCGAACCAGCTTAGACTAGCAGAGTATTACAAAAGTTACCGGCTACCCTATCGTTGGTTCCCTCTCTCGATGGCCACGCCTCTGCGGCCCCGAAACTGAATAATTACACGCACTGCTTATCACGGTAGAATAATTATTATGATAATTTCTGTAGTAAGCTCAAAGCTGTAGCAGACGTCAGCTGTAGAGCGACCATAGCTGTTGGAAAATTTTGGAATTTCTGTGCCATTTACAGCTTTCAGGAAGATTGTGTCGATTCTTCATACTAGGACATTTTGTACTTAATTCAATAAACCTAGACATCGCTTTTGCTCAGCTTCTCATATCTTTTGTAAAAACAAACAGGATTTTTGAACATGATGTCCATTACAAATGGTCACAATAACTATGGAGCTAGGTGGAACGTTGGATTGATAAACCACAATGGAAAATACTTGACTGCTGAAACATTCGGTTATAAGATCAACGCTAGCGGATCGTCTCTCAAACGAAAGCAGACGTGGTCACTTGAACCGAACAGCGGTAACCATGTCTACCTGCGTTCTCACCTCGGTCGTTACCTGTCCACCGATAAGAATGGCAATGTCACCTGCGAGGAAGAAGATAAGGGGAAGTTCGAGAAGTTTGCAATTGAAATCAGCAAGGACGGCAGATGGGCCTTGAAGTCGGTTGAATTTGGCTACTACTTTGGCGGATCTGGTGACCGTCTAAAATGCGAGACGAAGGCGAGTTTGACTGATAATATATTGTGGACTGTCCATTTGGCTGTCCATCCTCAAGTTAACTTGCGCAGCGTCAACAGAAAGAGGTACGTCCATCTACGAGACGACGAATTGCACGTGGACGATTCCATTCCCTGGGGTGAAGATTCATTGATTACATTGGAGATGAGAGATGGCGGATACGCCGTGAAGACGTGTGACAACCGCTACCTTCACAGAGATGGCAGGTTGGTCTACGATCCGGATGAAAACACCAGCTTTCGCATTGAGTTTTATTCTGGTTATCTGGCACTGAAGGACTGCGCTGGACGCTACTTGACTGCTGTGGGAGCCGATGGCCAAATGAAATCGAGGAATTCCAGCATTACCAAGGATGAACTGTTTGCAGTGGAGGAATCCCATCCCCAAGCCAGCTTTGTGGCACACAATGGAAGAAGGGTATCAACTAAACAAGGTGAGTTTTAAATTACTGAATAATCGCTATTTGTTGGCCTACAAGATTAAATATACCGTTTTTATTAACCACGCCATCAACTAGAAGATCCTTGAACTTTCTTAAAGCGGCATTCAACCTGCGTGTTTGAAGGAATTGAAGCGGTCTGGAAACTGATTTACATGCATTTTAGGGAGTATTTACACTTTTACTGGACTTTTATTTGACTAGACTTACTTGAAATATGTATCTGCATATATATTATAATCTCCATCCTATATAACACTGATTTTTTATCAGTTTTTGGCACATTGCTTGTCGAAATGATTTTTTTTCTACATGGTAATGTGATAAAAAAATTAAACCGATGTAGGCCTTCTCCCCGTTTAGTATTTTAGCATCGCGTTTTGTTCATCCTAGGTAATAATAACAAATCTATAATTCACAAAAGCGAAACTGCGCTGAGCAGCTTAACTTTCGAACCAGTTCTGTACCAACAGCTGCTAGTTTTTCTAATTACGAAACAATCCACTTGTTGCCTTTTTAGCTCTAGCCATCCGGAGTAACTCCGGTAAGACAAAGAGATTTTCACTAATAATTTGTTTGACGTCCGTAAAAGCGGTAGCATTGGGTCAATGACTTTACAACTTTATTTCCTTTGTACGACCTGCTTCAGAGTTTCTTTTGCAGCACTCGAGTGACATTTAGCCCAGATTAAGTGCTTACAGACGTGTAATCTCTTGATGATTAACTCTCGTCGAGATGGTATGGACTGGTTCAACTTTGAGACTTCAAAAAAGTGTTATATGCTCCTGGTTGTTGTTTTCAATTTTGGCTCATGATTTGTGTTAGTTTAACTTTTATTGAATGTTGGATTTGGTTTACCTTAAACATGTCTACGTATTTGTGGGCTATGCTTGTCTAGTATTCTATTATAGACAGATAGAGGTGGTTAGTCAAGGCAAGCCCCAGGTATTATGTTTGACACACTTTTTAGAATTATAGCAAAGAGTTACAGCCCTAAAACCGCCTGTAATACAAACCAGGAAGGAATAATCGTTTGTCAGTCAAGAAACAGTAAACGGTCGATTATTTAATGGCAGCGTTTGACCTAGCTTAATATAATGTTTGGTACATAGCACTCATTTTCCCCGCTGAACCGAAATTAGTTGAAATCACGAATTTTTACAGAACACGCACTGAATCGCTAACGGTCCTGGTAGGATAAAGCAGTAGCAGATTCCAGGCGAAGGTAATTAGAACACATTAAAGAATAGGCTAGTAACGCTGATGGGTTGTAATAATAATTGTAGCTATTGTTGTACATTATAAATGGCGTGAATTATACATCCGCGCAAAGTTACCAAAGTGTTTTGCCAAAGGGGCACATTCACTATTTGTGTGGTGGTACTGGCATCCACCTGCCCTGGGTAAAACGACGTGACTGAAGTTGCGTCACGAGGTCGATAATAGATCGACGCTCTTGAACAAATTTTAGGAAACACAAGTGCTTATCGTTTAAACACAGCCAAAGGTAATACCGCGCCTTATCTCCTCCAAATAAAGATTCATTTTTTCGTTTTTTACTTATCTTTTACCTCTCTTCATGTGACTGAGGCCCACCACCGGAAATGATTTACGAAATTATCTTCTCTTAATGTCGGTTAATGTGTGTTTTTCAAAGCAATGATTAAAACATAGCAGGATGATTACTGTACGGCCAAAGCTCTGCGTTTTATTGCATGTCTGTAAAAACATTGACACCGCAGCTAAAACTCGTTTGTCAACCGCATATAACAGTTCAATAAATATAATTATACCACTTACACCGCTGGGCCGTCATATTCAGATTTGCTCCTGTAGCAAAATTAATCTGCTTTGTAAATTATAACGCATTGTTGAACTCATCGAACGGTTCCCTTATGCTTTATGGGACAGCTGCTAGATTTAGATTTTCTGTGTGTTTCCAATATTCTACTAATTTTCATTATTTTGACTTCCAGATTCAGCTAATAATTCGCAGTTTAAAACTTCAGAAAGCTATTTTGCGTAAAGACAATTTGCTAACCTTCTAAAATGACACCGCTGCTTCGTTTGCATCCCTTGATTGCTCAGGTATCAGTGACGAACACCTGTGAAAACTTGATAATGATCAGCTGTTGACTCTATTTCCAGCTGCTTAGCCTACCTGTCACTCTGGTGTTTGTAACTGTGTTTAACGTGTAAAGAAGCTTTTATCACATCGTTAGTTTTTGCATGACAAACGCCTCTCAGTTCACACAAGGCTGAAACTTGTCTTAATTAAAATTATATGCGAAGATCGAATAGGCCTGTAAATTTACCCCCCCAATTCACTGTGGCGCGTTACGCCTGGAAAACAATTTAGAATTTTGCAAACAGACAATTTTTGACATCTGTTGCAACAATTTTATTAAGATAGGTTATTTCAATGTACAGTGTACATTAATAATACGTACTCATTAAATTACTGATTCAACCGCGTGGATATCCTGAGTAACCGGTATGCAGTCTAATTAAATTAACTTGTCCGCAATCTACAGTACCACGACGCACTGTAGGAAGAAAGATACCAAAGCCATCTGATTAGGGTCATATAGGTTTGTTTGTCCAGAAATGGTGGTAAAGATTATATATAGCAAAACAAATTCGAAAATTAATTTTCTAAACAAAACTCGACCAAAGGGAACATAGGTTAGATAATGGTATAGAATCATGTATATTTGTGCTGCAGATGACAAGTTCAATGTCATAACAATTCAACCACATTCATTCTTTGCAATCTC
This sequence comes from Tubiluchus corallicola, assembly GCA_030141605.1. Classification (NCBI taxonomy): domain Eukaryota; kingdom Metazoa; phylum Priapulida; class Priapulimorpha; order Priapulimorphida; family Tubiluchidae; genus Tubiluchus; species Tubiluchus corallicola. The sequence continues at coordinate 618,852 of JAQGDQ010000038.1, read as the reverse complement.
AAAGCAGAAGCTTACTCATTCCTAGTTAATCATTAAATCAGCCAATCCAACAATTCCAAGTGTTAGTTTAATATTGGTCCACTGCATCATATTACCCCAGAGTCATGAAAACAAGATTATGAATAATTAATTAATTACGCGTGGATTGTTCTAGTCTTTGATTTGCTCAAATTTAAATTATTGCGAAACTTAACCTAATTATTCGGGAATTGCTGTAGCTTAAGTAACATCTGTAAATGTTGGATTTATTGAAAATTTCCTAAGTGTGTAATTATGTCTAGCGACCATAGCTTTGGAGTTGCAATCCAAAAGAACCCAGCGGCAGAAATTCCAGTTGCGTTTCGATTTTTCCTTGTTTTTGGTCAAGTTTCGTTTGATCACGCGTTGTCAAAAAGTACACATCAGACTTGGCAGTGTATCGGCATGCATCCGTTTATTAGCATTTAGCAGCAGTAAAAACTGAAAACCAGAGTATTCTAGCAAAAATTATCTCGCCTATTTGTTGCCGACAAGCACAGACTGAATGTAATAGTACTAAAAAACAAAACTAATGGATTTGTAGAAAAAGTGTACGCGCTAGTGACGCTAAATTGTTAGCAAAAGCTAAGGCTGTACAAACTGTTCTTCATAAGTGCGAATATATAGGGAGGTGAGAACTAAGGTCAATAATTATTGTCTTATCTTGTAGCCTAGTTTTGAATTACAGTACCAATGTTTTGGGGTGGTTAGAGGGTTTAACTCACGTGCAGTACATATTTTTTTTCTAATCGATTTTGTTCGGTCTGCATGTTCATGCAAAAATCAAAAACACTAATCTGGCTACCACGCCATAAGTGTTTTATGTGAAATATTTTTATAATATGCCCAACAGAATTAAGAAACTAGGCAAACGTTGAACAAACTGAGAAACTCTCCCCGGAGAAAAACAGGGAGGGGACCTAGCGATTTGTGGAAGTGATTAAAGATACAGGACCGATGGTAAAATTCTTATGAAGACTGATCTACATCAGAAACTAAATCACGTGATCTCATTCAACTTACGAACTACTCAGCGAACATTTGATCGTCATATTGACCCAAGTTCTAAAATTTTAAGGAACACCACACACATCTCGTCAGTTTGAGGTAATAGAAGATTAACTGCTACTCTGGAAGATTATGTTCAAGCACTCTCAGTTGGAACAGGTAACAGGTGTTTATTGACCTATGCTAGTATAGTTGATACTTTGTGTGTGGGGGTGAATACAATGCGTTCCACTCATGCCCAGCATTCGCACAAATATACACACATACACAGCTAATAATTCACCCGTGTTGCTATGCTGTTTTCCTGAACAACGTAAATCATTGGAGTCTGATGTAGTAGAGTACAGTTTGTACGGAGTCACTTGCTGGTAATTCATTCCCTCGGAATGGCAAAAACTTCTAAAGATACCCTGCCACCACGATCTAAATGGGCACCTCCTCCAGTTTTGATACTAGTATTTCTGAATCGAGTTCGTAATAACGTACGGTTCGCAAAAGCTATGGATACGTTCGTCATTATTTGAAGCTGACTGGTACTCGACTACAATAATAAGCTAGTCTGTGAAAAGCGGCATGTCATGAATCATATACGTCTTTTGTGAGCGACATTGAATTCTCGTGCTTTTTTTGTGCTTAGCATGATTCAGCCGGCTACAAGTGTAGCCTTAAATCATTGTTGCAATACTCATATGGCTTCAGAAATCTTGTATAGTAATTCCGGTAGGGCCAGCGCTCCATAATTACATGTACTGGCTTTTTATTGTCGAATCGAAAAATAAACGCGGTATGAAACTTAGATTTTGAGGCCCCATCCTGGTCATAATATGCCTCATATTGGAAATATTAGCTCTAGTTATTTCAACAAATTTAATAAATAATTTGAACTGAAGAAAGATACGGATAAAAATTTAACTCTACCAGCGTGTCAGTCAGGAGCAAACCTATCCAGGCACATACCTATCCAGTTTTTCATTTAGAAGAATTATTAATAAGTAAGAAATTTGACCCCTTATGCGCTCGAACAGTGTTTGTTATTGGCTTGAATTATGCATGTGTTCCAGGTGCTAGGTGCATAAATATTTAATGAATTCATCGTGGGCTGTACGAGCCAGCTAGGGGTTATCAGATGAAGAATAATTTGTAGGAATTAAAACGTCCAGTGCGAGGATTTAATTTGATAGGAATTTTACTCGGAATCGATGCGTCCCTGAGTGTGGCGTACAATTTTGCAAATAAGCTTTGGCATAGATAAGGAAGCTATTAGATAACGTGGGTATAAATTAAGTAAAAAAATAGTAGGGTATCCTTTTTATATATTTTTATATACGTGTACAATCCGACGGATGACAGGTTGACAGCAGGTGCTAACACATTAGAATAATTTCTGCTTGCTATCGTTTTCATGGCAGACGAACAATTTGTCTAGCAAGGCTTTATACAGCCTTAACAAAGGGTAGCAGGAAACGGCAGCTTGTTAGTATGGATACATCATTATCCCTGGGGGACTGGTTGCTACTCTAATTGCTTTGTTGAACTAGGACGCGTTGGGCAGGACTTAAGTTAAAATGACGGTAGGTTTAGTTAAAATTTTGACTTTATTTTGTTTCTTAGAAATTACAAAGTGTGCAATTGTCCCCGGCGACGTGTGTTAACAAAAACATTTGATATACACTTGTATTCGAAGAGTTGCTGAATAATCCATGCGTCTTACGTACTTTCGACAGCAACGATACCTGTAACGAAAATGTCAACGGTAATCACGCTAATAACAAACAACACGAACAATAGAGAGACGAGAGATTGTGGCAACAGTGAATTTATTTAAAGGTGATGGTTTTTTACACACACATACACACACACACACACACACAAACAGAGCACCGATGACAACAACTGCTTCTTAAGTAACAATAATAAACAACAAAAACTATGACGACGGTGGTAGTGGCGACGCCTATAAAATAATAATGCTCACCCCGATAAACAAAACATTACAAATATTATGGCACAAACGTTATTATTATCATCGCTGTTTGCTCTATGTTGTCAAAAATGTGTAAAATGCATGGGTGGATTTCTTAGCAGTAAAAATAATCAATAGTGACTGTCAGTTCACTGATTTAGGTAATTTGCCTTAAGCTGTACAATGCATTTAGTTCTAAAAAATACTGATGTCTTTATTATGAAAAAACTCTAAAGACCATCTGCCAGTTAATAATCTAAAAATTACTACAACGTTTTAATTATATAACTAGATACATTATTCTAGCTGAATAACCTAAATCTTTGGTTTTAAGCTGATGTTTTTGCGTTACCGGTGTCGTTTTTAAACAGTTTATGAAAATAGGGCATCGGAAATAGCCACCTTCCAGGTAAAATGTACACAAATAAGGTAATTTCTCCGTCCACTGTGTTCACTGAGGTGTGTAGACCTTGTATGTAATGTGTTAGTATGTTCATTATATTTGGGGTCAACGGTAAAATATAATTGGGACCCAGTTTCTGCTATAAAATTATTACATGAGTTGTTCTTCCACCTAGCAGCTTCGAGAAATGCACTTTAAATAGCAAAGCGATCTTAAATCAGTAACATTCATATCAGCTCAGCACAACATTTTTATTTCCTAACTTCCTGATCCTCGGTGGATTATTGTTTTTAAAATTTCTGGAATCTAATCACTGTAATAAGTATTTGTTTCAGAAAATTAAAGGAAAGGACAAGTCACTTAGCATATTAGGTTTATTTTACTGTTATCAATTAAACTTAATTTTCAAGTGCGGTGGTAGCCGCCATTCACATGAGAATTATGACGTAACTGGTGGACTTCGTGGCTTTTCATAAATGCGTGCTGCTAACTAATTCAGTTTTCTGCAGCTTAACTAATGTTCAGGCTAAAATATCACAAAATAGTTATCTATTTTTTTCTAAAAACGTATTATTTTTTACAGTAGTTGACAGTTTGTTGCTTTTTTTAGTGAACGATGTCATTGGTGGAAAAATGGGCGCTCAGACAGGGAGCGCTTACGTGTGAAATGATGACTAATTACACGAGGCCCTTATCATGTTTTTATTACTATATTCTTATAACATTATTCGCAAACATTGAAATAGCAAACTTCCCATAAGACTTGGCCCTTCCTTTGAATAATACTCTGTATCTCTGCTTATTCTGTTTTCGCTTTGTAAAATGGTATTTGTGAAATTTGATTACCTTTGCTAGTTATCTCACTGTCCTTCCTACGAAATTCCTATTCCAGACTGTGATTTGTCAAAGACAGTTATAGGGTTTCCCAATGTGACATGAACGGAGTTTTGCTAAAAGTGCAAGCGAAAAGCCGAGTGGTTATTCTGTGTGCTTAGGATAATCCAATTTAAGGAACGTAGAGCCTTGTCAGTAAATTGGGCAACCGTCGCAATCAAAAGCTCGTTCTGAGCAGTTTCACATCCATGGGTTACTGTCCATGAGAATTTACCTCATTGAGGCGGGGTATATATATATATATATGTATATATATATATATATATGTGTGTGTGTGTGTATCCCCGAATGCACCTGACAGCCCTGCTGGTCCACTGCGTCATTTTAAAAGACTATCCTTAATAATGTGATAAGATCCGGTCCCGCCACTACCATCTACGTTAAGTAGGGCCTACTGATGAGTGCTGGAGTCCATCTTACATACTGTCGAACTGTTGAAAAAGTGCGTTTATGGTGTTTGGTAAATTATGTTGTCTGTCGTTTCGATCTTGAAGTTGAAATAAAAAATTACAAAAAAATAACTGTAAAAAAATTAAATAGAAATAATAACCTAATAGTATTTGCATCATGTTTGCCCCCTCCTACAGTTGTGTTTTTTATAGGCCAACACATCGAACTTTGCTCCATGTAAGACTATAATGGGTATGGTACATGATGCAACAAGATAAAAGCATCACCTGTGTGCACTCACAAATGAACAGTTATGCTTGAAGATTCCACATAGTCTTGCTGGTTAACTTTTGTTAATCTAACTCTTTTTCTTGTTCGATTCTCTCGCATAAAGCTATCATTCTCTTTCAAAGCTAACATGATTGGCGTAATTTGAAAGAAAATGTTTTGTGAGAAAATAGTTTGAAGTCCTTAAATCTCATATCCTGAATTTTTTGTTTAAAAATCTTGACTGCATATGTTATACCCGCAGGGTAATTATTAGCTAAGTGACGAAAAACCACGTATGAGGTTATTGTTAATGAAACAAACCGGAAACACGGGTGTTTTGGGAAAGAGGCATAGGATTAAAGGTTTAATTCACGTGTGAATATATATTATTTAGTTTTTCACTATAAAATATATTTCACTCGGCTTCTGATTATATTCTGCATCATAAGATATTATACTAGCTGTATTTTGTGTTTTTGTAATGTTAATTGGTTGAGATGGTATACTATACTATAGGTACAGTAGTTCATCTTTGCATATTTTTATAACTGTACACTTTTTTACGGGCTGCACTTTTCACCATTTTCTTTGTAGGTTAATGATTCTAAGAAAAGAACTTAAAAAAAATAAACGTTTTCAAATGGTGCATTGTTAGTAAAAGATTGGCCTAATACGCTAAGTGAATAGAAGTTGCCGAGTTTTCGTTTATGACTGCTTCGATAAATTTCTTTTAAATGCTGATATGAATCTAACTTCTATTAACAGAAAGTAACAGTCAAAGATTTTTGCAAAGCATTTTCTAAAACTGCTGACTTTTTGACAAAAAGAGAACGCTTTTGTGCACGATCATTTTAATGATTTTATGGGCAAGACAGACTCGTTTTCGTGTGCACATTATGGGGATTATCTTGCAATTCGAATCAACAATCCTACGTTTGTTAAATTTAATTACGCTTTTCATTCACCTAGGCGCTTTCCTTTTACTAAAATAGTTCAATGATCTTAGCTTTGTGTTACAATAAGCACCCATGCATCTAGGTAGACAGAGGACTCATTCACCAATGTGATTTGTTGCTCTGACGCTCAGTAGCATATTTAAAAGCATGTTTTTTCCCGTCCTCAAAAATATAAAGGTTGCTGGCCAAGTGTCTAGTGTCGAGGCACATCTCATGTCATTGGCGGATATTCTTTTTCGTTCTCTTTGGTCAGCGTTTGGGAAACGTTAATGCAATATAACCAGTTGCTCTAGTCTAAATGTCCTGCAGTACTCAAAGCAGGAGCTATGCGATTATCAGTTGCATATCTGTAACCCAACTTATAAATTGACTGCGATGATCTAACTGGATTTCATGCTGACAAGCATCCAAAGAAAGTACAAGTTAGAACAATTATAGAAGATATACTGCAAAAGTTTTTAATGCGTAAGTGATCACTCATTAAAAATTGTATGCGGCTTCTGTCTGATAGGGTGTTTAATGCGCAAGCGGGGTGTAAATAATTTAAGTCAGTTAATTATTTGTCAAAACAGTAATACCATGATATTAACTGAGAAGTGAGTTGCTATAAATTTCTTATTCTTTCTGGTCCATGTTATGTAACTTGAGTAAGGACATGGGCCAGATAGTATAGGAAGTTTATTACAGTGCAGTTAGTGTTGTGGTGTAATTACACTTGCACCTTGTAACACATTCACTATGTGTAGACACTTCCGACAACTAATGTATGTTGCCCATAAACAATGAATAACTCTCATTGCTTAATTTACTGTTGGTTATTATGTCTGTGTGACCCAGTATTATCAAAAGTGTCTACTGTCCAGACTTAATACCATACAATAACGTATAGGAAGTTACATAATCAAATATTGTTCGTGGTCTGCGTACCTGAAATTCCTGAACCCGTTATTAGTTTTAGGTCGGCATGTCATTTAGCAAGAATAACAAATCCGCCCAATAGATTTTACAGGGTGCTCCAGAAGAAACGGTGCAGTAGAAATATGCTGATATGCACATCTTAGAATGAATAAGTAACTAAGTTAATTGGTAGGAGCTGGAGTATCCAAATATTACTACTTTTACGTAATTATGATGTCATAGTGCGCAAATCCAAGTTCAGGTTATACAAAATAACAAGTGTTGTTCAAAGTAACCAATTTGATGAACTGAGAGCTGATCGTGTTTTCAGCATGCATTATGCATTTTATATATATATATAAAGGAGTAACGTCATATATATATATATGCGTTACTCCTGTTTGATTCATCAAATTAACGGCCCACGGCGCACATTTACAGCAGTTATTGTAGTATAATCACTTACTACTCGGCTTATCACTCAGCCGCATTTCATTGTGATTTAATCAGCCTATTATAGAATATCAGCATTTTTCAACTGCGCTGTTTATTCTGAAACACAGTTTTCATGGGCAGTGCTTTTGTTTTTTTTTTTGGGGGGGGGGGGGATTTGTAAAGTGTTGTGACATATAAGCTACGATTATACTATTTTTGAAGTTATAGAATAAAAAAATGCGCGTTCCGCATTTTAGTATACGCTACGTTAAATGTCCAAACACGTGTGTTTGCTACGACAATTAAAATGTTGGTGAAGGTGATGACGAGATACCATTACACAAAAGTGGCAAAACCAAAAGCAGATAAATACGAGAATAAGCACGCGGTTATAACATATTACTTTGAAATAAAATGGGGGAGAAAACGACAATTTTTACAGCTCACGGGATCTCTATAAGTTTTATTACATTCTACCACTGAGCGCGAGCATCCAGTGATAAGATGTACGTCGCAAATTTAATTGGCATAACACTCATTGGCATACACAATGTGAGCAAGCAATTACACTCGTATTATATGCAGGGTACGTGCTAGTTTTGCTTATCTTATCTACCTCATTTATCAGCTTAAGCTACAAATTTGTGATCCTTCTATGGTACTGTTTATCTTGCTAATGTTAAATTAAACGAAATGGGCCTTTTTTACACAGCCTAAAATTAGCACAAACATTCGTCCGGCATTCGTGCCAACGTAGGGTTACTCGTATGGGAAGAACAACAATGTTTTGGACCGTTCGTCTTTGCATTACATTGCAAATTGAATCGGGTTAAATCGCTCTAGGAAACTCGCAAAGAATCGTTTTATGTATAGGTGAAATTTTTGCGCAATTTATCATTTGCGCCACTGCTGATTGGCCTATGTGTGTGACGTCTTTTATTATATAACAAGCCCATTTAAGCATGCGCCAATTGTTTCCTGGGTATTGTTTCCTCAGGCTGGCCTGGTTTTTTCGCTTCTATATGCATAAAGATTTACAGGTTAGTAATGTCTACCAAGCATAAATCCGCACACGAGTCGTAACCATAAAATTATAAAACTATTTATCAGGTGTCTAACATGCAAAGCGTATCGCACATTCATGAAATCTCAAAAACAAAAAGCATTGCGAAGTCTTGAAACCTGCTATACATTTTCATGAGATCTGTTTTGCTTTTGCCTTGGTTTGAAGTTTGCATTGTGGAGTTTAATATTGACTGCAACTTCAGCAAATTCTTTCAGTTGTTTTTTTCACTGTGCAACGTCAACAAGATGACATTTTGTAATACTTACAATTATGAATGCACTATTACACGTCTTACAAACTAGATATTTAGCAGTGCATTTATCCGCACTCTAGGATCATGGATCAGTATCTTTGAATAGACAAAGTTTTATTAATAATTTATTAATAATAATAATAATAATAATAATAATAATAATAATAATAATAACAATAAATAAACTTAGTGTAAATATACAATAAATATCCATTGTAAAATATTATTATCAATATCAGTAAATTAGTTAACTAATAAAAACAGTACGTGTGTTGCTGTTTCGAGGAATGGATTTGTTTACAACTAAAAAAATCTTAAAAAAAGCTGAACATTTGTGTGAGAGTAAACAGTAAGATCAACGTTTCCGTGGTCGATCAATTAAATAGACCAACGTTGAAGTTAATTATGTGTCTCTAGACAGTTGGGTGTTCTAAATTGCTGAGCACCAAAAGAAGAGCAAATCTTCCAACCTTTGATTTATGAGAATTTGTCTTGCCGGTGACAGTAAACCTATAGTTTTAAACATTATACAGTAAAAACCTGCTTCCTGCTTAAGTGCTTATAATTATAATAGATACATCCATTACATTACTTTAGGGATATAGTGTATAATTTTTGCCTAGATGTAGGCCTAGCGTCGTCCTGACTAGTAAACTTTTCCCACAGAATAGTAATTTATCTTATACTTTGTCAAACCAACTTAACTACAATATTATTATAGTTCACCCAGCATGCCTAAAATTGCGATTAATATTGTTGGGTTTTTTCCTTTGCTCACGTAGGGGCTCAGTAAGGTTATACAGCAGTAAGGTTTTTTGGCAAACTATGGGTAACTGAAGTGCTCGAGTAGATCAATATACAATCAATAAGTACAGCATGATTCATTCTCATTAATAATTGTGCAATGTTCATTGTTGCAATTGTAACGGTTTACCACATTTATTTCATTTTGCGACAACGCTAGTTCCTGCCTGCTGGTGTACTATTTCGCCTGGCTTGGTCACGCCACAATCATGTATTGATTTTCTGTTTTTTCTTTCTGATCGTGAAGCCTTTTGCCAAAGTTAACGTCTATGCCACAACATAAAACCGTCAGTGCTTGCTATCCATTTATGTTTAGCAGGCCAATCTAAATTAGCAGACCGGTTAAAACAGAGTTAATTAAAGCCTAATTAGAGGCCTCGCGCAACGTTTGTCTGCAGAATAGCCCCATTTAATTTACACTATGACGAAGATAAAGAACATGCGTCTTGGATCTTCTTAAAATGTTACATACCTTTGATGACTTCGTTTATTTATATCATTCACTTGTAGCACCCGTTACATGCAAATATGTGGACTTATTTTGTTCCTGTGTCGTTAGAAAGACACTGTTCACTGTCAGGATCCCGCACGCAATGAATAATGCTTGGTCAAATCGGTGAAGGTTCTAGTTGCATTACAAAATAAATCTTGGCTATCTTCTGAAGCTACACACGGGAGCTAGTCACATAAGTCCAGAAGCCATAGTGCTCTTTCTGGCTGTACTTGTGACTGTTAACCTTAGATCCAGATCTAAAAAGTCCAGGATGAGTAGAGTATTTTCTGCCTAGTGTAAAACAGGTTTTATGCCGCTCGTCCCATATCTCATTCTCACCAATAATTATTTTGCATAGCGGGAAAAACAATACACCCTAATTAAAGCAGACGCCTCACAAATTATTTTGCTTAGCCGATGTACTGTCTAAACGAAACTAACGACTACAAGTAGGTCTGCATTTTATGTAAACATCTGATATTTTTAGTCATATGGTCTTAAATTATTCCTTTAAAATAGTAAAGTAAATCACATACGATTACGTTATTACAGTATTATTTATTTATTATATAAGTCTTCTTTTTAACCAGAAATTATTTTTGGTGTTTTATTAAAGCAGTTTATGTCTTTCCAGGCATGGATCTCTCAGCCAACCAGGAAGAGCTAACTGACACTGAAATATTCCAGATTGAGCGAGAGAAAATCTCTAAAAAGTGGATGATACGAACAAAGCAGGATTTCTATTGGAGTTTGGAGAGTTCTGGAGCTATCCAAGCTAAAGCCAGGTATAAACACACTACAGTGGTCACCACTAAATATCATATACATGTCCCAAGCAAGTACACATAGTTATTTCAAAGTAAAACTCGCAATTGCTTGTAGTGACTTGTGTTACATTTGAATAACTTCATCTGGAATGAGCTGTCCTTGTGATTATTAAGCCATTAATGTTATATTTTATTAGTAAGTCAAGAGAGACTGTTTATAAAACAGGTACTGCCACCTGCAGAAACGTTATTTATTTAACAGAATTGTGAAACTTTATACTAATGAAATTATAGGCGCTTAACTACCGAGGATTGATATTCCTATATAAGGTGATTACTACACTGGATTTTCAAGACCTCTAGATTGATGGTTGTGTTGTGTTGCTATGAAGATCTTTGGTACACGTTTTACTTGTAGTGGTGTAAAGACCTGTCGGTCTAAATAGTATAGGCCTGAACCAAGTGTGACCAATTTAAGCATTCTTGTAATCCTAACTGCTCCATTTTCATTGCTGAATTACCTCGAGTGATCCTCCCACTTATAATCCTAATGGGATATAGATATGTACAACATAGCATTATATGTTAATCAATTTATTATTTTTTCTTTAGAAATGCATCTTGTATTTCAGTTTACCTATAACCTTTACTAGCCGTAGAGACTTGTATCGTGTACCTGTACCTGCTTTCTTTTTTTCAGTTCTCCAAATGCAAATTGTCTGTTCGATTTGGAATGGCAAAAAGATGGCTCTGTGGCCATCAAAGCTAAAAATGGCAGATTCATAACAGCAAAAATGAATGGTCAACTGTATGCATCAATTGAAAATCCAAGTGTCAAGGAATTCTTTAAATTTCAAGTAAGCAGAATTAAAAAATGCAATTTCGCATGACAGATGCCAGGGGTTTGCTGCCCTTGTAAACTTTCATTAAGTATGCCTAAAAACCTAATTTTTACAACGTTGTGGTCCTCTTGGGAAGTAATAGTGTTGTACTTTTAATCTCTTTAAGATGATATTAATTAAGTTAAAATAAACTTATTATAGTGTTTTTAGGGAAATGAAAGTTCATTATACAACAAGTTATTGATTTTGAAATTTTTTGCCATACATTAATTTTTACAACAGTTGATCAGCAATAGTATTTTTCTTCTCATGTATAAAATTTTTTATTGTGATTTTGGCACTTTATGGTATTTTTCATTTCAGCTTATCAATAGGCCCATCATGGTACTTAGGGGCTCAAATGGATATGTGGGATTTAAGAGCAACAGCTCACGAAAGCTGGAATGTAACAAAGCATCATATGATATTATTCTAGTGGAACAGAATGATGACGGTTCTTATTTTCTAAAGGGTAAATATTTTAATAGTGGTTCGTTGTTGTAATTAAAAACAGAGACATAAAGAGCCAGAAAAGAACATTCTTTATTATCTAATTATAAGCTTCATTAATAATAAAATGCATAATAATTATACTATTAAAAATTTTTAATGTGGTAATTTGCGAAAAAATTTTGTCAATGGACTTCACTGCTAACCCAAGCCTCAATTCTGCAAAACTTGCAGGCAGCGTTTTAGACAAAGGCAAAATTTACAGACATAATTTTTATAATCTTTCAGATAAAAACAATCGATTTTGGCACATCGAGGACGATTATTTCATCACAACAGATGGAGCGCCGCCTAGCGCATTTTATATTGAACTTCAAGATCACACAATGCTGTCATTGCGAGCAAAGAATGGATATTACTTACGGGGCGAACAGAGTGGAATCTTCAAAGCTAACGGAACAGAGATTAAAAGTGACACCTTGTGGGAATTTTGAAAACTGTCAATAAGGTTGAATAGGAGGAATCAGTAATAGGTTACAATACATTATTGTAATAATAATTAAACTAAGTCCCTCAATACTTTGGCACATTATTATCAACATTCTGTAATTATCGAGTTAATATTGCCATAATAACTCTATTAATTACTGCTGGTATTGATACGTTAACATTTAAGACAATTGGTTTTCTAAATATTTCCATAAAAATGCTTGTGATATTGCAAGTTGCGAGGTTAAAATTTCTGTGTTTTTGAAAACTGTATTTTTAAGATAAACTAACTGTAGGCTTACAGTAGGTCGTGCTGTTGCATATCAACTCTCTATTGCAAAAGATCTGATGAGATAAAAAAAATTAATATTTAAATGGGAATAAATGAAATGACATGTTTATTGTAGACAGCACAATGCGACTACTTTCTTTTACGTTTACACTGATTTTAGTGTATGATTTTATATAAATTTACAAACATATGTAAGACCTGTATGTATTTTCAAAATGAAATATGAACTTATATTTTTCATATTAATCTAGTAAAAAAGAAATGTTCAGCATTTTGTACAGAAATGCAAAAGCATTGTTCTATGACCTATTTGGAGTAAGCAAGAAAAACAGCATTCTGGCTTAAGGATGAGACACAAATATTGTCTAGGCTCGACTTACTCATAATAAACATTTTTATATATTTTGGTTATCTACTGTCATCATGTATTATTAATATATTACTATAGTATGCCAGTAAATATTCTTGTGAAAATATTATTGTAATCAGTATGTAATATATTTTGTTTAGTCATAATAGATTTGTAAAAGCATAATTTTTATTTATGCATTGATGATTCTGATTATTTTTGTGGTTGTAATTTCTTCTTGGCAAATTTGTGGATGAAACTTTGCTAAAGTGAAAATATTTATCTCCAAATGGCCATTCTGTTTGTAGACAAGGGTCCATACATGGATGAATGTTAAGATAAGAACTACATTTCTGAGTTGACTTGAACTGGCAATTAAATTAGGAGTTGATGAAGAAGTTAGCTGATTTGTGAGTTGATTTAAGTTAAAAAGAGAGCAGCATCCCAGTTGAATCTTGAAGCGATATTCAGTGAAACAGAGAGAATAAGTTGAGTTGAAAGTTAAATTCTGGTTTGAATCAATAGCAAAGTGCTGGATTATAGTAATTTGAGAATTAAGTCGAAAGTTTGTTTGAGTACAGTAGGTTTAAGAACTGAATTCACTTGAAAGCCAGAGTTGAACTAAAAATTGATTTCAGGTGACTGGATGAGTAAGGTCAACTTTGTTTAATTAAAGAATTGATTTTAGTTCAGGAGAGATGAAGTGGAATAAGTTTAGCTTAGTTGAAAATTTATTAACTTTTGATACTTTGGTTGAGTTGCTAGCTGAGTTAAGTTTGGATGAAAGGCTTTACTTGATCATTAAACTAAGTCAAGAAATGCATTAAAAAAATCCGCTCACCAGTCAACAAATAATGTGCCTACATTCCACAAATTGTTAACACCATTACAGTTCCTGCATGTTTACCACTTCACAGTAGGTTGAATGATTATTACATATTTCTCCATTTTTAACTCGTATCAAGAAACTTAATTAGGCTTAAATGTACGAGTGACATAGAAACTCACAGAAATAGTCAGTTTGCAGAAAATCATGTTAAAGCAACAGAAGTAATAGTACTATCAACTAAAGAGAGATTATGAGTAATTGTGAGTAATATCTACATCTGCACGGCATAATCTACCAATTTGAAGACATCTATAATATTATTAGATTAGACTGGCCACGAGGAACAACATGGTTACGGAAGAACAATGATGATGAGGATCCGCCGAGAAGCAGACCACAAAAACGGCAGAAAAGTATTAGGAGAAAGCGCATCCCTTAAGGTTTGAAGTGTTTTTAAAACTCGTCGGCTCCATAAATATTTTTTCGCAGAATAGCATTTGATGAAACAGAAGTTTGTTTGCTATCAATTTCAAGCTATTTTAATTTTCAAATGTTAGATTATTTGATCAAAAGTAATTTTGACCAAAAGAGGCCTTTCGTGGAAAATTGTATGTATAGTGCACATCTTCCCATAGTCTGTTGGCATACGGTTGTGTACTTCCTATATAGTGCTCACTGCAACAGTAAAACGTTCCTGTAAAAACCCCTACAATGAACAATGTCATCCAATCTGTAATTTTCTTTCGTTAAAATTAATTACTTTTCAACTCAAGCACTACATGCATATGTACACTTGTGTATGCAAAAGTGGTCTATTTCGTGAAGCGCGTTAGAGATTAATCAATCATTCATTAAAGTTTTGTGTTAAAATAACTTAATTAATTTGTAGGGTAACCATTCAGAGCAAATGGCTCAACAACCATTGTTCGTCAAGACGTAATGTTTTGATTTAGTATAAAGCTATAATTTGAGAGCGTTATAATCGCTTAATTTTCACTTCAGTAAGACTGGGAGCAATGGTAATTCGACCTACATCATTTTGTTAAAATTCGGTAATATCCTTCTTTCAGATAAAATATGAGTATCAAAACCAAGTTAGGTCGAAAATCAGTGACCAGATAATGAACAGTGGCAAGATAATTGACTGTGCATAAGGGGCCTACCCTGGGTGCGTTTTGGAACATCAACGATGGGCGCTTTGAGCAAACTGCCATTTTCCAGTCGGATATAGAAATTTCCTAAAAAAACATGAGACAACAATAACTAAATTAATGAATTACTGGTAATAAATTAATAACTCTTTCTAACGTTCTAAAATATACACAAATGAACTTCTTTGTTATCACATTTTTATCATAAACCAAAAATTAGACCAAGAAAAGTTAAAATGCATTATACGGAGTTTTCCCTGCACTCCTACTGTATTCACAATCAGAAAACGCATGCGCAATAAAAGAATGTTATTTTGCGTACGTGCCAGACTGTAATTTGCATAAATTTGGCAGATGAGCGCTTTCGGGACAGTGCGCTCTATAGGCACTTTCTGTTACCTGCTCCACAACACTTTTAAGAAGCCTGTGTGGTGCATTTACTAAGCACGTTACAAGAAGCGTACTATGTACCATACTCATTTTTGTGGCAGGGCGGACGTAAAAAATATAACACTTTTATAGAACCAAGAATTTTTACCAAATTTATGTAATAAATTTAACAAGGTAAGCTGGAAACACTTAGGTACTTACCCACTAATTTTGCACAGAATGTCCAAAAATAAACACTTTAAGCTCGATATTGTTACCAATGCCATAAAAATAAAGAACTAGGTGTTAATATGAGCGTATTGCTTTCACGAATGGCTTGATTTTGTTCTATTCAGTTTGTTCATTATTGCGACTTATTTACTTTATTTTATTTTTTGAAACTTCTAAATTTTAAAAAATAAACATGTCGTTTACTGAAGACAAAATGATTATTAAACACTACAAGCTTGAAAAAGGATAAAAAATGAGCGATGAAGCCGTTTCCTTAAAAGTAATGATCAAGATCAGGCGAAGATGAATTGACACTTAAGAAAAATTGATGTCACATCAGAGAAGAAAAGAATTTAGAAATCTGAAAAATAAAATGAAATACACGAACAGGCCTAAATGAATAAAACAACATTAATATGTATACAAAGACAATACAATTTTTGCTTACTAGTAAAGGTGTAATACCATGTTAATTACGTATTAACGGAAACACGTTAATTAACTTATGCGATATAGCTAATTCATTTAATAATTATTTTATTAATGTAGATTTTCACACTGCGAATGCAGTAAATAATGAATGTGAAAGTTTTACGAATTGTGAACTCCCGTTTAGGCCGTACAAACCCGATACTGAGACACCAGATTTGGGATTTGTGCTAACTGTAGCAACAGCACAAAACGTAAATGAAATCGTTAGGAGATATAGATACTAGCAACAGTTATCATTCGTTAATCTGAATAACAACTGCTGCAATAACTGATTTAGTTTTTCGTGCACACTTCGTGCCGCCGAATTATGTGCGGATAGCAGTGGATGCTGCAAGGTGCTGCTATCTGGTAACGGAAATAGTACAAAAACAGTTCTTCACTGTGTAACTATAGCCAGCGAAAAGCAAATACCCGGGTATTGTAGAATTGTTTGCTGTAAATAAAGTACAGCTAATTATCCCAGCACCATCTGACATATTAATGTTTCTCAAAAAGAATTAGTTCCCGAGCTCTACAACAGGGCTACTGAATCATTCTTGCGTCACCGCAAGCACTGCCATGACAGGGAAAATCATTCGGGCTATTATAG
This sequence comes from Tubiluchus corallicola, assembly GCA_030141605.1. Lineage (NCBI taxonomy): Eukaryota > Metazoa > Priapulida > Priapulimorpha > Priapulimorphida > Tubiluchidae > Tubiluchus > Tubiluchus corallicola. The sequence continues at coordinate 602,113 of JAQGDQ010000038.1, read as the reverse complement.
GCCATAGTAGGGCATGCTTGCAAACTGTGTTTCTCTAGGCCATGCATGGACTTTAGTCCTCGGGCGGTTTACATGCAAATAAGCTCATCCAAAATCAACACATCGCAGAACATGATCCATGAAATACGAATCACTGTGTGGTAACAGTTTTGTGGCAGTCTTGTGTGAACAGACATTCGAGTAAGTGTGCGCGAAAGCTGTACACACTTTTGGTGCTGTCGCGATGTCTTTCACAGATCATTTACTGCACTGCAACCTGCCCAAAGTGGTAGGGGCATTGCTTCTGTTCATCGTTGGTTTATTTGTTTGGCATATCCTAAAGCGGCCACGCGGGATTCCACCTGGACCATACGGGTTGCCTATTGTAGGATCGCTACTTTCGTTTGAGTCTGACGATCCTTTGTCGTATTTCGCAGAGTTGAGAAAAAAATATGGAAAAATTTGTAGCATCTACCTTGGTAGTAATCTTAACATCGTTATCAATGATTTGGAGATGGGAAAAGATGCGTTTCTGAAACATGGTGAAGTATTTTCTGCTCGACCTGAGAGTTTTCTGTTTAGAGAAGTTGCAGGCGGAAAGGACGGCTTAATGCATGGTAAACGATAAATCAGTAATTCGTAATTCATATGCTTAACATGCTTACATCGTGTACAACTATAGGAACACCCTAAATTGTTGCACAGGACCTTAACAAGTAGAATGCCAGCCCCAGTTGTAGTAGTAGTGCTGCCAATGGTAATTGTTGTAATGGCAGCAACAACAATGTGGGCCTAGTGGCTAGCATCTGCAATGGAGGTGATAGCAGCAGCAACTGCTGCAGTAGTACCAGCAACAACAACAAGGCAGTAGGTTGGTTTTGCTACAGACACTTGATCAGTGATAAAATTGCCTGTTTTGTGAGCAGAATTGTCCAGATTCAAATCCTTGATGAGAACTGATTTTTCGCTTCTTTGTTTCGTTGTCCCCATCTTCTTCTCAAAATAAGAGCAATAACTAATACTGCCATAAATAAATATTGACATAAATGGTAAACTTTAATATTATAATTATTTTGTCGATTTTTCAGGCTTAGTGCAATCTGAAGGAAAATTGTGGAAAGAGCAACGAAAATTTGCTTTGAGCAAACTGAGGGAATTTGGAATGGGAAAACTGCGCCTGGAAGAAAAAATCAAGGAAGAGATATCACAATTCCTCAATGAATGTCGGGACAAGGAAGGACAAGCATTTGATATCGTTATGCTAATCAATAACAGCGTTTCCAATGTCATTTGTTCGATTTTATTAGGAAATCGTTTTGAGTATTCAGACTCCAAATTTCGAGGCTTGATGGAAAACATGCGCTTGAGTTTCACCAACAAAGACGGGGACATACTAGATACTTTTCCTTGGACACGATTTCTGCCAAAATATCGTAAGAGGTAACATAACAATTGATTAATTATGCATGAAAGTAAATACGCATTTAAATGGTCCGATAAGAGAGCACAATCCTTTTTCTGGCCAAATCAATCACAAATTTGTCAATTTTATAGTTTAGCATTAGTAAAGCAGGCAACCATAAATTTATAGCGTTGTCTGAGCATTCTGCAGTGTGACAAAGCTGAGTAATTCAGCTTTATACTATAATGTTATGAAAAACGCTCCAATTCTTCATCACCCAAACAACAACGTAATTACCACGTTCGGGGCTGATGTACAACTACTATACATGAAGCCCAACGTTGATACCAATGGTCACCGGTTGGGGCGCATCTTATGATACCTGAGGTTTGTACATGTTCTCATCTATTGTAGCCCGTGCAGGTACCACGATATTTACGTAAAATAACATGCTGTACTGATTCTCTTTGCAGTTACAAAGACGTCGTCGCGAGCGACAAATCTATATATCAGTTTATTAGCGATTGTATCGATGAACATGAGAAAACATACGATCCAGAAAATACAAGAGACTTCATTGATGCTTATTTGAATGTTATAAATGAAGCAAAGGCTAGCGGCGATTCAGACACAACATTTTCTAGTAAGTGCCAAATTACCACTAGATAATTTCACCAGAAAACTGACTTTCGAACCTCTGCATATCCTCTAATCATTAACAGAAGAACCAACAATGTTATAACATGAAAATGGTTGAAAAAGTATGGCAGTTTGTGTAGCTCAATTTTGATGTTGCGACGCATATTCCGCAGTGTGCCACAGTGTGAAATGCCATGGCAAACATGGCAAGCAGCAATGCACAAAGTTCTACAAAGTTAAACTACAATTAGAATTTTGTTTCTAAGGTATTGGTTGAGCCAAATCCTTTCGCCATTACATAAATATTTTTAAGCATTTGAGTTTAAAGAGACTGTCATAAAATATCAGTTTTATATGGCTATTTGATACATTTAAAAAGATGAAATGCTCTACACGAACCGTCACGTAATTAGATCACCGGGGAAGCTTACAAATTTGGAGTCACCTAGTCTCGGGTCTCATTGACCGCTGACGCAGTTCCATTACTGATTTAATACTATGACGTAAAGTTCCCCTCAAATTGCTATTGCATGCTAACTCCACACACGTGAAATAAATCGCATGTCTTGAACTAAGAACAAGCCCATTTAATATTTTAATTACGCAAATCTGTTGCAGAGTTCGAACTCATTCACGTTGCTGGAGACTTGTTTTTTGCCGGGACAGAAACAACATCAACTACACTGCGATGGGGATTTTTATACATGTTAAAACATCCAGAAGTTATGAAGAAGGTTCAAGTTGAAATAGACGAAGTTATTGGTCGAAGTCGCATGCCCTCATATGCAGACAAACCGAAGATGCCTTACACGGAAGCGACTCTAGCTGAAATACAACGTCTTGGTAAGAGTTTATTAACTTATTCTATAATCCATTGCGCAGATCAAAGCCTACATTGTTCTCGCAAGATCTCGAATCCGCACTAATACATTATCATTGGCCTTCAAAATAAGAAATATTGTGTGGTACCTGCAACATTGTCACTGTTTAACGCTAGAATCAAACTGAGACATGGGTATTATAACTGTTTAATACAGTATTGTAAACGATGAGCTGTGGAACATAAAACAGGGCTTTCTTGATTACTTATACCAATACATAAAATAATACTATTATCTTATTACATTTTTGCAATGCAACAAAATACTGCTATAGTAGAGTGATGGCGAAGAGATGGACAATCCTGTAGACTAATATGCATAATGTAAACTGTTTGTCATGGGCCGTACATTACAGATTTATATGACTGTCAACAAATAAAATTTATGTTTGTGAAATGATATACAACTATTTTTAATAATTTTTAGGAAATATAGCACCTTTTAGCGTACCTCATGCTGTATCAGAGACAGTGGAGTTTCACGGTTATACAATACCAGCAAGAACAAGTATTCTACTTAATAATCACGCTATTCTATCCGACCCAAAAATATTTCCCCGACCAGAGCGATTTATGCCTGAGCGACATCTGTATGAAGATGGCACTTTTAAGAAAATTGATGCTGTAATACCATTTTCTATAGGTAAGTGCAAAGAAATAGTAGTGGTAAATTCTGTCTGCATGTTTGTTTTTCGTCTTTCAACTAATTTCCGTTTCTCCGTTCACACAGTCATACTCAAAGGTAATTAATGCTAATACAACAGTGAGGGCATTCATCTTATAGTAGTCCTCTCAGTTGATGTAAATATGGGGTTGAAAGGTCAAAGATCAAGCTCGAAGCTTCTGTTTGCTTATGCATTTACCCCGGCAGAAAGCCTACTTAGAAAACGTCGAAAACTGATGTCAAAAAGCCTGATGAAGCAGCCAACCTTAAGGTCTTTTCTTATTGACATAACCATGGAGATGAAATGTCAAAGATGGAGGTAACAATTTTGGGTTTTGTTGGTTCTCCTATCGGTACTAGTACCGACCTCTAAGAGCTGATAGCTTACTTTAGAAAAGATGACGAATATATTAACTTCAACGTGTTTTACCTGAAAAGGCTGATGTGAACAGATCAAAAGTATCAAGTTGATGATAAAGTTGAAATTGCTGGAACTAATAATATTAGCCACATCACTGCTATTTCTTTTCGTTTTACTGTTTTTCTACTAACACGATGTAGATTTCAGATGCAGAGCTACAGATACAGATACAGATATTTTAGTTGGTCAAAAACAGAACAGAGACAAAGACAGAATACACATCATTTTAAAATTGCTGCTCTAAATTGTATTACAATGAAATGTGTTGTGGTTGAAAAATTAAAGGTACAAAGTTGGGAATGGCTGATGCATTAAAATTCAACTCAGTGAGACTATTGGCCATCTCGTAGTGTGAAATGAACTTGAATAAAAAGGCCATAGGCCAAAGTACAATAACATTATGGTTATTATTCAGGCGTCAGCTTATCTACATAGTCCAGCTATAAATAATACAAGAGTCAACGATACATTTGATAATGATTTTATTTAACGATGTACTACTAAACATTATAACAACCACGCATCACAATGAGAAAAAAATAAAAAGAAACTCCGTGACAGTCTAATTATGTAATTAAATTCAACAGCACGTAAGCCTATACTCACAAATTGAATAAAAAGCAGAGAAAAAAAGCTAAAGGTTCTGTGATTTTTGTTAAAATGGTTTGAATCGTTAGATCGTTATAACAAAGTTGCTTCATATTTTACTGTGCTTTGGTTGACAAAAAACTTCATTTGGAAATTTATTCTGAGTTTTTAGCTATTTACACTGATTTGCTCATTATAGCTTACTGGCTACATTTTCTTTATAAACTGGTGTACATCATTATAAACTACCTTCAGTTTATTAAATATGCAAACCACAGAACTAGATCTCAGGGAAATGTCTGGGTAGGGCCAGAATATGATATTTTGGGGTCCCTAAGCTAATGAAAATATGGGGTTCGCTCAGATGGATGAATCCTCTCTTTCTTTAACTCGCCCGCACCCGTCTTGAATTATTTTTACCCGTGATACATTTTAGTGACATTCATATAGCTTAAAGTAAAGTTATTGCAAATTCTTTAAATAAACTAAAAAGCTATCTTTTCTTGTTAATAACAATGTTTAATAACAATGTTCTTTAAGAAATACCACTATGTTGCTATTTATTACAAACCAAATAAATTAGCACATATTTTAACACAACTGTAGTGAAAAAAACAGGTTTTTTTTACCAAAACGTTATCATTAAGAGGCCCTATAGGCTGTAGCCTGTACTAGCCAATAAAATAATCTGACTCTGATTGGGGATCTCTGCAATGTTGTTAAGCAGTCACCTTAAATCTTTGTAACTTTTATTCAAAAACAATTTCTTTGAAGTTTTATTAAACTTTGCTTTTATTTTAGGTCGCCGTGTCTGCTTGGGTGAAGCACTGGCAAGAATGGAATTATTTCTGTACTTCACAAGCATGCTTCAAAACTTTACTCTGCAAACTGAAAGTACTGCAAGTGAACTGAATTTGAAACCTGATATTGGATTTACATCTTGCCCCTATCCTTACAATATGAAGTGTCTGATTCGATAAAAAGTACATGATATCTGTCAATTATGAGCGCACTTAGAACCTGTAACGCAATGATAGTCAGGAGCTTAAAATAGAAAGATTCAACAGGTAGAAATAGTTGCTATGCTTAAATAATCCTGGGTGGAGGACCGTGTTAGCCTATAGGGCTAGTATATAGGCTACATTCTAGGCCCGTCAAGGCTGAGGTGCCCTACTAAAAGAGTTTTAAAAAAATCTGTCTTTTTCACTACAGTTGTGTTGAAATATGTGCTAATTTGATTTTGGTAAAATATTAGCATTTCTTAAAAAACATTTTTATTAGCAAACAATATTGGTAGCTATTGTAGTTTATTTAAAGAATTTGCAATAAGTTTACTTCAAGCTATGTAAATGCCTTTAAAATACATCATGAGTTAAAAATATTCATCACGGGCATGGGCTAGTTAGAGGATGGCTTCCTTTGAGGGGGCCCCAAAAGTTCATAATCTGGCCCTGCCTGGACACTTGAATCTTTGCAAAGGAGGCCTTTACCAAAAGCAGCCACACTGTATTATCGTCGTATTGTGCTTTTACTAATAGTTAATGTAAATATTAATTTATGTACAATTACATTAAATTGCAAATATCAAATAATCGAAATGAAATTAAGACAAATGTACATGCTATTTTACTTAGTAAATTTTATTGATGGAACTTTAAACAGTTTATTTTTTACTTTTTTAACAACGTACAAGTTTTGTTTTTACAAGTTTTGTGAATCAACGATGTTCGAAAGTACATTTTATACTAAATCACAGTCTAACGTACACCTACATTAACACTAATTAAACCGCATAATAATACTATAATACAACAGAAAAAAATTGCGTAAACAAAAGCATTGAATATTTTAGTGAACCAGCACCCACTTGCACTGACTAGCAAACCACACTAAGTTGAATGACTAATTTCTCTCTTTAATATAAAACTATTGCAAAAATTCAGTCATTAAAAACAAAAGGTTTTTTCTCCTAATAAAAAAGTACTCTGCTATTCCAAGCTTTATACAGATCTGGCATTTATCGTCTCAATATTTATTATTAAATTTAACAAAAACGATTTGAATGACATCATCGGCAAAATATCATTTACATAAACATAACATAAATATTTCAGAGATATTTTAGGATAGATAACAGCTCCTTTCTTGCTGTGAAATAATTTTTTGTTCAATGAATTAAGTAATTCATATCTGATACTATGCAGTATTTTTTTTTTCACGTACAAGTACAGCATAAGATAGGTATACAGAAATAAATTAGGTCAGCATAAGAAATTATACAAAAATTATAGAATATATTATGAATGAACATGAAATTTCATAGTCATACACAAATAGCAGTTCTTTACTGCGCTAAAATCTTTTGTTGTTCAGTCAGACTACCATGTATACAAGAAATATCACCAACTTGAGAAAGTACTAGAATGAAGTAAATAAACAATGAAGTTATAAAAAATTATATATGGACAATACGGTTATATCACTAGCATATAAAACTCATCAAATTATTGCAAAACACAATTAATATAAGCATTACGCACAGAAACAACCACGTCCCACAAAAACTTAAATAAATGTAACAAGTCTCTTGGTTCTTACTTACAAAGAAAATTTAATAATACAATCAATAAAAGATGTTTAAATTTCTGGCTGATGTAATGTTATTTGAAGCACTGATTAACATGCACCTGGTTCAGTCACAACGTTCTCAGTTGATTGTTTAAACTAAGAATACAAAAGTTAAAAATAAAAACATCTACTTATGGCTAAATTTGTTGAAAGGACTTTGATATAACTGAGACTTTAATGAGGACTGGAATTTCTTCTAGGCAGTGTTACTCCACGAAAAATAATGCCAGTCAATATTAAAGATTAGTTGTCAAACAGTTTTAAAAAGAGGTGCCCTCTAATAATGCCACACCATTACTAGTGAAGGTATGAACAAAGCAATGTCTTTTTCAGTTTTCTTTAGCAAACACGACATGCAGGTCTAACTTGCACCTATATTTACTAGAGCACAATCAACACTTGCAGGAAAAATTCGAACATATTGGCCCTTTAATTCTACTCAAATTCAAAACATACTCAACTAAGTGAATTGTTTTCACTTAGCCAATTTAATTGCATTGTTAAGTTGCGATATTAACAACTTATATACATAAACACAATTTACCAAAATCACATTAAAATACGATTATAAAAGTATTAAATCCTTGCTTAATTCCACACCTTCTACAAATGCTTATTATCAATTGGCATCACTAATATAATACAAGAAAAAATTGATAAAGAGAGAAAAGTATTAAAATCTCGACATCTAACAAAAAATCCACATACATTTGAACAAACATCATCACATAACAAATGATTATAATACTCCATTAATAAGATTTTGTAACAAAGCAAAATATTAACACTACTTATCATATTAAACATAAACATACGCTATAATGCTGCTCGAATCACAGATATTGAAAAATACAAACACATGAAGTAATTACCAAACACATGCATACACGCCAAGTAAAAAAACCCTTGGTTCATATTTACAATTATATTGATACCACAACAAAGGCAGAAGTTACTAGTATAGATGACTTGGATACAAAATGTAACAGAAACTACTAATAAATAGAGTGCAAATTTTTTGTTCTCTTATGGAATCCCCTTATACTGCACATTGGAAAAATATTACATAACATAATAATTACCAATTTTTTGGTACAGGAATGGATTTATAATAGACACATATAATTATCTGTAGATAAGGATCAACAAATAATTCGACTTACATTTTCACATTAATTCAAATTTTTAATCTAAATCTTCATCCATGATTATAGAATTGTTATGTTTGATATCCAATTTTTCTTAGGCACAACATCTCTGTACAAGAAGTGTATTTGCTACCATTGATAAATATAAATATACAATTTACAGCTAAAATAATGGTACCGGCGGAAGTCATAAAAGTGCTTGCCATTTTCTTGGAAAAGTAAATGTTTTCAGGAATTTTAGCTTTGACCAAAATTGTTCACTTCTAGTGTGTTATTATTTGGTAAATTGAACAGTTTTCTTCATTAAATGTGAACAGTGTTTCAGTCATTATTTCTTCACCAAGAATGCTTAATTCATATGTTTGTAGGATACTTCACTCTGGAAAACTAGTATTATGTGAAAGTTTACAGGTATTGCTTTAGTTGATAGGCACTTTAATTTTTACCCAGGTTTGACAAACTGCTTCTTTCTAGTTGTTCACAAGTATATTGGTATTGTCACTTTAACAAGAATGGTTAGTCCCAAAGATTTAAATGCCACACATGCACGTAGAGAGTTTGCTAGCTGCACATTGAACAATACTTTAAGTGTGTCACTCAAGGGTAGAATACAATCAAATGGAATTTTTGTATTACACAACATGGTGTCTATTGTTTGCCATATGAAAGACCAGAGCAGTTGTATTACAATATGGTGCCCATTGTTTGCCCGAACAAATTGCTCAAGTCTAGCAATCTCTCTGTGCTTGCGTGGCACTTAAATCTATGGTTTGGACCCTTTGCAAGGTTGCTTAATATGAATGGTTTAATTTGAGATTCTATAAAGTTTTATAGAACAATTCTTTTTGTGAAGAGAATACTAATAACAATGCTAGAACTTTTTAAGTCGTACACAGTGTTGCTTCATTGCTAGGATATGATCTCATCTTCTGATCGTTGTGATTTGGCAAAGTTGAGGAAGACTTGTTCCAATGTTGTTTGGCTTATGGAGTAATCTTCTAAATTAAATAGAATCTTCGATTTTTCCATCATGGTAAAAATACTTGAAAGCCGCAATGACGGATCCATGATGTGTAAATGTACAAAACCCTAAGGTGAAAACATAAAAACATTTTTTTCAAAATGCAAAGCAATAACAGAGAGAAAAACACTGTATCCTGACAGCAATACAGTGATTTTGTTATGAACACTGACATTTCTCTGAGGTAGCATGTTTCAAAATTAATATAAATTTTAACTCATATAAATCATGCTGTCTGCTTGCAATTATGTAAAACAATTTTACAAAAACTACTGGAATGCTAGATTTCACAAATGTTCAGTATAATTCAATTTTTATGTATATTAAGGTTAATGTTTCCAAAACTATATTTTACATGAGTAAAATTTTAAAATTGACATTCAAGTGCCACACAAATGAATTATGTTGTGTCAAATCTTAATACAATAAGATGCTGGAGATAATTAGTTACCTGATGAATGTCCTTCAAAACACATTTATCTTTATACATGGACATAACATGGTCAATGAAAGGCTGAGGATCAGGAACTATGTTACTCGACGCCATGGTAACCTTGGCCAACAATGTATAGCCTTGTCCAAATTTATTCTTAAGGTGTTGAGGACTTCCGAGACATTTTAGTCGTCCGTTCACCATAATTGCTATCCTGGTACAAAGAGCCTCACACTCTTCCATGCTAAAATGTATTTTTAATACAGGAAAAACACGATGACTAGCTTTACGAGACATAACATTATTACTAGAGGGATTATCGTATTTTTTTATTCAAACATCAAACATTATTGTTTTACTCAGTGACACAGTCAAATAATCCAGTACACTGTTAAACATCTAGCAATGTGTTTAGTGATCCCTAACAATTTATATCAAACAAAAAATTAAATTACTAGATACCTGTGCGAAGTGAGAATAATGCACTTTCCTGCTGCACGATACCGTGACAATGCATCCCATAGTAAGCGCCTAGCAACAGGATCCATTCCAGTAGTTGGCTCATCAAGAAATATTACAGGTGGATCACCAACCAAAGACACAGCAGTACTTAGCTTTCTTTTTGTGCCACCACTATATATAAATTTCAAAAATAAGTTAAATCAATTTGTTTCTAACGAAAACATTGTGAAGTTTTTAGACTGAGTCAACCTTTTAATTAAGTGATTACCAATAAGGTTGTATATTCCAGAGTTTAGAACAAATCCTAACATTTTAAATGTAAAAGCTTCCCCTTTTGTTAGAGTGCCAGAATTTTATATTGGACCAAAACAGAAAATCTCATAAATGAAAATGCAGGTAGTTAAAGAACTATCACACAGGCTGCTATTCAAACAACTAAAAATTTTGGTCAAGCAAGGCTCAGCTCAGTACTACCAACTGCACCATTGCCTGGCTCCGCTTTTTAATCTCAAAAGATAATACAAACGCAAGTTATTGCAAATGGCTGTTCAACATGAAAGTAATTATAAAATTCTGTAAGATGCATCTGTTAATCAAACAAGGAGTTTAAACAAGCTTTTCCCTTAGCTAGTAATTTAAGTACCCTAGAAATTAGAGTCCAGTGTGCAGTTGCATTATTTACACAAATTTTATGGTAAAGAAGCCTTCTCTATTTGCAAACTGCAATCAGCTGCATACCTATATTGCACAACAAGCTTGTCTGCATGTGGATCAAGTAGTAAAGCTGACATAAGTTTACTAGTAACATCTCTTAAACATCTTTCCGGCACTCCGCGTAAACGAGCATACATGTACAGTGTCTCTCTACCAGTCATGTGATCAACTAATGCATCAAATTGTGGACAATACCCAATTCTCTGCTGAACCTGTAGAAAGTAAGAATTGTTAAATATGCACAAAAAACGATATTAGTCCAAAACCTGCTATAACTTTAAGTGCTTGAATTGAAGGCATACGCAAATATATGGTATATACCTTCTTAAAAAATAGCTGAAATAGTTTACTATGTTGGAACTCATATATCATTTCTTTTTTGAAGGAATTTTAATCATTTTGTTTAAATAATCATCTGTGTGTATTTGTCTCTGCCCTGTCTACAGATGAAGCCAGCAGCACTGACGTACTTTGCTTGTCACCACACAAAATTTTTCATAACTGTCCAGTAAATACATGTACTGTCACATTTATAATTAATTAATACCATTATTTTTAACATTATTCACCATGTTAAACATGAACACTAGACTTTACTAAATCATAGTTTTTAAAAATGCCATTGCCATGACAGCAGAGCACCTCCGTAAATCAATTAAAGCTGAAAAATGAAAACATGTATAATTTAGAAGAAATTTGGAAACATTTGCAATTTTCATTGACTCACAAAAAACCATGTAAAATTAAATGCGCAGGCTAAAAAATTTTTCATGCTAATATGCACATCTACAAAATCTCAAAACCTTTTTAAGAGTACCTATAGTTGAATTTAGAGCATTTGTAGCTATTTGAAATTTTGTTGCATTCAAAGCTTTTAAAATTGCTTCAAGGCACTACATCAAACCCTGCTGGGAACCATTCCTGTAAGGCCCCACGCCCTGTGTACAACACTACAGTTTACGTTCTTATATTTTTACAATTCAAGGGCTACATATGCCAGTTTGGAATGTAATGTAACATATAAGAACCATTTAGAAGTTAAAACTCAGAAGAGTGATCTATCCATCAAATTACTGGCTATTATAAATTTGAAAACTTTAGTTTAATGCATTCCAAAAACCTTTTTGATATCTCTCTTTACGCTGTAACTGGTAACAAAAGCATCGCCGGATGTAATTGACTCATCTCCAGATAACATTTTAAACGTACTTGTCTTGCCTAAAGAATAGAAAGCAACGCATAATTATTTATAGTAGTTTCACACGCCTACCCAAGTCCAGACTTTTCGTCACAGTTTTGTCAAATTTTTAAGTGACAAGTGTAAAGCAAAATAAGTGGCATTTTAAAGCAACTAATGTTAACACCGATGACACTTTAAAATACAAGTAGAGCAATTAAGTTTAAATCTGTAAGAAATAAGCTATGTAGACAAAGAAAGTATATGAGTGATTTACAAGTGATAAGTAATATGCTGGGGGTAAGTAATACAATTTAACAGTAACTGTTACTGCTATAAAGAGCAGGGAAACCAAGTAGTCTGCTGTTGGTCTAGGAGTTTATCGAGGTCCAGTTCTTAGATTCTTTATAACCGTAGAGAAAATTATGCACTAAAAGCAAATCATAATTAATCTGGTTGCATTCTTATCATAAATACTTAAAAAAACTAATTGACTGATATATAAAAATAGCCATTACCTAGAGCAAGGGAGGCAGAATAAGTATACTCACCAGCTCCATTCATTCCAAGTAAACCAAAACACTCTCCTCGTCTAACACCAAAATTTAGACCATCTACTGCCAGCAGTGATTCGTAACATTTGCTTAATTCTTTTAATATTAGAACATCAGTGTTAAATAAAGTAACGATTGGCGTATTATTAATTCTGATCCTCTCTGCCAGCACATCATCATCTTCTGGTGCTTGTAGTGGTTCCTGTAGGATAAATTCAATTATCATAAGCAATGCTTAAAGATGCTTCACCAGGAGGACAGGAAATACATAGAATAAAACAAATTAAGAAAATGACATTTAAAATAAATTGCTAGTGTGTACCTATGCAGCTATTTAATTGTACCTGTGCAGCTGTTTAGTAATTTTTTTAAAAGATAATAAAAAGCACACAACAAGATGATAAACTTACAAAAAGTAAAGGAGAAAACGTTACAAAAAACTCAAGTTTACCGCATTAATAATGCCAACATTTTTTGCTTTGGCTGCATACACTAATCTTCTTAGTAATCTCCATTCTGCACAGAAAACAAAGATAAACAAAAGTGTTCCTTGCACTGCCATGAATACAAGCATTCGTCCAATACCAGGTTTGTCCCAGGCTAGATAATTAGAAGTGTACTTGATGCAGAAATCGCCACAATGACCTGAAAACAAGTAAACATTTGTATTCAAACGCATGTCTATAGTACTAATAAGAACAGCTATTTGCAGAAAATAAACATTTACTACATTTATTTGCACGTAAAATATAATTTACATGCACAGTTAGATTAATGGAATCACAAAGTCATAATATGTAACAATAACAAGAGATAAATAATAAGTACATTCAGTTATTGAAAAGAATCAGTAACATTGATCGTTTGTAAAGCGGGAAATGTGAAATTCGTTATGAATGGTCCAGTATAGTACAAAGTATTAAAATTAAGGAAAAGGAAAACTCTAAACCCACTGCTATATATACAATACACAATAAACTATGATTAGGTAAAAACTATTAGAATTAAAAATTGTGCAGTAGAACACTGCACAATAACTGTTAAAGCAAATGTGTGTAAAAGCATTTTTTAATGTAAAACTCACCAAGCAACTTAATACATCAATGTACTGTATTAATGTACACAGAATTATTATACAGGGTAAGACTGAAGTTACTGGCCGAAGTAACAAAATAACCTTTTTATGACAAGAAAAAGGAAAAAGAAAAACTATATTTTGTTAAACAGCATTCATCTGTATACAGCTGCCTGAAACTGCTATTATAGTTACGAAAAATGTTTTTTCATTGATGTTACAAATTTAACAAACTTATACCTGGACAGCAAGCCATTGTCATATTGGTGAATTCGCAAATTAATCTCACATATGGCTGCTCACAGATGCTATTAAACTGATAATTATTGTACAAGTCTTGAATACCCTGACCAAGTGAGAAGTTTGGTAGAAGTACAATAAAAACCCACTCCAATGCATCGGATACATATTCAAGATCCAACTGAGGAAGTGCCAGAATTGCAACAGCAAGAACTGTCACAATACCTGTAAATACAGCAGTAGGCTTTCGTTACAAATTACATGACAAGAAAAACATTATTGTGAATGTTAAAAATGCTGTAACTATTTGAAACATATAATAAAATAAAGTACAAGTGCTTAAAACATTTCTGAAGTATCATGATATGTATTTGGCTATAAAGTGGTGTAGTGCCATGCTTAGTTAGTAAATGGATGAGTGGCTGTTGAAAAGACAGGGAATTTTACCTGACATGTTATGTCTGGTTGTTTCTCTCCTTCAGGAAGTCTGTATGCTCATCCAAATGTGACTGAGACATCTCTGTTTACGCGTATAGTTGTTTGTAAAGGATGATTCTTGATAATGAAATAGGCCCCCCCAGGTTTCCAACAACCTTTCGATATTACCAGTAATCCTTGCTATTAAGAGATACTGAGGATTGCTATATAAACACTCAGTGACTGTAATGTAGATTATTAATCAGCCAAAGTATACAAACCTTCTTCTCATGTAGCTATTAACATAGATTATGAAGTCATGGAGATATCAAGCAAAACAAAAATGCAACAACAAACCCCTTGCCCAAGTATGTTGTAACACAGACGGCAGTGAACCTGGACTAATAATAGTGCACTTAGAAACAAACCAATACTAAATCCAACATGGTAACGGTAGCCAGAAATTTTATTTATAGCGTTTGAAAAAATTACTGATAAACTTTTAACAAAATTGGTGAAAAAGAGCCCATCATAAAAAGTTTAACTCTGACAAGCAAATTTTCATCAAACTTTAAAGGCAGTTGCTGATGAGTAATAGATTAGTAACTGGAATTGTCAGAATCACAATTGTGGCATATAAAACTGGCAAATGGCTATGTTGAAAAATAGTGGTACTATTAGCCTAAGGAGACTGCACTGAAAAACTATAATTTAAAAAATATTAAAGTAGTAAAAAACTTATTATAGCAAATCATAGTTAAAGATCAGTACTTTCTCATCTACTACTGATTATTCAATAGATCCAATATTAAAAAAAATTACTTTTTAACTACAAAAATTGCTTTGTATTCAATTCTCTGCCACAATCACTGATTGCACATATAGTGCAAAAGTTGCGCAGAGGTTATTGTAACCTAACTTCTCAATAAACCCTTAGACAATGGTAATGGAGACCCAAAGGCTGCTTCCACCTGCTCCTGACACATTCAGTCCCAGTCACCACAAGTGCTGGATTCCTGAATGCAGTATTCCAAACCATGTAAGGAAAACCATGTTATATTCTGATGTCGTTATCACAGTATAACCAAATAGTAAACTATATTTATAGACTTATTATGTAATTTACCTGATATAATATTGAACTTTGTTAAACGAGCAAATGCAGTTGATGAAATGTTAAAGAAAAATGACCATAGATAGACAAATGGCAGCATTGACCATCCGTAACCTAGCAACAGTAGGGTGACATATCCAAGGTGACCATCCTGTGTGTATGCTGGTATGTTAAAAGCAACAAATATTGCCAGTATGCAGACAAGCGGAATCGTGAAGTTGATGAAATCCCAAACAAATGTCGACAACCAGAAATTGAACGGATACACACCACTAATCTAGAAAAAATAACAAAATAATATAGGTTAATTGCACAAAAATAAAATCAAACATTTTCTGTTACTTTCAGAGCACTCCCATTATATAATTCTGCACTCTGCAAGCAGGGATAACTACTCAACAGCAGGGCATGCTGTCGATGCATTACATGATAGTGGCTGAAATGAAATCGATTATCAAGAAATTGTCAAGAAGCAGTGTTCCTAGCAGTTAACCATTTACTGGCCAGACTCAGCAGTCAGCTATATCCCTCACCTTCCAGACTCTATTATTCGCGACAATTCACAAAACAGCTCAAATTCTTTTACTGTAAAACATTAACCAAAAAATGTATTTTTCTGATTCAAAGACAAAATAAAACAATTTCACTGACAAAATTAGGACTAGCAAACTCAAACACGTATTTAACAACATACTCTATTTCAATGCTTCATTAAAAACCTTAAAAGACACTTACAATTTGAATATGTTTCGCCTTAGTTGAGCGTTCTTTCACCAAAAACAGAACAAAACTGCTAGAGAGAAATGCCATTCCAAACATCAGGTTAAAAGAAATACTAAATCCCTCTGCATCGTGAACTAGTGCATCTGTTATCTGATCTTGAGCTGTTCGTGGTAACGGATGATTAGTCGTTTCTATGTTGTACGAATCATTGACAAAATATTTCAACAGTGAATTATCGGCAGCTGCCAATGATATTCCCGGGCCATGATAAGGCTGGTTGTTGAAATATGCCGTCAAAATGGTCTCGTTAGATACAACTCCAAACATGGCTGCAACTATACATGCTGAAAGAAATTTCCCCAAATCTTTCTCCGTTTCTTTAATGATGAACTCGTCCAGTGTTTTGTCATGATATTCCGGCAGATTAGTAATATTTATAGCACGTGTTTTACTATGTTCAAACTGATGTGCATATTCAACAGCGAGATCAGATGCCACACTTTTGCTATTACGACGTAAGTTTTCATGGAAAACGTTTGTATGAGACATGTAATACGGAACAATGTTCTCACCAAAAGGCTTTAAGTTCAGTATAAGTGGCGGTGAATCAGTTGGTTTTGGCAGTGTTTTCACAACGATCAGAGTTATCGTCGTGAATAAGCATGGAATTAGAAGCTGGGCAATAATGACAAGCCAACTACGATATGAATACATGATTCTCTTCATAAACATGGCAAGAAATTGCTGTGCATAAAGTTTTGGTCCCTTATTGAGTTTTAATACAACTTCACCTGTAAAAGCAGAAAAATGTATTAATCTAGTATGTTCATAGGAATTTACTGTTATTTACTATCAGTTACTGTTACTTTCAGGTTATTTACTGAAAGTTTTGCTGGTTAGAGCAAAAAATAAAAATTGACTACAGTTATCAACTACAGGAAATGATTGAGGATATAGAGAAAAGTAAAGAAGACTTCACTCGGGTGATTAAAGCTGTTAGGAACATTAACAGAAATAAACCGAAAGAAAAACTAATAGTAGAAACTACAAATGGACTTACAATTGATGAAACAGAAGCGGCAGAATTAATTACTAAGCTCTTTGAAAAATCATTTAATATTGCTAACTCGAAAACTCTACCTGATTTGGAGCCCGTAGATATGGAACCACCTTTTAACGAACAAATGTATTGTGCAAATAAAATCTCTAAAGATTCCTGGCAAAAGTCCTGGCATTGATAATAAAGTAGCTGAACAATTAAAATATGGACCTAGGTTAGTAAACACAGAAACTGCTAACTTGTTAAATGACGTTGCAAAAATGGGAAATTATCCAAAAGAAGTTAAGGAAGTTCTATACCAATTCCAAAACCAAAGAAGAAAAAAGGACCAGTAGAGAACTTAAGGCCAATAATTCTGCTAAGTCTGTTTAGGAAAATTTTGGCAATTTGTATTATCAGATGCATACACGGCAGACTGAACAACACTATACCAATTACCCAAACTGCATATAGAGAAGGAAGGAACACTACAGAATTATTCATGTCTGCAAAAATATTAGCTGAAAAAGCTATAACTTCAAGTTCTTACTCAATTACTACCTGATATGAAAGGCTTTTGATACTGTTGATAGAGGAATACTATTTGATGATTTAAAATCAGTTTTAGAACCAGATGAATTACACATGATAACAATCCTACTTAAAGATGTCAAGCTTCATGTAAAACTAGGCAATACTATAGGAAGAACTTTCAATACTAACTTTGGCACTCCTCAAGATGACTGCCTCAGCCCTGTGCCTAGCCAATGCACTCCAAAACGAAGGTGTTTTACCAACAGATCATGTTTACGATACCAGCTCCATAGAAAATCTACCTTTCCATATAACTGATCACACTTATCCTGCACCAGATTCCTAAAAGCCATTCCTAATAGATCAACAGTATGCCAACGACATTGGGTGGATTAAAATTTCAAAATTCTGCACAGATACTGTTAAAAAAGAATGCCCAAAATTACCAGAAAAAAGAAATCTCAAAGTTAACAACACAAAAGCTGAAGAGTATAACATATCATGAGATAGAGATCAATCCTGGAAATGTTGCAAATACATGGGATCACAACGTAACACAGAAGATGACATCACAAATAGGAAACAACGGGCAATGTATGGTTTTATCCAAAATAAATCAATTCTAATCAGCAAGAAATTATCCCTCAAAAGAAGGCTGTGACTCTTTAATGCATATATAACTATTATCTTAATGTACAACAGTGAAATGTGTGCTTAACTGCAACTCAGGAAACAGAAATAAATGTATTTCACAGAGGCCTACTCAGAAAAATCTAAAAAATAAAATAGTCATATATCATTTCAAATGAGCAGCTGTATAACAGAACCAAAGAAGAACAATGGAGCACAAAAATCAGAATCAGAAGACTAAGGTGGGAAGGACATTTAATGAGATTACCAAAAAAAAAACATCAGTAAGATTAGGACTAAACGAGGCACTGAAGCCTACTAAATGACCTCCAGGCAAACCAAAACCAACCTGGATATCAAGAATTAATAAAGATTTACAACAGCTGGAACCAAGCCTAACAATAGCATCACAGGAATTGAAAATTTTAGCTGCAGACAGGAAACAGGGAGTGCTCCAATAAAGGACAGAGGCTCTATGTTTACAATAGATGATTAAGAGCAACAGAAGAAGAAGGAAATGGCTCACCATATATTAGACATTTTCAAGTGTTAGTTTACGAATTTTAAAGAAATTACTGACTAAATTTTATTGCACAGCGAGACTTAACAACATATTAACTATACTCAAACATGTTTTTTTCTGGAATTATATGGTATAAAAATAGAAAAGTGCAAACCCACATTTCAAAACCAAGAGAACCAAATATAATAACGAGCAGAATTTATTACAGATACCAGAATATGAATATATATTGCGATTTCAGGAATATACAATAAACATCCTCGGTGGTAAATGTACTATGCAAGAAACATTCGAAAACTGCTGTAAATACAGCATATTATTATATGTGACTGTCTTGATTTTGCAATTTGTAACCTTGATGAGATTCCCCAAGAATGAATCGATTATAAGCCTACAGTTTCATTCACATTGTTATTAAGAAACCGGCAAATGCTTGCTGTTACACATGCTCTGGAAAAAACACCTGGGGCACAAAATAGTAGCCTAAGACTGGATGTGTCACAGCACCAGTGCCATGAGAAGGGTGAATAATATTTTGTTTAGCTAGTGCTAATGCATCTGCTGCTGTCAAGGGAAGTTCCATTCTTGCAAATTTTGACAAACAAGAATGAAAAATAGGAAAGCAGATTTTAATAGAACAACTGTATTAACACTTTTTTCATAAGCTTTTCTTCAACATTCACTGCAGTAGTTGCTATGCTGAAAAGTAAGAGTTCATATTATTAGCAATATAAATGGCACATACCATATTACACCAATGAATTTTTTTCATGTCACTGCATACTAATAATAACTTTCATATTCCTAGCTAATTGCTAGCTGGTCCATCCTCAGATAATGAGGGGCGTAATATATCTTCTAATATTAAATATACAACACAATTACTATGGATCTTCAGAATCTTCTTTCCTGCAGAGTACTCTATTACAGATAACTGTCTGGAACCGAAAGAGAACATACTATAATGACTTGTGGCCGCGCGTTAAACAAAAGAAACTGCAACAACTCCAACCTTTTGATATACCAACACTGTCTATTCCATTGGGAAAGCCATTCATATTTGCAACAGTATTAGCCATAGAACCATACTCCTGTGAAAATCGTGATTTCAAGCTCATGTCTGACCCTTCGCCCACTCTGCAACATAAACATGACTTTATTTTGAACTAAATATGTCAAAAGTTGATGTAAACTGCTTATGAATGTTACAACATCTAACAAAGTAAAGGATATTCGGCAAAAATTCGTTAAGATTTGTAAGTAATACAGATTTGGACAAAAACAATAATTAACAGTGGAACATTCATACAACTAACTGTAATGTGATCATTTTACATTGAAATAATTTTACCATCAACAACAGATTGCAAAAATGTACTTAAGATTTAAGAGACCGCTTGAAATAGTTTCATAGCTAATGCAAGCTGTCATAATGTGAACACAGTCGAATAAGTATATTTCAAAAAGTTAACAGTGTAATCATTAAGCACACACAACTTAAAAAGAACATGCATCATAAGCAATGATAAGATCCTACGATTTTCTAAAAACCAACCTTAAAAACACTTCCTCCATTGTGGTAACTGATGTCCCATATCCATTAACTCCGAGTTCTTTAGCTTGAGTGTCTAACTGCTCAAATAAACCTGGAAACTGATTGACAGATTCACTAGGAAGAACAAATGACAGTTCAGCTCCGAAATTGCTCTCCATCTCAGCCATGGGAATGTATGAATGAATGAGCATTGAAAGACGAGAAACATCGCACTGCGTATCCTTAACAATGGTCATATGATAGCCAGCGCCTATAGAAACCATATGATTTTTAAGTAAAACAAAAGTTATATATTAATCTATGCTTAAACAAGCTGAAATTTGTGACTAAACAACAAAGTCTATTTGGTATCTGCTTGGTTTAACGGAATTTCTATGGAAGATAATCCTCAATGGTGAAACACTAAATAGGCAAAATGATCTTGAAAACATCCGAATTCACATACATCCGTCCTCAACACAACAAAGTACGTTGAGGGTGATACAGAGAATGAAAATTTCCATAGCCAGCTTTCTAGGCTACCACCATCAATCTACTGACCAGACTTGGTGTAACCTTTGCCACTACGTGCACATAGTCATAACTCAGTGCAAAAATTTGAAATCAAACATTCTTTCCTTTGTCTGCTGGTGGCATAGTTACATGGTGGTACAACTTCAATAACCTCTGAAATGAAGGGAAAAAATCTCAAAAATGATTTTTCCAGTCCTTTCAGAGATTCTTTCCATTGCACATGTTAGTTACAGAAATGATCTGTATAGTAACATAGAAGAATCAAATAGATAAGCATAGACAGTTCGTAACATAGAAGAATCAAATAGATAAGCATAGACAGTTCATATGCTTCTATACTAGACGTAATCGTTATTCTTACCATATTTTTTCTTAAGAAACAATGAGCTACCACAACACTGCAATTCGCCATCAGCCATTATTGCAATACGATCACCCAGCAAATCCGCTTCATCCATAAAATGCGTAGAAAGCAATATGGTGCGACTAGAGCGCTCTCTCTGAAGAAGATCCCATGTAGAACGGCGGGCTACAGGATCCATGCCTGATGTAGGCTCATCCAGTATCACAATCTAATTTATAAGAAAGTACATTGCATTAACATCCTGCACACTGTATTCTTCAATTTAAAAATGCACCTAGTTTCAAATTCTGATAATGAAATTAAGATGTTAGTGCTAATAAAAGTACTTGAACTCAGAAAATCATAGGTTATCTAAACAGTTTATAAATAGCATTAAACTCAATAACAGAGTATACTAATAACTGGTGTACAATATTCCCCCATTTCTATGCAGTCTAATATAACTCTAAATGTAACACTGGCTGCTAATTATGCCTGTCAGTGTCTGTTGTGCAATTTTTGAAAAATAGTAATTTCCATGTTAGCGTCAACAGTTTTACAATTTTGTTTTTCAAAAACAAAAGTAGCAAAATTAAGTACCTTTGCTTTTCCCACCAAAGCATTTCCAACAGAAACCTTGCGCTTCATACCACCAGAAAGTGTCTTAGACAATGCAACAGTCTTATCATCCAGGCCTAACAACTGAATCATTCGAGTTACCTCTGCCTTCACTTCATCTCCAGAGCAGCCTTTTAACTAAAATATATATAGAATAATTGAACCATTTTATAAAACGCGGCACAGTACAATTACGTGATAGGCACAATTTAAAAAAATTTTGCACGGACAAACCTTGGAGAAGAATATCAAATGTTCTTCCACTGTTAAATTATCAAATAAGACATCGTGCTGCAGGCATAGTCCCAAACTGCCTCTTACATTACTAATGTCATGCCTTATATCATAACCATTTACAATAGCTGTGCCACTTGTTGGTGGAAAGAGACCTGAAAGTAATAATGGAAGTAAAAAATAAATATGAACATCACATCTTGAGGCATCAGTATGGTTCTAATTGATGACTAGACACATAATACTTTAACAAAATGCTTACAAACTCAGTGTGCGGCTTGTAGCTAAAATCAGTGGGATGCTGCTTCAGAAAAATTTTAGCCATTGTTTTAATCTTGTGTAAAATGAAACAAACATATAAAAAGAAAATTTATATGTAAATTTGATAAAATCCTAAACAAAAAAATATTTTTTACTTACTAATAGACTAATTGTTACAGTATAAGTTAAATCCTTCTAATTAATTAATTTATTAAGTTAATTTAAGATTAAATTGATCCATTCACAAAAACAAAATCCATTCTTCTTGTTTTACTTTGCGCGAAAAGTTTAATAACCTAGGGTGCAGCATCTTATCTCAGACATGTGCACCTGGCCGCATGTGCACAACAGTCAAACACCACGTTATTGAAGCTGTGAAGCACAATTTTCCGTCATGTGCTCTAATTCCGTGCAAGGACTTACAAACATGTTCAAGTATAAAGAAAGATTTAAAAAAGAAAGAAGACGTATTATATTGAATATTAGCAATAATATTGAGTGAAAATAAGGGGCGCTGCAGTTCCACAGTGCCTATACATGAGCTGCCAATGGTGTGGAATGAACTTTACTTGCCATTTATTTAGAAGAAAAAACATGGATAAAATCTATACATAAAGGTGTCAGATTTTTTACTCAGGCACCACTTAAGTTAAATTCACATCTGATTCATTACATCTTGTTTAATATAAAAGCATGCCATTTCACTAATTAGGTAAATAAAGATCATTAACAACAGCTTAAACCAAATTAAAAACATCCAAGTTCAAAATGAAAAACTTATCATCATAACAGCATTATTTAAGAACTTTAAAACAACGTATGAGTAACAAATATTTTAATAATATGGACAGATTCACCTCTGAAATTCAGGGGATTATTGCAATTTTTCTTTACACAAAATTATGCAATATCTTACATAATAAAAACATAAGACCATTTAAAACCTCTGACATAATTTAATCTATTAAATATGTATTATGGACATTTTATAACTACATTTCATAACCACTAAATAATTGCTATTAAACACTATAGAATGATTACCTGTTAACATAGACATTGTTGTTGTTTTACCAGCACCATTGTGTCCCAGAAGCACAGTGATTTGTCCTTGATAAGCATTAATATTCACACCAGCAACAGCGACTTTCATGCCAAACTCCTACATTTAAAGACACTTGTCAGATGTCTTGCATGTTATTGATAAAAAGTTAAAGATGTATGATTACAGTATTCTCTTTTTTTTTTACAAATACCATTAATTTTTACATAGCTATGGTGAATGTCAATAAGAAATTAATCGTCATACAAACCTATACCAACAACTCCACGTATATAATATCAACGTAAAAGTATACTAAACAGTACATTTTCAGCTGTAATCCACTAATGAAACTCTTGTTCTTTCAAAGCCAACACACTATAATGTTTTAAACTGCAACAAATGAAACTTTATGCTACCATATTACTAACATATTGTCATCAATCAACATTTATTCAGTGTAAAAAATAATTAATTTGCAATAAGAGGGTGTTAATTAAATAAAAGTGTCTTTCATATACCTTACGTAAATGCTGCATCTGGATGCCTGGGTACAATCCTACTGGATCACGTTCAAACATTCCACCAATAGATTTATAATCACCTAGCAACGCTTCCGCTTCTTCATCCAAGTCTAGTTTTCGAGCTGTTCCACACCAGTATGATGGCTGAAAAAGTGTTAAATAGTGAAATAAGGTAGGTACTTTTGTAATAAGAGCGATTCTTCACAACCATAAATTTTGAAACCAAAATAAATTGAAAGAAACAAAACGTGGAAAGTCTTGAATGTGCCTGTTTTTGGAGCAGGTCGAAAATCTTAGACCACCAAACTCCACAGATCTTTATTAGAAAAGCAATACTTAAATTGATACTAATAGCTCACCAACAAATCCAATATTACCAAGTGTTAGTTTAATCATACTAGAGTAATTAACAACTGATTAGATTAAGAAATGAAATGAATTTGCAGCTTTGAGAAAATATGAGAATAATTGATTAAATGTTAACAATTTTAACTTAAAGATTATCAATTACTAATAGAATGAACAAACAATTATTAAAAATTTAAAACCCAAATAGAGAAAATGTGAAAAAGTTACAGGTGATCTTACGCTTGAACCAAGAACTATTGAATTACACGTTTAGCATTATAAACCACTAATGCACATAGTCCTATTGTGACCAGGACAGACCTTGATTCAAACTTCATTATTTATAATTTTACTTTCGAGATAATCAATTAATAATTACAAATTGTGATTTATAAGAACATTAATTGATGTTACCGAAATTAAGATTATTATTAACTGTACACTTCTATTTGAATAATCACCTGGTAATTGCTCTTAATAATAATATACTTAAATATATGAGACGTACATGTGAAATGCTCAACATTTGTTACAGACTGATAACACAAAACTTAAACAATACGTTACTTACCAAAAACAGAAAGTAACCAGGCAAAGGTACGCCAAACTCTCCAGGATAGATAGCCTCAACATACCATGTAATGGCTCCATAAAGCACAGCATCAAATAATAACATAAGTATGACATGAAGCAATGTAAATGTATCATCCACCGACACTGGTTCTGCTATAGTCTCCCATTGTACGCCTGACCCTGTTAAGGCATCATCAATAATACTACAATACTTAGATCACAATTAAGCAGCAGTCTGCCTATGATTATTAGTGATTATCATTACAGTCAACTTTACATGCAGAATATAAAAATTTCTGGCTATGTATGGATTTTTTTAACAATAGTTTGCTAACTTGTTTAAATGTAAT
The DNA here is from genome assembly GCA_030141605.1 of Tubiluchus corallicola. Taxonomy (NCBI): domain Eukaryota; kingdom Metazoa; phylum Priapulida; class Priapulimorpha; order Priapulimorphida; family Tubiluchidae; genus Tubiluchus; species Tubiluchus corallicola. The sequence goes on along the minus strand of JAQGDQ010000038.1, from coordinate 576,747 downwards.
ATGTACAAGAGCATGATGAGAGAATACTTAATGTTAAACAAAAGTCGGAACAGAGGTATGCAAATATAATAGTAAAAAAACTAAAAGTATGCATCTGATTGTGCCTGCTCAAAAACTAATTTTCTCAAATAATGGAAAGATTTAGGTTGATAATGTAGTTGATTTATTTGCCTATAAAATACTGATTAAATAAAATGAAATATAAAAAAAGTTAAGTAAACATATGAGAGTGCTCTCCTCACATTACGCTTTCTATTTATGGATTAAAAAAAGTTAGCATTTCACGTGTTTACTCAGGTAGTATGCAATATCACAGCTTAATTAATTTTAGCACAGGCTAATTTTAGTAGGTGTTTTATAAATGACTAAAAATTTCTTACCTTTTCCTTCAAACATGCCTATGACTTGAGCACCAAGTGACATACCAGTGTTCAACATCAGACAACAACCAAGCTTTTGTGGCAGACTCAACATTTCATATCTTGGTTGAATGAAAAAGTATGGGATGAACAACAAGAACCATATAGGACCACATGATGCAGCAGCAGTGTTTGCTACAGGAAAGTCAGACCATCAATCAGTTAAACAGAACAAATGGCAGTTTTGCAATAATCTAGTATACAAGTGATGTAATTTCCAAAGTAAACAAAATTAGTAATTAAATATTGTGCATAAAATAATTATTATCAAACACTACAAAGACCCAAGGAGTAAAGCTAGCTCTACGTAGCGGTATGCATGTCCTCAAATTACTTAAACCCAAGTGATACAATTCACATTAGCATGTTGTCAAGGAAAGGGCAATACATGAGGCCAACTATGTGACACCCAGTGCATGTTTAAGGTTTTACGTGTGCAAGTGTTCAATAAAAAATGTTAAGATAGGAAAGTTCAAAAAGTTTGACAAAGTTGTGTCTTATAAGAAAATTGCACAGCATTGAGCTTAATGCACCTCAGCACAGATAACGTGTGTAAAAATCTGTTCTGTCTTATAAGAAAATTGCATAGCATTGAGCTTAATGCACCTCAGCACAGATAACGTGTGTGAAAATCTGTTAAGAGTAAGCCCCAGTAAAAGCACTCATTAGTCACTGAGGTAGGTTACAACTATCAACAATAAAAAATGTAATCTGAAGGGAAACGCTTGTAACTTTTTATTGCTGAACAGCATTTCACAACTTTATTTCCTCACTGAAAAACTAAGACAAGTAGAATCCCATAAGCGAGTCACATGCATGTGAAAAATCTACAAACCTTTGGAGAAGAAAACGCTGACCATGAAACAAAATGATATAGTAGCAATTGCATAGACAAACAGGAACACAAATATAACAGTGGGATCACTCTTGCCGATAATGCTGCCATGTTTTCCAACAGGAATGACGAAGAATATCGTCATTAGTATAATGGTCATCGTGAGGAAAAAAAGACATTTCATAAACCAAGCTGTCCAGTGCAGCCAGTTATCTAGACCCATTATCTTCATTGATTCCTGCAAAAATGAAATTGCAAAATTACCACAGTGATATTGTCACAGGGTGTAATAATTATTATTCACATTGATACATTAAATTTACAAGTCTCCTATCTAAGATTTTAATTCCCAGTAATATAATAAACCAGTATTAATATTACCAGCACCACACAGCTGTAAGTTCATCAATAAATCAACTGTAACTGGTTAATGGTGTCAAAGTTTGTACGAATTTGCATTTTTGAATAGCGATGAGGAGCATTCCTTCTTCTCAAACTAAGCCAATTATATCTGGTTTCTTTATTGCTCTTAAAAAAGAGGAAGCATCTCAGAAATGTTTTTATCAAAAGTGACTATAGTAATGAGGCCAAAAAAACGCAAAGCAAAAGAAAGAAAATAAGTTGCCTTCAATTTTTGTTCCTTTTCGTGTACAACATCTCGCGTGAAGTTTAGCACACAGAACACAAAGCTGAGCATCAGTACCACAGGAAGCTGAAGCTGTATCACAGTAACAAATTTGTCATCATTATATGGTGGATATGGGTATCTGTAACACAACGACTTAATGCAACGTCAAACGTTGAAGCTGTATCAAAATAATAACGTTTTCATCATTAAACAAAAGACACAAATATATGTAACAGACAGCACACGTTAGATCAACAATAGCTAATAGCACGTAAACATTATGAATATTATGAGCCAAAATAATGCAATAGATGCCAAAGAGATAACTAAGTGGTTATGATGCATTCTACGAAGTTAAATTTTACTGTGTGTGCATATTAACCAGATTGCCAAAATACTGGGCAGTTTGATCTGCAATGCTGTGCCAGCTATTTTTGTATAAGAGAAAGTATATATATACTTTTTAAATCGCCTGCATCTTCTCTGCAAGTTCAGTGCCTCATTTAAGATGAGCAGAGAAACAAGAACATTAGAGACTGCCTAAAATAATTCTTAATAATGAGTTAGTTGAAAAGCACATCAATGATGTAATTTACGTGAACAGGCTCTACTAATGCTAGTGCAGGCTGGCTTGCACTGAACCAAATTGTATCTAAAACAATTATAGACAGCATCGATATAACTGAATTTAAGGTCCTATAAATATTAGCTCGGCTAATGTATTCCTCCTCAAAACCAGATATTTGAAGCAGGTAAACATATTTACCAATATTCTCTTTGCTAGATTCATTATATGATTTTTAACAAGCATACAGGCTAGTATATAGAATGTTAAAACAATTCAATTAAACCAAAAAAAAAATTCAGCAAATGTCGCTCAAATTTAAACAATGTTAATAATGCTCGCCATTTGTATTCTATAGCATACACGAAACCATTACGACCATACCATAAATTAAATATACTAGTTCTAAACGTGGTATGTATTTGCGGGTCATCACAGTAAACTTTTACTGGCATATCAGTTACATTTTATCAAGCACTTTTACAAGTACAACTGTCTAAGTACAGCACAATAATAATAATAAAAACATCAGTTAGTTTCACATGGGCAGAAAAAACAAACGTGATTACAGCTAAATTCACTGAACACAAAACACCCAAGTTAAGACAACCATCATACCTGTCCATTAGAACTTTCAAGCTCTTGGCAGTAACATTAGACAGAAGTTGAATAATTGCCTTATTAATGGCATGTTGCAAGGGTAGAAAGCCCTCTCTCATATAACCTAAAGGCATATAACAATAAAAATGATTTAGTACAGGAGGATGTAACATTTCGCATGACACTCAGGCAGTAGTGAGGCAAAATCTGACACATTGAAAACTTAAACAGGAATAGTTTGGGATTAATCTATGTTAAAATTTGAAGTGATCAAAACTCGGTGTAGAAGCATTTAAGAATGGCGATAAGTTCATACGCCTTTTCCTTAGCTATTACTGCCACGACAGAAATATACGAATGAATGTAAAATGAGTTTAAACTATAGCCTTTTTTGCCCTTATCAACATTTTGCTTGAATATAGACTAAAAATAAGATGATAATTAAGCAAATACTGTGTCACACAGAAAGCAACAGAATTTCTAAAATATGTACTTTTCTTGGAAATTTTGAAAGAACGATCAGCCAAACTAAATAACGCAGAGTAATAAGAAATTTTGCAAATTTAATCAACGCTCAGTACAACAACAAACCCAGAGTTTTTTCATGTAGGATTAAATGGAGGATCATTGAAATATTCACTACCAACATCCTATTAATAGACACGTTACACCATTCTCATGCAGTGTCATAAAAACATAAAAACCTGAATGGACAAATGTCACATGACTCTTACAAAGAGATTTTAACAGCTCCAAACATATTATTTAGAAAGAAAAACAATGATGACTTAGCAGTAGTTAGCAAAAAAAAAACAGCACAAACCTGGAGAACCACCCCATGAATAAGTAGATTCTCTTGGTCCCAAGCCTTGCAATAATGGCAAGTTTGACTGAGTCTGCCACTTGGTATCAGAACTAAAAGGGTTTGCAGATGAGCCACTATGAGGAGAATTTCGAGGTGATGATTTTAATCGAATTTTGTATCTACATCAGAAAAATAATACCATATAACCAAAAATAATGATATGTAGAGCGCAGTTGCAGAAATCATATTTTTTATAACAGGCTGCAATAAAATACTTATAAAATTATAAAGCTACCCTACAAGTAAGTACAACACCTCCAAGTGAAGCCATGCTTTTTCCAAAATGATAGACATTATCAGGAATGAAAATATGCAAGTTAAAACTTACTTGATATCAGTAGGAAATGTGTTTCCGATGGGAAATAAATTGGTAAACACTACACCACCCAAAGCAGACTGTAGATTTGATTCATTTGTAAGAAAAGTGAGTAGAGATGACTCACCACTGAAACCCTTGACTGAAAGTGAAAAGGAGAAAAAGTGAAATGAAAGTTGACAATGTCACTGGAAGTTTTTATTGTAAAGGTACTATCGTATCTTTCTTAATATAGTATAGTAAATTCCCTACATTTTATTTCAAATTTACGAATTCTTGTATTACTCGAGCACACCACGGCTGTAACATTTGTGTCTCCGTTAAAGATTTCAAAAAGAAGCAATTTGCACTTGTGGTAATTAGAGATTTACTATAAATTCACAAACCAACAAGGCCAAACAAGGTTTTCGTGGGATACACAAGAGAGTTTCTGCTACAATTAAACAGCAAAACATGCTGATTCTGAAATGATGACACTATAGTCATGGTTAGAGTCTCGCTCAGCATTTCGCTACAATCCTGACGAGCTTTTGAAAAATTTTAACTGTTGACACTGGTTACAAAAAATCTACGATCAGCTTGTGATTGTAAAGTACCCTACAGTATAAATGATTCTAGCCTATGATCACTGTGATAGTAGGATGATGCCAATTTTGTTTCCATAATCCTGAACAGCATTCTGCAATTGTAGCGCAAACTCTTTTGGCTTTGTCATTATTTGCTAAGCATGATACAATATTCTCTTTTATTCAAACGGCAATGAAACTTTTAGACTATTTTGAACAATAAGCAAAATTTTCTAGACACATTCTTAAGTGCTAAGTCTTTTAATCCGAAATTCCAAATGTATGTAATATACATAATGAGTAATGTATAATTGTATCGGAACGTTTGTAGTAAAACAACAGGCAGTTCTTCCATGGACAAATAATGTGTGTTATTACCACCAACAGCATGTATGCAGCTTTATGCAAGCAAGGCGTATTTATAGAACCCAGCTTAGACAGTAAACTCCTCTAGGAGTGTCAAAACATTGACGTTAAACCCTAGCTTTAATTTCCTTGCTATTTCATATACTATAAATTAGAACAGCTTCTGTTTTCTAATTGCACAATTTACGAAATGTTTAATAAGTTTCACCTTTCACTTGTAGTTGTGTTTCCACTTGTTGCATTACTTGCTGTACGCCATTGTGGTCTGGAGAATATGCTAGTATCCATGGTTCCAAAGTAGGTGAAGTTAGGTTAGATGGAAGTTGCTCTATGGAATATGGCTCATATATTGTTGCATTTTCTAAAAAAATAGGAGTAATAAATGCAAAAAATTTACTAAACATATTGCGCTGCACATTATATGAGCAAAATTTTCTGGTTAGGAAATTGCAAAAAAAGAATCATAATAATTATTCTAGATTTATTATTGTTTTTATGGGAAAATCGGTTTTGACATCCACGTCTACAAGACATCTCAATGAAATTTTGTGGAAAATTGGTCAATGAGTCAAGAAACAGCTGAAAAAGAATTGACAATTTGACGTGATTGAAAATAGGAAAGGTAACCAATTTTTAGTGATTAACTATTTATAATTTTCATGAAAGAAATTCTGTATAATTAACTCTGAAACAAGGCTTGTCTGATTTCAATAAACTGATAATATTAGACTGTAAACAAAAATCAAGTCAACACTGTAAACGACACAGCACTGAGTGAAAATCAGCAACAGTTGAAAATGCCAACAAATATTAAAAATAAAGGTTTTTACCACCCAACCAGTTTCAAAAAATGTTACATTTTAGGAGAAAGGCTAATGTCACTTTAAAATTGACATTCTGAAATACTGGTTTAATTAATAGACAATCAGTAATCAACAATAAATTGCTTTCTATACTCAAGGAAGAGAACTCTGATTTAGGTCAGATCACAGCCATTCTATAGAAGCCAAGTGGTTAGGGTAAAAAATGTTAAAAATACTATCAAACCAATGAGTGGCATCTTAATCAAGTGAAAAAAAGAAAATACAGAAAATACAATTATTTTGTAGGGAATTTGGCAAAAAACATATACTTTACAGACAGTCCTTGTTATTAAGCTGCTCTCAAATTTTTTGAGCTCTCAAAATTTAATCCATGTAAATTTAAATTAAAATGGACTTTATGACTACAATATAGATAGCTGGGGTGTCTACAGCTAACAGTACTAAAAGCCTTTTAAATCATTGATCAAGTTGTATTTATAATTTAACGCACAGAACCTTTTAAAAAGCCTCAAAAACATTTACCTTTTCCTTTAATGTTGAAACTATGATGTCTTATTAAATTTATAATTGATGCTATGCTATACTATATATCTTGCTATTTTAACTATGCTATATATTCTTGAAATAAGTTACAAAGTGGATAAAAAAGTGTCAAACAAAAACACACCAATGTATTCGTTGTCCACCAAGATGCGGATTAAAATAAGTACTATTGCAAGAACAGTAGGAATTGCTATCTCAAAAAATGTCACGATGATCTGCCTTTTCTGCAGTAGATAATTCTTCCAGAGAAGTAAGCGTAATTGCTGCCAACGACTACAGCCCATGGTTAATCGTTCTTCATGAGCAAATCTCCCAGATTGTCATAGGCATCATGTTTCAAAACATCTTGCAATCTAAACACATAACAAGCACATCAGAGATATACCATCAAATGTTTAAATTAACAAATACGTATTAAATAATACCTTTAATAACAAGGTACCACCCTATACTTCTCATAAAGATATTTTATACACTTCAACATAAACATTAGCTACTTATGTTAGCCCACTAAATCTAAAAAATAACAAAACTAATACAAAATATAGAAATATATTAGAAAATAGAAATCATGAAGAAGAGATCAATTAAGAAGCACTTCTAATGCAAAACAGATATGGAAGCAAAGCAATTTATTTAAGCTAGAACCAGATTGTTTTAAAATGAAGTTACTCAATCAATTTGTGCAGAAAATTAATTAAGCCTAAGAAAAACACTTGCAAAAACACAAAATTCTACAATAATTTTCTGAATTCTGACGAGATGTTTTAATAAAAAAATAATACTCTCTGGGAAAATATGTAATTAAAAGAATATGCACACATAATTTAAATGAAAAAAAAAACTTCAAACTAGTAATACTACTTACTAAGCTCAGAACATTTACACTGAATGGAAAGGGAGAAATTTTGCACGATCAAAGTACAAATTAATGTTATACATTGCAATCAAGTGCAGGTGTACTTGAATGCCCTACCTATACAGTGATACCAATTAAAGTACATTCAGTACAAGAATATGCCAAACAACTCTACTATGAGTGCAACTTATCTGAGTTTATAAACAATGTTCATTAACGATGTCAGGGCCAAAATATTTTTAAGCCTGGATACGTCCATATAAAGATGACCTATTTTGAGTGGTCATGCATTGATTTTTTTTATTCAGTATCAAGCATATCACTGAATACAGGAAAAGCATACATCATTTCAGATCACGTTATGCAGTGCTAGGGATGCCTCGAATATTCGGATTGCTGGAATATTCGCAATGTCAATATAGAAATCTGGTCCAGTAAACTTCGATTGCAATCTGCAAACAGTTTCGTGAACTTTAATAAACCAAAGTTACGTTTTTAATAATTGTCCTATTCAGTGAACATTACATTAAACGGACGGAATATTTCCCTAAAATGCTTAGAAATAGTTATCCAAAAAAAGCTGACGCAGCAGAACAGTCAACATGTCTGATTTCTGTTAACTCGAATGAGATTCACCGTTGGTACACAACTACACAAGTTGTGTCAATACGCAATACCATAGTAGTGTTGTATTAGACAAGATGATTCGTCGATGAAATAAATCAATGAGAGCTCGAGATAGTAAACAATTATACTATTGCAGCTTTGTTTAAATACTGTTTTTATCGACTGTACAAAATAGTTTGAACAACTTTTGCAAGAATTACGGCTGCTTTTAAAATACTTAATACTTTACTACATAACTATTTAATAACAACACTGAACAATTTTACACTGATCACCAATCACCAATAACTTAAAACGATGAAGCATTACAGAGTTTGCAATACCTTTCAACTGGAATTACAAGGAAATTCGGTTCAGTTTTGACAAACAATTTGACATTCCAATTTATCTTGCTATTTTATTCGGAACAGCAGCAAAGCTCATCATTAAACTAAGCTTCGGTTCATTGGCATCAAAGCACAAAAAATTGGATTTGGTTGGGCTCATGAAAATGTGTGTTTGGTGCATCCCATGCAGTATTTAATGAAGTATAGTTGCTAAATTGAAAGGAAAGAGGCCTGTCTGTGTTCAAAAAGCCTGCAAATTTCAGACACAACTGAAATAACGGGCTAAAGAATTAGTGTTGTCCACATAAAATTATAAAATTTAACATCTTGTGGTATAATAAAATCAACAAGTTTCATATACAGCTAAATAACTTCCTATAAATTTACGTTGCGTACACAAAACACTTGTGGTATGCATAATCACACTATGTGACGTCTTACAGTATGAAATGAAAATTGAAAGTGAGGCAACAGTTGTATAGACAAACATATGACTTACTTGTGAGGTGCACTAAATTCAAATGACCATGCCAACATGTTCTTTTGACAAAAAGATTGTTAAATTTTTAGCAAATAGAAAAGCTGATATTTGTCCAACAAGCTTTCATTAAGATGTGATGACTTTAGAAGAAGATGCAGTAAGATCTATAGCCACATCAAATAATTGTAAATCATCCAAATGTAAATCAACATTTCAGAATAGGATAGTTTTCTCTAGGATTTGTTTTTCAATTAAAAAATTTTGTTGTCTCCTGTTCTAAAGAAATTAGGCTGCCTTTTCAAAAGAGAAGTTTTTTACTTTTGTAGAAAAAACACAATCAAACAATCCCTACAGAAAATTTCTGGCACATTTAAATGAACATTAACATTTTTTAAAGTTTTCTAAATCCCAGGACTAGCGAGTGCCTTAAACTATTGCACAATATCTACGTAAATATTTTATCTAATCGTACCAACAAACATACTTATATAGAATCTCACATCTGCAAAAAGCAAACACATGTATATGTATTTGCAACATGCTTTAAAGAAATAAATAATAGCTATAGTACAGAAAACTCAAATTCCATGATTTATATTATATTAATTTTTTTTTATATCTCAGACGTAATATTAATCAATTATTATACTTGTGATATTAAATTTAGCAAATAATAAGAATTTTGACTTCAAAAAGTCCATTCTGACATTTTAATATCGACTTTCTTATTTTTTAATATTATTAAACGTCTAGTTAATATTTAACCATTTTTGTACACCTCTGATCCTTATATGGCAAAACTATGACAGAAACTTCTCCTTAATTAGAAGGTTGAAAGTAACAAAGTAACATAATCAGGACATGCATCAATTCTGTGTTTGTAAGTCGAAAATTGGAGGATCATTTTGAATCAGATGAAAATTCTGAGTTAGTGATTTCATCATCACTGTTGTATTGCTTTAAGTGTTATGGTAAATTCACTTGAGAGAATGTACTGTGCTGAAACCAAACTCAACCCATTTCTCAGTTGTATAAAAGTGCAAAACCAATTTGGAATGCTTATGTGAGGTTCTGATCATGAAAAATCTGAAGCCAGAGCTGAACAAACTAGAAAATATTAAACTTTAATCATTAGTTGCTTGAACTTGACCAGAGTACATAGCTGAAAAGTGAGAAAGCTAATATTTACCTAACTTTTCTGGTGGTAGAAAATGAGCAGCTACTACTTCTTTTACAGAGTACGTACCTTGTAACTGTAATGAGTAAAAAATGCAACTATAATGGTTACACTAATAAAGGAACTAATCCCACACTACTACTATAAGCACTAACAGAACTACCTACTAGTGATACCACTTAGTACCACTACTACTAAGTACTAGTATTACTATAGTATAGTAATTAATAGTAATGTTTATACTAATCAGCAGCCTCCACAACGAAAAACATAATACCTCTAAAATACTAACCAGAGTCTAAAGCAGTACTTATCACTTTCTACCAATATAACTACAACACACTTGTTAATTACTGATTATATACTTCTAAAAACAAAACATCTCAGCAATCCTTTTAACAAGAACAGCTGATCCGCAATTCTCATTAATAAAAGTGTGTTTACAGTTCAATGCTGCAATAACGTTATAATTGCTCCTAAACAGAAATAATTGCTATGGGACGTGATTTCATATTCTGTTCGCGACTGAACCGCTGTAGGAATAATCTGATAATTGCAAATATCTTTGATTACAAATATTCAGAGAATTACTTGAAGATTAAATCAAATAAATGTGGCAAAACAATAGACAAATCAAGAATTTGATGTAACAGAATTTACTTATACTATATACCCTGTTTTTTACAAGAAAAAAAACAAACTTGACCTAAAATTATAGTTAATGCAACTACTTAATTTACTACAAAGCAAGGGACATTTCATCTTAAAAATGTGATTATTGTGAACTTTCAACTGTGTAAGTACAGGCATCAAAAGTTATTACAAGTTTAATGCCACAGCTTTACAGTAATGAGCAGTTACTTGCTGTAAGACAATTCCACTAAGTATTCACTAACAAATAAAGAAAAAAGGCAGCTCTAGCACCTTCCACCATTATTGGAAGCTCACAAAGAATGACATCCATATTGAAAGCAACAAAATTCCACACTGTGTGGGATTACACCACAGAGATGAATAAGAATTTCCATTATTAACAGGTAAATAAAAGACTTTTCAACAGAAACAGCAGATAAATCATTCACTTTAAATGTAAAAGCATTTTTATTAGAATGCATACAAAAATGACTGTTTGAGATATGATGCAAGTTAATAAGTTTAAATGAAATGAAATGATATAAAAAGTAATGCTGTTGCAGTCAATCACAAGCTGGATTCGTTTTTGAGTTAATACGTCCACGCAACTTTTTTCCTCCTAAAGTTAGCCTGAAAAACGAATAATCATGGCTAAAATTTCAGGTGCAAAGTTTTTATCTATATAAACTTAATTGTAGTTTAGTATGCGAAATATAAATGTCTGCTCAAGACTTGTTCATCAAATTTATTTAGAATTATTATCATAGCAATATATCAGGTGGTGCAAAAAATGCGCCAACGTTTTTATCACAATAATAAGAAAAAAATAACAGAATCGCATGAAAATTACCTCATTGGTGTTACAGACATTTATCAGAAATTTTACGGCATTCTTTTAAACTTCTCCGAAGATATAAAAGTTTTAAATCAGCAACTCAAAAAAATAAATGCAGGAATAATTAAATATGTGTATCACTATTGTTAAATTTATAATAAATTTGTGTATCACTATTCTTAAAATTTGCAGCAAGTGTTCAATACGTCCACTATTTTCACTCAAACTAGGTGAAGGCATTTCTTCCAATTGCTGGCACAGTTTCTCACTTCTTTAAGGGGTATTTGATCTCATCACTCAACAGTTAATTTGCATCGAACGGCTCTGTGCAGCCATTGTACACTTTTTCTTTAAGGGAATTCCAGTTAGCATAATCCAGAGAATTAAATCCCATTTTTTACTTTGCAACAAGTCTTCATCAGTGCTTAATTTTCTGTGGTGAAGACCATTATGTGAACTGGTTGATTGCTTTATTGTTTTCTGCCTTGTAATGAGTTCTTTATACATTAATGTCGCTGATTTTCAGCTGATGATTATAGATGACACTGTTTCAGCATTTGATCTTTTAACATGCAAGAACTTTTCGATTATAACTTAAAAACTAAATTATAAACTTGCAACTTTCACAGCCAAGAGCTAATGTAAGCTATTGTAATATTGTGCTGTGAAATTTTAACTTTGTTGGTACTTGCTTCTAATATTATTGTAGTCTATACTTCGGCACATTTTTTTTCTGCACCACCTGATATAAACACAAGAACTAACTGAGGTTCATTAAACATCAGCTCAGCTAATACCTGCATCTAAAAGGCTGCTGGCCACATGCCTTTAATCCACATTCACCTCAGTAAGTTTGTGTTTGTCTTCATGTAGTTAGCAATTAATGAAAAACAAACCAGATGTTGAAAAAAGACAATATAATAAGTACTTTAGTACCTTTTGACTAGGATAACCTTGGTTATAAAGAGTTACTTTTTCTCTATCAAATCGTAAGCGATCTTCTTCGTCTTTCTTTTGATCCCATGCTTCTTTCTCTCTTTCCTTCATCTCTTCAACTCTTCTTTTTTCTTCCTGTTCTCTTAACTGTATAATAAAAATGGCTCAGATAAAAATTTTAATGTCACAAAAGAAATTGTGAAAAAACCCTGATTTCTTTCACAACTGATTTGTACAGAGGCATAAGACTTGACGTTAAACGTATGAAGTTCAAGTGTACTACATATAACTTTAATTTAATATAAATAGCTTGATATAGTTTCACAATTTCTAATAGCAAATAATATGCAAACTAAAAAACAACAGCAGTAATAATCAGAAGAAAGCTCATAATGTAGAGAGGTCTGCTCAAGGTAGCTCTGGAAAACAGCTAACACAAAGATTAACAAAGTTATGAATTCTATAAAATCTTGGTGTGCCATGTATTACAATCCTATACCAAAAAGGGCCTACCAAACAAACATATGCATGTCACGAATGAAGTGAGATAAATCCTGTGAGAACTTTCCATACAACCATTTACAAGAAAGAATCTGATGCACAGTTGCCACTCATGCGTAGTAAGTACAAAACTCTGATATTTATTCTAATTTCTGATATGTGAACTCATTTGAAATACAAGGTAATGAGTGATTGGAGCTTGGTTTAAACATGACAGTGGTATAGTGCAATAAAGGTCAAATGATTAATGTAATAATGGACAAATAACTAAAAGTTATCATTAAATGAACAGTTGTTTGGCTTGAGACTGATCTGTAATTGTGTTTGTATATTAATCAGTTAACATACTTGCTCAGTAATCGCCCACATTTGCCGCTCTTTCCGTATTTTTTCCTTTTCCTTCTTCTCCATTTCTTCATTTCGTGTGCTAAGAATGTTTTTCTCTAATTGTGCTTTCGCGTACTCTGTAGCCATTTTCTGAGCCTCGTTAGCTTTTGCTCGTTCTTCAATCTGACATGCACGCTCAGCTAAAACTTCAGTCATCAGCTTCTCACGTGCAAGTCTTTCCCTCTCCCATTGTGCCTCTCTCCTCTGCCAAACAGCAGTTGCCTCTTGCCTTGAAGTACAGATTAGTAATACATCAATCTCGTTCTCCAAATTCTGCAGTATCACTCAAACGTCAAAACTATAGTATTTAAAATAACATATTATCTAACAAAAACGCATAACGAATAAAAATCATATAGACAAGTGAATTCAAAATGAAAGAATAACAAAAAAAAACAGATCTGAGATTTTTTATGACAGTTTACAGAAAATACAACCCCGTGTAGCTTGAAGTACAGAAAACGCAAATGAACACATGAAGAAAATGAGCTAATTGGCTGAAACAAGTTTGCAAAAAATCAATTGTGAAGAAAGGCTTTGCAAGCATGATCTCACAACTATAAAGAGAATTACAAATCTGTGAGACTAAGTGATTCTAAAAAGAATATTGATGGCCAAACAAATATTAGCTGATCATACTGTCATGTTTTCTGACAGACAATTATTAAAATTGGAAAGCAGGTATTTAATGGCAATCCCAGAATGCTGCTTATTGAAATAAAGAGCAATAAATGCATTTCTACAACCACAGTTCAAACCAGAGTACAATACTTTAAACATACCATCCGCTTTTACAGTATAATACACTTATAATGAGTAGGGGTGAGCATCGAACGTTCGAGTTCGACTCAAACCCAAAATCATAGATTTGAAAAATTTAGCACTTCAACCACATATGCTCTTTATCATTAAAACATTTGAAATATCATACACTTAGAACAATTTAGCTGCAATTTCCATGCACAATTTTTAAACAAATCATTAGTGTTTCTAGTGCAATACAAAACGAAGTGATATGCATGATCTTTGTAAGAATGCTTTTTACTGGTTGTTTGAAAACGTGTTCCAAAATCTTTCAAACTCAATTGAGTTTGATTCAAATTTCAAATACTGAAATTCGGTTCAATTTGAATTCGAAATACTGAAATTTGGTTCAATTCTAATCCTAAAGTCAAAAGTTTGATACGATTCAAATTTGCTTTCTGGTAGATAATGCTCACCCATAATAATGAGGCATGTTGTAACGAGCAGTAAGCCTCTGGTTGTTAAGAGTGAATTTCAAAGTCCTGCCATTAAATAATGTAGGTAAGCATTGCTCACAGTAAGCTCTCATATCACAAGTTTCTGTTTATTGTGAGGTAATTTAGCTGCCCTGTGACTATACTTCCCTTGCATATAAAAAATATGAGTTCTAAAACAATGTTTTTACCATGTTTTCATTTGAGCTAAAGTTTTACACTCAGAGACCTGCACAGGCATTTAAATAATCATAAAAATACCTACACAAAATGAATTCGGTTTGTTTGCAGCACACACTGTCACAAAAGAAGGAATCATAGAAAAGCAACTTGCAGGCAATTTTGTGCCGAAATTTATTGCATACCTTTTAATTGCCTTAATCCTACAAATAACATTGTCTCCAAAATCTCAAGAATGAATCTTGGTTGCAATGTTAGTAAAGAACTTTTAATTAATCATAGTACTGGCCTAACCATTTTTTCTATTGCAAATTCATTAGCATTGAATGGTCAGTATCAAACTTTCACAGACAAACTTATAAACACATTTGCTCTGTAACCAGAAGTATTGCTTGGCTTTAGTGCATCTGTCATACAGCTGATCGCCAAACAAATATTATCGCTCCACTCAGGAGGCAAATGCGCCAGGATCAGAACAATTTCTTGTAATTTTATGCATTTATTTCGTCCATTTATGGGAGGTATAACAAAATCCCATGCGCACTTCGCAAAGCAAATTGTGTCATTGAAAACGGTCTGTTGGTAGTATTTCCTCTTTGAATATATATAAATGTGGCTGCCACATGGCCTGTAATGAGGTCTTTGCACACAGTTGAATACAGCAGGTCCATTCCTGATCATTTTGCAGGTGGTAAACGAGTTTGGTGGTATAACGGAGAGTGGCATGCAGTTAAACAATTGACTTTGACTATAATGAGACTTGGTTATAACAAGCAAGTTTTGACGGTCCCCTAAAACTCATTATAAGCAGATTGAGATTATACATATACTGTATATGTATAATTCATGAACAGATCTTCATTTGTAAGCATTAGCTCTCATAAAGTTAAAACTACGTTAACACATTAATTTGGACATGTATTGAACAAGATATAAAGTTACTGGCAGGTGAACAGTCCTTTTGTTTCTTGGACTTTGTGATCTGGAACTCTATTTAACAAAATAATGCTTCTAAATTTCATGATGTTAAATGCTACCTGTGTGCATGATGCTATTATGCAAAACATTTGCAATACACATCCATTAGCAAACTAAAATAACTAAAATAACTAAAATACTTACTCCAAAAGTATGTCAAACTCCGCTTGTCTTGTTTGTTCTAATCTGAGTTGTTCTTCAACCATTTTCTTCATCCGTCTTGCAGTTGCTTTTACCTCTTCTTTTTCGGCAGTTTCTATAATTCGTTCTTCTTTCTCTTTTTCAACAAGTGCTTCTAATATTTGCATATCAAGTTGCTGTACAAAGATATGACAGCAAAAATGTTTAGTTTACAATCAAATGTTCTTTAATTTACATTCTATCTGGCTACATATAGCTGCAGGTGAAGAAACAAATTTTACTTCAGTTATCAATTTTCATTTTTTCACTTTAGACTTTAGAGACTATTGTCATTTTCTAATGTAATTTCTGAAAACACTAGAGGGAATTACTTTGAGAATATTACACATTTCTTTTCGGCTACAAAAATGTATGAATTTGTTTACAAATTCATAAAATTTTTTGTTGAATTTTAATGACACAGGATCGCTTTTTAAAGTAACATAACAAAGCTAGAGCATTTCTTCAAATTAAAAAACTGTTATATAGACTCACTAGGAAAATCTCACTCCCAACACATAATGTCTTTGTCTGAACAGGCAAAACTAGGGAACATTAAAAGCCTGTTGTTACCTACATAGGAACTAATCATAGCTAAGATGGATCAGAAACTTAGAAAAATTGTTCCAAGCAATGCTGAGAAGACAAACCAGTTCTTCTTGTACTTGCAATGCCCTCCTTCGCATAGTAGCAAGATGTTGTTTACGCAATGATCGGTGATGTTGTAAGGCTTTCCTCTGCTCATTCATTTTTTCTCGTTCAGCTTTCATTTGAGCAAGCTGTAATCTATCCAGTCGCAACTGCTCTTCCTCAGTTTCCAACTTCTTTGCACCTTCTTGCTGATCCTAATCAACAATCGATAAATACATGTACTTTGAGATGAGAAATGAATTTACTGACACACTTACAAGAGCAATCTAGAGCGACCTAAAGAAATTACTGAATACTGAATATTATACCTGGTGGCAACAAATAACATTTCATTTAAGTGCCTTCTGTAACAAACATGTGATAAAATTTGGTACTATACCAGTTTGCACTATGATACATCATTATATTCATATTCTGAATAAAAAACTAAATGTAGATACTAGAGATGCATGGTCCGCATTTGAGGATTAGTGAACACCGGACCTGCAAGGTTTCGTTGCGGATTTGTGGAATGCAGATCCACATTGCTTGTGGACCCGGCGCAGTCATGGATCTAACCTATTTCTCAACTATTTTTGCAGATCTGGGTTCATTTCGTTGCTTATTCTGCATGGACAGGTGGCTTTCAACCCGAGGTAAACAAATAACTTTACATCAACCTGGTTTCGGTAAATTCCAGTGCACAGATTTGGCCTTGCCAATATTAAAGCAAGAAAATTTGAATAATAATATGTAAGTTCAAACTCATTAATGTCTGTACATAAACCAACCTGCAACATTTCCTAGGTGTATCAATTGCCACCACATATGTCAGCCTATGCAGCGTATGCTGTGAGGTAGTTGTAAACCCTATATATTTTATTCCCCAGTCGTTGTGCTCTGCCTGACACCTGTTAAGTTTGCCGCAATCTGGCTTACCGGCGCAACCAGCGGGACCGAACAGGTTTTCGATTAACAATCATTAAAAATTAACTTGTGTTGTTAGAAGACAAAAAGTTTATAAAGGTAAATTGTATTGGGAAAAATTGTCTGGAGGGTTGACACATACGCGAAGCTCTTTAACTTGTGAATCCAAGGTAGATCTGTACTGTTCTCTGCCCAGTTGTTTCCGTGCAGCTTCTTCTGCTTGTACTTGAGATGCCAGTTCTCGCTGTTTTTCCATTTCCCTTTGCAGCAACAATTTTTCTTGTAAAAGTTTTGCTTCTTCCTGTGAAAAGAACATTCCATCTAGCAGACGAAATGTATAATATTGATAAAAAACTTATCTAGTTAATTTTAACATTTTCCAATACCCATAACTGGCCTCATATTGTAAGAACACTGTCAAATATTTCAGTTACGTTTTTGGTAAAATTCATTAATAAAATGAACCATACTAACTTCAACGAAAACATTAAATTGCCCTTTTCCACATAACCAATTCGGAGATGATACGTTCTCTGGCAACCTCATATCAAGCCATGAACAAAATATCAACTTACAGAAAGGCTTTTTTATCATAGCTTATAGATAAAGTAACTCTTTCATGGATTACAATATCTTAATTTCCTGTGATACTAAATTTAAATACTAAATTCCTGTGACAGAAAATTAAAAAAATTAACAAAGAAAAGTTATCTTTATAAAATAGGCTTTACAAGTATTAAAAGAAATATAGGACTTCTTCCACATGACAACACATAATAAGCCAGATGTAACACTTAATGGCAGAGCCTACTACTAATGTTAAATATTTGTGGCTCATTAACAAGCAAAATCCTCTAAGATGAGATGTGTATACCATCCCTCAGTGAAACTACTGGAAGCAGTATGGCAGATGAAACCTTCCAGAAATAGTTCTCAGATGGTCATTCACCAGGTCCAGTACTGTTTAACTTTTCTAGCTAGGTACACAACAAAACCATTTAGCTGGCCCATAAATGTGAATAACTATAAATGAGGGTAAATCAGAACGAACATTGATTTATACACAACAAGCCCCTTGATTATTACCGCTTCTTTTTCTTTCATTTGTTCTTCCCTGCACTTTGCATAATACTCTTTCATTTTATCTGCTTCAAGATGTCTTAATTTTTCGCAGTTTTGCCTCCAGTGTTCGTGGTACAGTCGATCAGCTTCCTAGAATAATTATTTTCTTATTTTTCTTGCTTTATATGGTACAGATTTAAAAACTATTATGTTCCAGGTAATCTATTTGTTTTTAATCAGACAGACTTAATCATGTACACTATGACATATGGAAGAAAGATAAGCTGATTTCATTGCTTTTACATGCATTTGAAAATAATCATTAAAGCTGAAATGTTACATGACAACTTAGTGTGAACAGGGACAAGTTAATCCAAAACAGTGCTTAGTTTAGAAAAATACACAAATGAAACCTGTTTTTAATTTTTAGACAGTAAAAGTGTGATTATAAATAGTATCTATAGTATGCCGAAAAATCACACTTCAATTTTTACATTATCTTGGCCTTTACAATGCAAAATATTTAGCAAGGCTCTAGGGATAACAAACTCGATGATGTCATACTGTAAGAGCATTTTAACTAATGGCAATTGTTGAGAAAAATCATTAAAAACGACTCTGAAGTCCAAGAGAATTCAAATCCAGTATCCAAGATGGAAAAGTAAATAAAAAAAGTGAGGGGTAGGTTTACCAGCTTTATTTCTGCTTCTCTTTTCTCTCGCAATATTTCAGCTCGTGACTTCATTGCTTCCAGTCCAACGCTACTCTTTTGCTTCGCTATGGCAATATCCCTTAACTCCATCTATTAAAAATTAATAGTTCAAGTTCAAAAGCAATAACAAGTTTAATAAATTAATTATTGTAAATGAAAATTTGTTTAAAGGTTAAATTAAGTTAATGAGCAATTTCACAAGAACTACTTTTTTAGCTTAAAACTTGCTCCAAATTTCATGGCATTTTGTTTAATGGTTAACTAAGTTGTACTTGCCAACATTTTCTATTTTGTTCCAAGAAACTTCAACTCGTGAGTGCAGATATTACTTCCCATGATCACTTTCTAATAAAGTTGCATTAGTGGCAGTTTCTTTAACAAATGTATGAGTTTCGCAAGAGATACAACAAAACGATTCCCGAGGTAAGGAGGTAAGATTTGGGACCACAAATTTATACTGAAGTAAACCGTCCACATTACTGCTAGTTACAGAACTGTATGTTACCTCATAGTTATCATTCTCAGTATGAAGCAGATTTCCAAGTTGTCTTCGACGCTCTGCTATTTTAGCCGCAGCTATATCATCATCTCGCATACGTCTGGCACATTCCATGCTAGAATAGTAATACTACTGAATAATATAGGCCAACTAAATTGACTTTAATTTAATTATGGTTATACTTTAATTTTACAGAAACTTTTAAAATAATCAGGCCAAATGATCAAGGGATTCAATAGGCAAGTTATTTTACTTGTGTGTGCAAGATGACAAAATACTAAAATCATTAACTTTATAATGAATATGGTTAAGATTTGCCCCTACCTGTCTAGATATGATTCTGGTTGCTCCCACAAATTTTGCTGTTGGGTAACATTGTCCTGGTAGTTTAAAAAATTTGCCCTATTTTCCCACATTTCTCGTTGCCTAGCTTCTTGATCACGCCTTTTTATTCGAAATTCCTCTGCCACTTTTTCTGATGACATATAAACTGCCATAAATGGATTTGTACAATTAGCATTTGCACGTGATCCATATGTCTCAGTAAAAGTCCTCATGGCTATGTAGTTTCACGTAAATTACAGTTCTGGAAATAAGGAAACAACAATTTTATATGAAAAAAAGTTGCTTGACAAAAACTATAACAAAGGCACACAAAAGATATATAAATAACTCAATCATTGATTGCAATCACAATTTTATATACGAGTAATTTTACAATTTTGGCAGCCAGCTGTTCTCTAAGCACACTAGAGTGTGGGTTGTTTCTTAATGTCTGTGATCTCTGATTTTCAAGCTAAAACTAACTTTATTAAGCAGCCTATTGGTGATAAAAATACCACAAAAAACTGTTTGGCAGGAAAGTATAGGAAAACATACTGCTAATTAACATAGTAGCACTTATAACATAAACAATTTTACATGAGGACAGCAGGGTATGCTGCTAAAAACAAACATGACATGAAATTCATCGTTCCACAGTAACATAGTAAATTGTCAGTTTTGGTTATCTATTGTGATCAAGGCGTAACATCACTACCTAGTACGTAAGTGGCTATTGTTAAATATATGCAATTGTCACACATTCACATAGTGGTTATTGAAATAGAGTGAGCAACAGCTTGTGATTTAGTAACTTTTATATATTAATTGTGCAAATTATACTTGTTTGTTATATAGCATTTATATACAACCAGACTCGGTAATTGACTGATGTGTGTTATAACTATGGTCATGTGTTATAAAAAGTGTAATCTGGATTTGATTGCATCTACAACTATGTCTTCAAAATTCTATTGGCAACCTCTAAGAAAAGTAAGAAAAACTTGCTAGTCTATTAATTCCCGCTTTCAATCAGATGTTTAACAAAATTGAGGGAACATGCTACAGTGCTAACATTATTGTTTTCCAGTCTACAATGTAATTAATCATACTGTCCCTAACATTACAAAAAGATCTTAATTAGGAGGTTACACTGTAGGATGCAAATTTTACTATAAATATTAGGAGACACAGTATTATAGGATGCAACACCTATTCTCAACTATTGGATCTTATAAATGTTTAAATTTATAATTGCAAAAAGTATTAGTTGAAAGCAACCTGCGATAACCAAGCTGTTTACTTCTGAAGGAACTCAACAGCTGACCCATCAAGCACCAGTGTACAATGGGTGGTTTATAAACAATAGAAACCATATATGCACTTGAAGTAAGTACTATAATGAAGCTAGTAAAAAAGTGGGAAAAGTCACAAAGTATCAGACTCCCCTTTTAACCCTTTAAGCAGTGCATTATGCCCTTTCGATTGCCTTAATGAATGCTGCTAGACGGAAGCTGACTAATTTAGTTTACTGATGATTAACAATTATGGTTAGAACACAATGAATATATGCCTAAAACTAATCATGCAGATTATGCTTGTATGTATGTATGCACTTTAAATGAAATATGCAAGGATACACATTTTCAGGAGAACTGTAAAAATAATAATATTTAGGATGAGCCCAAGAAAATCTGGTTTCCCTCAAATTTTGTTGCCCTAGGATACAACCTAGTTAGCTTAATGATTAATATGTTGCTGATTGTGATTAAACTTTGCTGTACTACAAGATATCAAGGTGAGGTCTTTCGAATCCAAACTTTTGGGTTTTTGGTCTTGGGAGTCTTCTGTTATCAATTCTTATTCAATTGCTAGACTATGATGCTCCCAAAAGTTTTTTAGGACCATGACGTTTCTAAGAATTATTCTGCTAACGTTTATCAAAATGAACCTTATACCTTAGACGTGCTATACCAGTAGACTCAACTACATGTGAAGGCAAGTTATTTCAAGTATTTGTCACTCTATGGAAAACTGCATTTGCTTCATCTTTTCTGCAGTCTTGTTTAATGCAATTTAAATGAATGTTGTCTTGTTCTTTGTATGTTCTGTGTTCATATAGGCCTGATCAAAAACACCCATTCTACCCAGGTAGTATTCTGTACACCTATATCATATGATTCATATATCATATGCGTGTTTTGTCTGTATTTCATAGCTGTCCCAACTCCTTGACACACGAAAAGCTCTCACAGTACACGCATAATGCCATGTAGCCTTTTTCTCTCACATATTTGAAACTAATTTGGCAGTACTCCAATGTATTATATCCAAAAACCTTTTAAGATAATGCCTTGTCCCGTGTCACATTACATCAGTGTAATTAGTGACGGGTAAAAATCATTATTACCATGGTTAACTTAGGGATTAAGCCAGTTATGGGTCTTTATAAATAAATACCGGCCATTTTTGTGCAACATGCAATGCTAAGTTTCACATATAACACCAACCTATCTCAAAAACTACGAGTACTGTACTTTCACTACTAACATTGCAAGAATCTGCATCATGTAAGAATCGGTGGATTACATGACATGATACAGGATATAGAACATTGCATGGAATAGACTACATTTGGACAGACATAAACAAAACAGGGCACACAAAGAACAAAAGGACACTATTTAAATTGCTCAGAACAAGACTGCATGGAAGACTGAACAAAAGGAAAGACGGATACTCCCACGTAGAGTAGTTAACGCCTAGAATAACCTGCCTTCATATGTAGTCGAGTCCACCAGTTTAGCTCAATTCAAGGCTCGTTTGGATAAACACTGGCAAAATCACACAGAAAAATAGATTGATCCTAACTGGCCTTCTGGAGAACAGCAAAGGTTATCTATGACATGAAGTCCTCCACTGGTACCCTTCACAAATTTTTGTTTCCCTACAGTGCGCTCGGAAAAGTGAGGGATTAACAGCAAAATAAGCTAAATCCCCATCAGTTATTATGAATTATTTATGGTTTATATATAAAGTAAAAATTAATAGCTGTGAAGTACCAATGATAAATGTGTATTTTCACACAACTAAGTTTGTTTAACACTTGTCGTTTGGCGTCATATATAAATCATATAATTCACGTATTTCAGCTATGCATTCCTAGGGCGAAGAAAACCCAAAAATTCCTTCATTAAATCCGTTCTGAAATTGCCGCCGCGTGCTGATCCGTTACTATCGTAAATAATACCAGACCAGAAAATCGATATATGAATATAGTTAAATAAAAAACACTTAAGTTTTTTTTAAAATTTTATATGGAATTTAAACCAAAACATAATACCATTTATAGCATAAACGCTAACGTAGAACACAAAGGGTTAAAACAAAATTTTGTATTTCCATTGTTTGTTTTTAGATAGAAATATGCGTCTGGCAAAATTGTCTGGGAGTTGCACCCTCTAGTGTTATTTTAAGATTACAGAATATTTCCTGTTTGGTTACTTTGATTTTGAGTGTGAATACTGAATAGTGCATTGTTTTTGCTAGCTTCCAATTGCAGTACAATAATGTCCAATTTCTTTGCTGATACTTCTCCTAAATATTTAGAAGTTCCTGAAGATAAGCGAATTGGAACAAAGGCGTTTTTGGAGGCTACATGTAATGTGCCACAAGTATTTGGTAAATTACATAAGTTATATTAGTAGTAATACGATTATAAAGAGTGGGGCATGATAGCAATTATTTCGCCAATATAAAAAGCAGATTTAGTTAAATTTATATTATTTTATAAGAAAGCAAGCGGACCATTTTTAAAGGGCAAGTATGCCTTTAATTTGCAGCTAACCCCTTCTTACCAATGTTTATTTTTTGTCATCTTTGTGGCTATTATTTTTGATAGCTTTAGCCTTTACGTGTGAGGAATCCAAGACTGGGTTTTTTGGAGCCGTTTGGTGCATTAGTCCGTATTTTGTTTACCGCAAAATTCGGCACTAATCTTGGTCTAACCCAGGCTTAGCTTCTTTATTTCATTATACATGTAATTTGTTATTATTAATGAAAATATTACATTACTGTCATTATTATAGTTCCAAGCTAGATAGATAGATAGATAAGATTGATAATTCAACTTCTTAGATGAATAGACCATTGAATTCTACAATATACATAGCAGATAAAACAACATTAAATGTGGCTTACAGTGCTACAACACTTTACAAGGAAATGAAAGAGAAAGCTTGCCTAAAATTTTGATTAACATTATTTTTTATAATTTTACATACGTGTGCCTAATGAAACTCAGTACGCTACTTGAGCAGCCCATATGCCACTCTTGTTTTCCAGATATATGGGCTAGTGTGCCAAACCGCCCCCAACACTGGGTGTGTATATTATATATATTAGGTGTATATATATTACACTATATTACACACAACAATATATATTACACTCATTAGAAATGGCAAAGTGCTTTTGCGCGCTTGTACATTATATATGGTGTAGAACACAGTAAAAACATTATATAGGTAATACATATTTGGGCAAAACATACAGGCGGGGGCATCCATTGCTTCGAGTTAACTAAGTAGACCAGTATCGCATCAAATTATCCAAGAAACTCTATGTCTGCAAACTTTCTTTCTCATGGATCCAACATAAATTCTATTCTTACTGTCAACATGCTATTGAATCATTGGCCTTTGAAATTGGTTGATAATAACTGCTTCCATGGTCTTCTGAGGTAATGCATTCCATAAATCAATTATCTTGAGGAAGAAGGGTCAACGTTAGGTCACCCAAAATATCTGCCAGACTTGTGTAGCCTAGTCCCTCTCTTTTGGGTCAACCATCAGCTTTTCAAGGTTTTAAAAATGATAAGTTACTTATTAAAGATCTATATCAATTATGCCCAGTTTAGCAGTCTTATGGACTTTGTTGTCCATTGCTCAAGGAAGATTCAGTATAAGTGTTGACGACTAGAGTTGTCCATTTCCCAGTTACACTTTGACAGATAAGATCATAAGAAATAATGGGTAAGAAACTTAGATACTTTTAACTGCGGCCTATAAATGCAAAAAGCATTTGATAGTTATGGTAGGTTTCTGCTTGAGAGAGTGAGTTAAGTGTCTGCGTACAGCTCATTTAGCTAAACACAAAAAACACTTAAAGCATAATAACCTTATGCCAACCTTCCACTTCATTTTAACTGAGACTTTTGTACTGTAGGGTTCAAAAAAACTGTTTGTCAGGAATACATCCAGCTATAAGTGTGGCTAGATCAACGGTTTAAGTCTTTCTCTCTTATAGCTTTCCTAACTAGCAATGTTAGCCTTATACTATAATGGATGCAATCCGTAATTTAAAAACTAGATAAGGACTAGTTCATACACACGTCTTGCAATGACACATTCTTTTTTAACAAGTTCTCCATTTACAGCATGAATTGATTTCATGTTGTGATTGATGATTTTGTAGTTTTCAGTAAATCAGCATAATCTTTGTGTGTATTTGCAAATTTTACATCTTACACAAGAAGCAAATTTAGGCTCTAGAATCAGTGATTTGTTTTAATGAAAGATGGAATTTATGGCGATGATGTTGATGGAGACAATAATGATGGTGCTACGACGATGACAATAATAATGGTGACAGTAGTGATTAGTTACAGTTTTCAAAATGATTATGATGATCGTGGTCAATGATGATTGATAAAGTGAGCCATGATTTGTATTATCTTATTTGCTGGTTTTGTTTTAAAAGTATGATAGTTCAAGTTCATTAGTAAATAACTGTGAAAAACTTTCATTCAAAGGACTAAATGAATTATTTAGTTACATTACTTTTGTGAGTCTTGAGATCAATATTTACTGTTAGTGATAGTGGTAGATTATTATGGTAATTTGCTTATATTTCAGATTATATGAGTGCTGCTTTTAAGCCAGTAAAGAGTGATATTAATGGAAACATTACAGTAAGTTTTGCGCAAATTTATTTAGTTTTGATGATATTCAATACTATGACAGTGATTCAGTTTCAAGCGAACTACCACTGCTGACAGGCTGATAACACTAACTAGCACTCAAGACCATTGTGTGCTAGATAGGCAGGTCTTGAAAAAGGATTCACTCTGATTTGGAATCGTTTAACGAGGCAGCTAATATTTACTATCTCCGACATTAGTGTAGCATGTTTAGCTTCTTACATACTTTGTTTGATGCCAAAGCAGAAGGCAAAAATTATAAGTCACTCTACAAAGTGTTTGATTTTCTTTAGTTGTGAATGCATGTGTAAGCCTACAGAATAAATAAAATGATACTTGTTCCCAGGGACTATGTTTCAAAGGCCATAGCACTGCAAAATCTAATATGTAATGTCTCAAACATTGGATCTAATAATAACTGTTCAGACATTTTATGGTCTACTATAATTGTTCTAAAAATAGTAAAAAATAGAGGATTGAACTGCAAGTGATGCTACATGAGTTACCTTTTTCCGTGTTTATATAATTTTCCTTTTTATATTTTACATACACAATAAGCTTATTTGTGTTACCTTAAGTTAACTACCAAAATGCTGTTTTTGCATACCAGTATTTTTGCAACACTTTAGGCACTTTTTCAATACAAACTTGTAGAGTACAGCTACCGCTTCAAGGCAATAGAGCTTTTTGATAATTTATATGTAACATGTCATGCCAACTGTTCCTGCTGAGCTGTCATTTAGCATTTCTTTGTCATTTAACATAACATTTAATGTTACAGAAATTAAAAAACAGATATGACACAGATCCTGCAAAATTTGAGACACTAAATGATCTTATTGAATGGGAACTTGCAGAGATTAACAAGAACGCTCCGCCAAAAGTGTCTGTCATTGATGCCTTACTGTGGCTCAAAAGGTAAAATGTCATAGCAAAATATGCATTTGCTCAATCAAGATCTAGATCAAAAAATGTTTTTGTCTATAAGAACATTCAGATCACTATAACTATTTACTGAAAATGTTATAAAACATTTGGTTGTTAAAAGAAGTTCGTAAGGCTCAATACTTAGTGTGTTCTACTGGTTCACGTTATGGAGTCTTGGAAAAATGTAACACCATACGAGGTTTTCTCATCTTGTCTTGTAGCAATAAACCCAAAGACTGTCAACAACCCAAAGATGTTTGTTTATTCTTTTTGGAGTACTTCAATCAAAGTTTATGTTTATTAACCAATCTTATTACATTAAACACAAAACGTTGTCCATGATTCCACTACTTAGTACAGATACGCGCACGTATATCAGTTATCGTCATGGTGGTGGTCAAGCCTAGCATTTGCTTTATGCCCTCACAATGTTCTATTCTTAGTACCTTCAAGGATGGAAATAAGCTGTATTTACATATTGAAGCCTGCTTATAAGTAATATATATGTATATATGTGCACAGCAGCATTAGTGGTTTACAAATATGTTAAACAAATGCCACCAAATTATTGACATGTGCCTAGAAAGTTCAAAGTACAGACTATGTTCTTATACTTCCTATTTTGCTGGCAGCTTTGTAACCTAATGATGAGGAGAACAGTAAATAAATTATAACCTTTGGTAATTATTGTAAATAAATAAGTGGGTTGATGCCCATTACTACTTTGTTAATGCTATGGCGACCACATGCAATAGCATATTATATGCCTATCTGGATGTATAATCTAAGCAGGGTGTTCAATAATTGATTCTTAGCCTTAATTAAAATTGCAGAATGATGTAGAACACCACATACAATGAGAACATAAAATTTATTTTTATGAAAAATAGTATCTATACGAAACTAAATTTTTCATTTGGCGATTCAAGTATAAAGGACCAATAAAATTTAAAATAGCAGCAGGGTATGTGATGATTGTTACTCAAAAGTTGAGTTAGTATAGTCAGGAGCTTTTTCAGAACATTGCAACTGTTATTATTATATTTCAGCATCTTTAGCAATTTTCAGGGCATTACCTATACCTAAAAGAATTCAGCTACATTCTGACTGCCTCAGCTGTGGTAACTGATTTCAAAATCTGTGATTTTTGTTGAAACTGTATTTGTTAATTATGAAAATAACATGTAAATAGTTAAAGTATTTTTCTAGTTAAAAAATTACAGTTTTTTATTACATTTTTATTGCAGAGGCCTTCAGTACATTCGTATGTTATTACAAGCTATTGTTGATGATCATAAAGCTGGGAAACAAAGTGAGAATATGGAACCCCACATAGTAGCAGCTTATGAAGCTATTCTTAAGCAGTATCATGGTTGGATGGTGCAAAAAATATTTCAGGTTTGTGTTATTATTATTTAATACGTAAGCATTCATGCCTTTTTTGCCATAGTTACACCCTGTGAGCCTGAAATCACGGATCAGTTTTGAATCAGTAGGCCTTGAAATTACACCTACATTCTTTGTGCCTTCACCTAATTCTGAAAAGCAAATTGATATTAATTTGCTGAAATTTTGGGCTTAGCAATATCAAACTTTGGCATTAATAAATAATTTTGCTAGGTACATTTGCTAAGAGTTTGCTGATTTACTTGCTTGTTGATGTATACCAACAATGACTGGCATGGATGTTTTCAGTTCTATAACTAAATTTTTTGTAATTGACATTCCTAAGTCATTTTTTGTTAAATGTAGCTATTGAGAAACTAAGTTGCACAGCTAAAATTGGTACTCTGCACTAACTCGTGTTGCATTAAATCAGTTTGCATTGTTGTAAGTTTCCCCGAACTTAATTTTTGTCTTCTTGTCAGTTCAAGATGTACTTGGATTATTTCTTTGACATGTCCAATATGTGAAAGATACAAAAATGCTCATTATATTCACTTTGGTTTAAGCATGATGGCTGGATACTAGAATTATAGCACAAAGAAGAATAAATATTAGTCAGTTAATCAGTGAGACTTATTGTCGCTGGGTGGATGATTTATTCGCACCATGAATAATTGTCCTTAACTTGTGCGTTATGGTCCATAGTAAACTGGTATTAAGTTGTACGGGTTTGGCTGTTACTGTGTAATAAAAGCGAATTTACCTTAATGTGTACTGCTTCGAAAAACCATTTGCAAAAAGTCTTTATTACAATAATTTATTTTCAGCTTCAGCATAAAAACGCAAATTATGTTTATACGCTGTTTTAAATCTGTCCTGCAAACTGCTTCTATCAAAATGGCTAAGGCTAAGCTTTTTGCGGGAGGCAAGCTTTGTTACTTCACCTTAAAACACACATGCATGTGTAAGTTAAATATGGGCATTAAATTTGGATAAATAATTGCATTGGATAAATGTTTTTGTACATTTTTTATTCTTTTTATTTTCTGAATTTCAACATTGTATACCTCAGTCAGGCGTTATTTACTTTTATGACACTCAAAGCTTTAACTGTTTTTGCAATTACATGTAGTATTGAACAGAAGACATTCTAAGGCCAGCCTTTTCTATCGTTCTGCAATAGTATTGTAGTATCATGTTATGAGCATCAGATTGAAGTTTTAATATCATAGGATAATTAATTAGTAGTTCAGATATCAATGAAAAAAAATAATATATTTACAAAGTTTATTTCCTTTTCCAGCTTTGTATGAAGACTGTGTGTTATAGGAAAGACTTTTTCAAAGCACTTAGCTACAACAAAGAACCAGATACAGAGAAGATTGTGAAAGATATAGAAACCTTTGTCTTAGAGCTTTCAGGTCCTTTGGATGTGATAGTCCAAATTTATGAAGACAGAGGGCTAGCAAAATATCAACGGTGACTTTGTTTCTTTGTGTTTTCTTATTTTAATGGTACAGCCATGTTTTTTGGTGCATCTGCTGAAGTGATGGGAAAATGTTGCGTATAAACTTTCCAGTTATAAATGAAGTTTATTGTTTGTTAGTGCCATTTTGTTAATTTTTAATGGTAACCATAGGCTGGTGGCTGTGAATTACTTTTTTTGGAAGTTAGAGAAAATTGTAAAATGTGAAATCTGTTAACATTTTTCCACTAATAACTTAATAACTACTCCCTTTGTCTACCCTTCAGTGTCAAAATTATAAGTGCTGTTGATTGTATTATTTTCTTAATGACCTATTCAACTAAAATTTGCTTCTCAGATTTCAGAGGTGATGAAAGGTAATGATTTAGGTTGTGGAGATCATCTTATGTACATAGTAGATAAGGGTGATATTATTTAGTTGCTTAACTGTGTGTACAGGGCCTGCTCAAGTTATATAATCTTTAAACAAAACTGTTAAACTAAAGGTTAGTCAGAATGGCTAAAGAAAATATCAAGTGTTTAAATTCTTACCCTAACCTGCTTTCATTATACTGTGACTAATGTAACACAAAAATGACTAAAGAAGTTGGCTGTGGCTACAAGTTTGGCTAAAATAAATTGGGACGGGGAGCTGGCTTTGTGTGTGGTACAGCCAGTTTGTGAATTAACATTGATTTAAACAAACTTTACAGTAGTATTTTAACCACTTAATCACATTTTGCCAAGTTTGTGATACTATAGTAATTCCTAAATTATTCCTGAAAATAATACTGGTTGGATGACATTTGTTGTATATGATGTGTATGCAAATGATTTTTTGTTTCTGATATGTCATGTGATATTTTGCATTTTAAACAATAGTGTATATTCAACTTGTTTGTGCAACATATGATTGTGTAGCCTACCAGTTTTTATTATGCAGAAAACTTGTATGTACCTATTGTGTGTGGTTTTCATAAATTAATTATTGACTGTTATCTTCCACATAATTTTTGTGCTCAACCTTGCTCGCCGTGCATTAAATATTAATTGACTTAGTTATACTACAAATTGAGCTTTACGTGTTTCTAGCTTTTTAAAGATTGTTATTCAACTTGCTCGTAAATTCGAAATTAATTAAATTTTGCATAAAATATTGGTTTGGCAGTGATATTAATGTGATGCTTTTAATACGATTTCTAAATTTCTGTGGCATACCTGTAA
The DNA here is from genome assembly GCA_030141605.1 of Tubiluchus corallicola. Lineage (NCBI taxonomy): Eukaryota > Metazoa > Priapulida > Priapulimorpha > Priapulimorphida > Tubiluchidae > Tubiluchus > Tubiluchus corallicola. The sequence goes on along the minus strand of JAQGDQ010000038.1, from coordinate 545,749 downwards.
GTGAACTGTAATAATAACATTATTAAATTTTGCAATTTTCTTGTTGTTAGTATTTTATGGTTTTAAAAATATCAGTAGTAAACAACTCTACACCAAGGACAGTAAAGTGACAATTGCCATGTGGTAGGGGTGAGCATCGAATGTTTGAATTCAAACGAGTTTTTTTAGTTCGAATTCGATTACACACTTTTAAACAAATTATTAGTGGTTTTACTCGAACAAAACGGATAATATGTTTGATCTTTGTAAGACTAATTTTTACTGGTGGTTCGAAAACTTGTCGGAAAATCTTTCAGTGTGTGGTAACTATACAAAAATTTTCTGTGGATTTCAGATATTAAGCCCATCAAAATTGTTTGCTTCACATCACATTTACTCTTGATTCAAAAATATTTTGGTAATTATTGCATTTACTCTTTTGCTTACAGACATAATGCAATAAGGCCTGGAGTGGACACCAATACTCCAAATTTTACTCAGCATACCAATTCAATTCATTCTATTAATTTCACAAATTTATCAGAATAGAAGCAGTAATTCCAATGTGATGAAAGCAAAGGAGATTGCCAAAATTTACCAGTTTATTATATATGTCATGTTGCCTCTAAAGTGTCAGGTATACTGATATAACTGAGACCGACTTTGTTGGTTGTGTGTTGTTACCATTCCCCATTGATCACTATTGAAAATTTATTATGCACCATCCAGTATACACAGTCATTCGATAGGTTGTGACGAATGGAGGAAATTACTGCACTAAGCTTCATAAGTGGTTCAGCGCTTAATAGATCGCACTTTTTTGGCCAATGAAGGCTGTGCATATTGCCTATTTTAAACTGCACATGGCGGAACGTGGATATTATTAACGTAATAATATAATTATCTATGGGCGGAATGCAATATTTGAGTTTATTTTGACTTTTTTACATAATGGGGAATTGGCGGTAATAGCCTGCGTTATCTGTGTTTAACTGTGCGTGTGATATATTTTGAAAATCGGGCTGGTGACGTGTTCATAGCTCTCTTGTTTCCACTTAAGTTGTTTAAATTTGCCTTCCCACTAACTACCTTTATAAATCTTAGGCTTAGTATTTTGCATTTTCGTTTGCTTTGGTTTTGTTAGCTAATTGGGAAAGTTCTTCTAAAGCGCTCTTCGTTTTAGTATTTATTTTTCTGTTTCCTAACTTTATATCGATTACTTGTTTATAATGACTTTTTTGTAGGATGTTGTTTCTTAGCTATGTGAAGGGACTGTAAAGTTCTATAATAGTCATAAATTATAATTATCCTCTTAATCTTTATCAGGATAATTCATTTGTTGAGCTGTTAAAACTGATATTCTAAATGACAGAGAATTTATAAAATTAGAAAACATAATAAATCAAAAGTATAATTTTTAAAGTTTGTAATCTTTATTTAATAAAATCCGATAAAAAACATAAACATAATAAGAAGAAAAATTTGTTTCTAATCTGTAGCCAGTAATAGAGGTCATGCTTGTAAATTCTGCAATAGCAGAGTCAGATTAAATGTAAGAAAATATGCATTTGGCAAGCAAGTAATAAACAGTTGGAATGTTTTATTAGCAAAACTTTAACATCTAAATCAATTCAATTCAACTCACTTCAAAAGAAATTTGCGCTGTGAGTGGAACTATAAAAAATTTGTTGTACTATACACACACTAAATGCAAGTAGAAAACAGGCGTTACCAGCGATCTATGAATCTACTTCTAGAAGTGATGGATATATGCATATAATATGGATATAGATATTTCAGCTTCAAGCTCTAGTTTGTATTGTTTCTTCATATTTTTGTAAAGATATCATCATAGTGGATTTCGCAAAAAACTAGCTTATCTCAAGTGTAGCCTGATAAGTGAATTAAAAGTAGTACAAACATATGCATGTCAACGTCTCTGTAGTGGAAGAAGCTGTCAGTCACCCTAACTATCTATTACCATCTTTGACCTTTCCAAACATAAGCTTGAATTCACCCACCACTCCAAGATTCTACTATTCCTATATTGAAAATAATTCTTGTAAACTTTTTGTACATCGGACAGTTCGATAACATTGTGTATTAGTAACAGCCAAGCTGTTTCTTTGTTTGAAGTGTTTAGAATGGTAACGGAAACATTGATAGCTGCTGGTCCACGGACTGGAAGAGGATTGAAGAGCACTATGATCGTGATCAGTATCGCGATTAAATTCTACATTTTCTCAAAATGTGATTGTTGATCATGATTGGATTGTAATTCTATTTTTGCAATAATTTCATGCAAATGTTGTGCTTACTGATTAAAAATGTAATATTACTGCTTAAAGCATGTAAGTTACACTTGGTATCTATCTGACTGCAAACAACAGTATTTTGAAATGTTTATGACTTCGATTCCATCGGGTATCCAAATAATTACCAGCATTGTTTAATACCCGAGCATGTTCCGTACACATCTTGGAAACGAAAATACACAACTTTCGACCCTGACAATACTGATTGCTGAACTGGCTTAGAACACAAGTAGAGGCTATTGTGTTAAATATTACTTTGTGGTTAATAATAATTCTGTGACTTCTAATGTCAGTGCAACTATGCAGATAAATCAGCTTCACACCTGAAAATGTACAGCACTCACCAAGAAACCATGGATATTTTTGTAATGTGCATATCTACATCTGGAATGTATACTAATTAATTTACTCTAAATTAAAATAAATTTGAGTTATAAATTACATGTGTATTATGGTAAATAATGAATCGGTGTTCTTTTTGTTTTTAGATATCCTAGACTTTTTCAACAATGACTGACCTAACAAAAACTCTTGGTACCCTAACTATAGATAACGATGATTACGAAGATGATGATCATAGCGATTATGATGAATCGGTAAGTGTGGCAACGTAATAAACGTACATTCAGTGACAGTAAAACAAAGTGAAGAAACCACTCATGCTTGCCTGTAAGTGTGCAAAATGGTGTTCTTATATTGCTATTGACACAAACGGATTCTAGATTGAAATGTACATTACACATTGTTTTTTTTTAATTTTGCAGGGCACTTTGACTTTGAAGAGGCCAATTGACATCAACGATCTTCTACAGGGAAATGCAGTCGACTTTGAAGTCGATGTTGAGGAACATGAAGGTTTTAGAAACATTTTTCACTTTTCTTTTAAGTTAGTTAACTTATAAACTTGCATTTAACCTATACTGACACCTAAAAGTGTGTTGTATGAAACTTGTGTTGCATTATTTTATATTAAGCACAAAGGCATTAACATTGTGGCTTGTAAATTAACTTGATGAGTATCATGGATGCCATTTATCGCATCATATACTTAAATAATAGTTTCTTCATTTAGATTATTTATGTTAATTGCAGCAGATTTTTTATAAATACTATTTGGCACATTTGCAACCCGTTTCAAGAACTTAATGGTAGTGATTATTTATTATATTGATGGCTTTGGCAAGAGCCAAACCTAACATTTTTAAACTACCATTATCAGGGTTGTATTAAGATACAACGACTCCCTAGGCTAATTGTTGTCATTCCTGCCTTTCCTCATTGCAGTTTCTATATGTGAGATTCACTTTATAATTGCTTGTGCTGTATTAGTTGCATCATTACCTATTACTTAAGTGGTTATTATTAAATATGTGCAATTATCGTGCAATTGTATAGCGGTTATATTGATGCAGGCCACCCAACTGCTTGTGGTGTAGCATCTTTTGTGCATTAATTGTGCAAACAGTACTTGTTTTTTTATGTAGCACTAACAGAAAACCAGACTCAGTAGATGATTGTGCTGTGCTATAACTACTGGTTAGTCTGTTTGCAAATTGATTGCATAGCTATATCTATACCTCTGAAATAGAAAAACTTGTTGGCCTTATTCACACTTTCAATCAAATATTTAAAAGAACTGCTGGAACATTTTACATTGCTAATATTACAATATTCCAGTCTACAATGTTCTTTATGAAGCTGCTGTTGTATTAGCACTCATACATCCCTAAAGTTACAAAAAAAATCTTAGTTAGCAGATTACACTACAGTACACAAATTTTACTACAAATATTTGGAGATGCAGCCCCTATTCTCATCTATTGGATCTCATAAATGTTTAGATATCTAACTGGAAAAAAGTTTAGTTGAAAGCAAGAACACACTGTCAGTGCAAACATTTGTAATTTATGCCTTCATTAACATACTTGTATATTTTGGAAGGGATGGGTCGGTTGACCAAACAAACATCTGAGTACCATTGGTGAGTTATAAAAAAATGGAAACTAATTTTACACTAGATGTATGTACTATAAAGAAGTTAGACAAAACAGTGAGAAAGTCACCGAGTATAAAATTTAAAGTAGTGTAAATTAGGTCACTTGACCACATAGTTATTCTAGTGTTAACATCTGTATTAAGCTGAGCACTTTGTCCCTTTGCTAACCTTACTGAATGTCTGAAGCTGGCTGATTTGGTTTAGCCACAAAAAATTATTGTGGATAGAACACTCTGAATATGTGCTGAAACCTAATCATGCTGATTACTAACTCTAAATGAAATATACAATTATACGTATTTCCATGGAAAACTATAAAAATAAAATTTTCTTAACACTGGGGCCGTGAAAATCTAGCACCCTCAAATTTTGGTATCATAATTAGGCTAATGGTTAACATGCTTCTGATCACCTGATCCTTATTAATAATAATCCTCTGAGGTGATGAGATGAGACAGATGCCTTTGCCACCTTCAAACATGTATTATCATGCTCAATGAAAAACACAGCCTGAGAAAACGTAACAGATGAAATTACCTGAAAGTGTTTCCAGGTGATCATAAATTCGCTTGCTAAGTTGGCCGATTGTTAACTTCAATTGGTTCTGAATGTCTCCTTTGCAAAACAAAATTAAATGGACGTGTTTGAAAAAGTAGGTGCTTATGCAATATGCAGACCTTATGAAAATAATGCACTTTAGTGGCAGTAACACTTTTCTATTAGTTTGAAGCTTTGTTCTTATTTGCTTAACAAGCATGTTTTGATTCTGTACATGCACACATTCTGTACTGATTCTGTACGTCTACTTTTCCTTTCTGCATTTTTCACTGATTTCAGGGCAAGACGAAAAATTATACTTTGAACCAAATCAAGTCTACAGCCACTTGAATTATAACTGTACTGTTGAACATGATGATGGCTTAGTAAGTAGTTATTACAGCATTGTTTAAAACTTGGTCTATATTTGCTGTTTACTATATCTTCTTTTCAGAGTTGGATTTAAAGATAAAAGCACAGATTATAGACCTAGCTTCTTATTTTATTGTCATTGACTGTGATGGACAACATACCAATGATGACAAACTTGAACACATACTCAGAATACCTTTTATATTATGCTTGTCACTAATTACTACAAATTAGTTTACGAACGTTCTTCCTTTATTGTTAGACTTTTTTGACTGTTTATCTGTAAGTAATTTTGAAGTTAATAAACCTTTTCACAGTTTCGTTGTGTGCACCCAGAGCTGTTATAGGTCAAAGGTTAAGTGTACCACAGCAATTGCGTCTTAACTACAACCACCACGTGACATGGGTAAAACAAAGTATCACAGCCGTGTCACTTTATTAACTTCAGTTGTTTTATATAGACTTTATTTAATTAGCATTAGTCTGTGCGTAGAATGATTAACTAGTGGGACCTTGCTTGGGAAGAAGAAAAAATGAACCAGGTAAAGTTCTGCTAGCTGTTAGAACTGTTACTATTACAACAGCATGGTCTGTGAGGCATTGTCAAGTGTACACAAATGTGTTGTCTGGTACAGTTAACCTTTGGCCTTTTCACAACCATCGTCAATCACTGGAACTGTGAAAAGGCTTATTGAAAGATTATTTATTTTCTTCCGAAAACACGAAAGCAAAAGCAGTTGGTTGTAGTAATTTATTTCGAAGTAATTTCGAAGTTAATTAAAGATTATTTATCTTAGTAAACCCTCGAAAGCACAATCAGGGACCTTTTGCACCTGTAAGTCTGTGTGACTGTCATTGTGACATTCTGAAAATGCGTTACATTTCTGATCACTTGCACAAAGAACAAGCATGTTTCAGTTTTAATTCCAGTTATAGTAAATATGAAGTGACCACACAAGTTGCTGTAATAGTGTTCTTTCTTTGCTGCAACAATAAAGTTTTCTAACAAAAACTACCAAGTTTCAACAGGTATAAAAATATATGAGAATTCTTGGATAGAGAATTTTACTTAAGTACACTTTTGCACCTAATGTTTCATGAATGCTGTAATAGTCTTTTGTTTTTATAGCATATTTTGTTTTTGTTTTACTGTATTTGGAAAATGTAGTATTATTTTGAGGTGAGGTATATCTAAATTGTCCTGGGCATGTGTGACTGCAAAACATTAGTTAAGCAGTGTCAAACCAGTTCAGCAAATGGATTTTTGACAGGAGGGAAAACTGATTTTTATCAGGTTTTTCTGCCATACTGTCTTCGGCTCTTCATTTCATTGAGGGAGAATGGTAAGAATGCACATCGTTTTAGTGGTTAAAATGCTACTGCTGGTTTAATGTCGCACTTTAGAAGATTATCCTTGGTAATGAGCTACATTCCAGTCGCACCATTCAACGTTAGTAGTAGGCTATGCTGATGAGTAATTAGGTTATTCCATTATTTAAGACTTATGGCTTATAACTTTCTGAACTGCCTGAAAAATTGAAACTTTGCAGGATACTTTTTATATGCATTGAGATAATGAAAGTTTCAGCGGCACTTTCGAAGTTGCTGTGATGAATTGAATAGAAAAGTGCTGTTTCTTTGAAAGTTTAGTGTTATTTTAGGGTTTTAGGGTTTTTTCCATTGGTTATGTAAAATAATAAATGTACACAGCGGGGGCATAACAAGGGGGGTGGGCAGCAACAAAAGGCAGTCATCATTGGGCGCTAGTGTGAGAGCACTCAAAATTCTTCTAGAGTCTAATGACTGTTAATTATTAATTACTAATCAGACATTAACAATTAAAAAAAGTTTTCAAACTACAACAAAATTAGCTAGTCAGAAATCATCGTAGCTAACTTAATCACTACATACAACCTAGCAAAAATCTTAATATTGTTACTCAATGGTGGCGTGTGTGGTGTGGTGCGTAACTTAGCAGATCGATAATTTTGGGAGAAACAGTGTCATTATTCTCTAAATGTCGATTATATTATTGTGAAAACCTGTAGTGTTCTGTACCTTTCATCATCTTAGCATGCTTTAAAGCTAGAACTAAATGTTTAACTTTTATCATGTTACGACCAACTTTACTAGACAAACGTATAGGAAGAAGTTGTTATTATGGTACAGTATGCATATCATACTTAGGTTTATTCTTGGAAAAAATTCGTTTAACCTTATCCCATCATGTCGAAAAAGAAAAGTGGGTATCAGAGACCCAAAAAGTGCATAATATGTGGCTCCAACCCACAAAACAAATACACCAAAACATGAAAGAGGTAGGGTGTCAGAAGTTTTATTTGGCCCTCGGGGCCCACAAGCACTTGCTACGCCACTGACTATCTGAAATTGTCAAATGATAGAGACTTGTTATAACAATATTTTCTTTTTGTTATGGGAAAACTGAATAATTTGCCTTGTAAAACTTTATTTCAGAGTCCTTTTGATAGCCTGCTAAAGAATATGGAAGACATAAGTAATGGCCAGGGACTTGTATTTAAGAAGATGATCAAGCAGGGTTCCGGGCTTAATGTACCACCTGATGCATTTGTGACTTGTGAGTAAATAATGCAGCAGTTTATTGACGATTCTTCTCTCTACTACATCAAACCTAAACACCACTCAAAGGTTTGCATTCACACTGTATGACAATTTGGCTTATTTGATTATCTGTATTACAATTTCAAAATACTAAAACAAAATTACGTAATTGAACAAACCCTACAATATAACTAAGTGACTGTAATTTCGCTTCATGATATTTAAAAGCATATTCCACTTCTATAGATGTTTTCACTTTCTACTATGTTGTTTTCTTGCCAAGACTTTAGGAAAACATTGTTCTTTGCTATAGTATAGTTGAATCTAGCAGTTGTTTTTTTTTGCAATAAGTCACGGAACAAGCAATTATTCTGCACATGTCTTGGAGTATCTATAATAATAGGTGTTTATGTAGTACCTATATAGAAGTGTTTATAAAAATGTATCATAACCGTTTTAATGGCAAAGCCATTATCACTGCTTTAACTGATGGCTGAACTGTGCTTAAGACTGTTCATATCAATCACGCATTCTGTTACAAACTATCTACAGGAAATGTTCAACATGGTGGTATCATTTTTGTCTAGGCAATAAAGTCACCACTTACTTTAGGTTAACCATATTTAGTGTATTGTGTAGGGCTCCCAGTGTGTCTAATTAGTTTTAATGTATTGAAGTTTTTGTTCTAATTTCCACTGCCTAATTATATGTTGCTCTTTGCAGTTCATTATAATGGATTTTTCGAATATGCTGATGAACCATTTGATTCAACATATCTCCAGAATAAACCAAGACGAACACGACTAGGTGTGTTGAATAAACATTCACTCTCACCACCTTATAATAAAAGTGTTTAAAATTTGAGCACTAAGCGGGTTTTGCAATACAGAACCATTCCATTTTTTTTGTTTGTTGGCAGTGACATGCTGAAAAGTTTTGTGTACAGTTGTATGTTTAATAACACTTTATGTTAATGGTTAAAATTTCTGAATGAAATCCTTTTTATGACATTGCACTACATCATCATACTAACATTTTTCACAACTAATGACGCCTCCCCATCTTGTTTCTGTTACCCCACTGGTGATAATAAGATAGCAATTTGCTGCATACTTTGATATTACGCAGGATGACGCAATAGCTACCCAAAATGCAATCAAACTTTCCCAGTTCCCAAGAGACTTTCCCTTGTTTATAAAAGAAAATGATTATTTTCCAGGGCAGGACCTCGTTCCGGGATTGGATCTAGGAATATCCACGATGAAGAAAAATGAAAAGGCAAACTTCATTGTCCGTCCAGAAATGGCTTATCTTGAGCTGGGATGCCCGCCTAGAATTCCTCCGAATGCTACCGTATTTTATGAGGTTGAGCTGCTTGACTTTGTGGACAATACTCCTCTTGAAGCTTACGAAAGAATGTCAGAGGTAAAAACGTTCATCTCAAAAAACTGTCATTATTATCATACTGTCAAGTACAGAAAACTGAAATTAAAAAAGCAACAACAAAATTTTGCTACATTGTATAAAGAGTCTTTTTTGCAAAAATAGCCAAAAGGCAAAATTTCTCTCTTACCAGATATTATATTATATTTACTGTGTTTGAAAATGATATTTATTATGGATAGGATGAGAAGCGAAGGGTGGCTTTCGCGGAATTTATTAAGGTAATTGAAACCTACAGGAGCAGAGGCAGAACACAGTTTGGTCACGAAAAGTCGAGGCAAGCCTTCAGAACATTCAGTAAAGTAAGATTTTTAGGAGGCTTTAGCTGTTTCTTATATATATCAGGTTGATGTACTGACATACACATTTTGAGGTTGTGTTATTTTTAAATGTATTTGCCATGTTTTTAAAAGTTTTAGATTACTGCATTCGGAAAAGGTTATTTTCGAAAATTTAGTTTGAAAATCCACTGCTAACGAAATGCATAACTTTTGGCAATATCAACACACCTTATGTGTAAAATTATTTTTGATATACAGTAAGTCCTGGCTTAACAACCCCCTGCTTAGTATTTTGACAATGCTGAACATTTAACACCTTTTCCTCACCTAACGATGCACGTTTTATTTTAATGATGATTTTTTTGTTACTTTGCTCAAAGGTTTTTTTAGTTGGTCAACAACCTTTTACCACATTTGAAGCATTGAAACAATAAGTACTGAGTTATTCTATTCTAAAAATGCATTAGTAATGTAAAACAGTGCAATTATTATATATTTTTGTTTCCCTGCTGACTACTAAAAACTGACTACTGACTATCGAGTGCAATATGGTCTTTTCGCGATTTATACGCTTCCAGGCACCAGAAGGCAAACTTTATGTGAAGGAATTTTGCCCGCATCCTGTTCCTATAGCAACCAGACTGAGTATCTAGATGAAAGTTTCTCAAGGCTGCCTCAGAGCTTGGCTTTTACTATGCAGTGTTTAACTGCTAAGTGCGTAATGCTTCAACATTTACAAAAAAGAAATAACTAGCTAGGCATTTGTAAGAAAGATCGGTAGTTTTAAGCAAACAGAAAGAAGTTAATCAGTAAAGATACGAATAAAACTCATAAATCATTTAATTTATATGTTTAAAGCAACATTGATTTTTGCCTTTGGAGCGTATCTCAATTCTTTTACACTCCTTTCTATGGAAGTCTTTTTCTTCCTTTAATGATGTTTCGCTGGAATGCATTAGCATTGTTAAGCGAGAACTTACTGTACTAATAATAATTTTAAAATTATGTGAATACTAATACTAATCAATTATTACCCAATATCAATTCAGTATGCTTTGCTAGCTATAACACTATGAAGAGAGCTTACTGCCAAGCCACTTGCCCCAGTCATTCTTTGCTCCATTTTCCAAATGATGTAATTGTAATCACTTATTATAAACTACACATATAACGTATAGTGTTATATAAGGATAGAAAAAATATTTATGTCTGCGTCTGTGCTTTTAAAGCTCTGAATGTATAATTTGCCATATTTAGGCATTGGAATTGCTAGAAGAACGTCACCTGGCAAATGAAGCAGAGGAAACACGTGTCAATGAACTTTCTCTTAAACTTGCCCTCAATGCTGCTGTTTCAGCAAATAAGGCTGGATGGTACAACAGGGCAATCACTTTTTCGAGGAAAGCTCTAGAGTTGGACCCTGACAGTACCAAAGCATATCTTCACCTTGGCAAGGTAATGGTAATTCATTTAGTGTGCATTATGTTGATTGGCTTATTCTGAATCTAAAACTTTTGTTTGCATACACGTTTTGGGACTTATCCTGAATGATTTGACATCCATTTTTGTGAAATACTGAACAGATATGAATGTGTCAATGGATGGTTTTTATTTAAATATAAATATTTTGACACCCATTACAGGAATTCTTGTCAGTATAACTAATGTAAACTATAATTATGAATTTTAGTATTTAAAATTTAAAATTAATCTTTAAAATTACACCAACGAAAGACTACAAAGAGAATAAAACAATGCATTATACTTGGTATAATCTGTATAACTAAATCTTAGCAATTAATTCAGTTTAACCCAACTGGCACCAAATTATTATGTAATAATTGGAATAAACTGAACTAACCATCACTAATATTATGAGAATTTTCAAAAAGTATAAAAAATGCCGGAAATAAGGAAGCTTCTACTGCACAGCAGTTGGTGTCACGCTTATCACAGAGACTGTCTTTAACCCAAACCGTAGATACCTCTAAGTACATTTGCATGTTTTTACTGTGGTTTTCGTGTACTTTTATTATTTTTCCTTCGTAAACGTTTGCAGTGGCATCCAGTTGCAACAGAGTTCTGGAATTAATTTTTTTGTGGCAGTAGTTTCGTCACTTCCCCTTCAATATACTTTCTAAATCAATGTTCCTCTGATTGGAAATGAATGCAGGGCCTTCTTTATAAACAGGTACTAAAGTAACTTGATGAATTTAGAATTACAACATTTTTCCAGGGTTGACCAATATTCCAAAAGTGTGGGCCAATGCAGTTGCTGCCTCACCTACTGAATGTTTACAGGTTTCATGTTCTTATAGTTGAGCATTAAGTATACAACTAGTCCTTCTATTGTACATGAGTGATTATCATTGCAATCAATTCTGTTTACAAATGATTATCGTTCTCAGATTTACTAGATCTAGGATCAACGGGACCATAATATTAATGGAAAAGCTATTCTATATAATAAACCGTAAATGCATCTTGGGTGGTTAATAAATTCTTAATTGTAGTTCTAAATAAGTTCTAAATTATAGTTTGCATTAATTACATTAAATTAGTTTCAGTTATGAGGGCTGCCATTAATGGATGCTGAAATATTTTGTACTTGAAAAAACCTTCCATTGATATTTAAATGTCTGTCTAGTGGTTTTTTTGGGATGTGTTGCTTATTTTATTCTACTTAACACTCATGCTATTTTACCCAAGTGTATTGTTATATTCAGCATTAAGCGAGAAATCGAGGTTCTCCAGAAAGCTGATCTTTTTAATGTCCAGAAAAATGTTGGAAAGTTTCAGCAATGAAAGTCCGATAGCTAGCTTGTATAATTAGTAAATGCTTAAAGTTGTAATCATTTCCTACCTGAGCTCACTTGTACTTTTAAGAAATAATGCGGCCAATAGAAAAAAGCAGCACACTGTAATGATAAAACAATTTTTTTCAAAAAATTGGATAGCTGGATTTGTGATATTTATGAGTAAACGTTAGCTAAGCTGCCAGTTTTCAGAAGTTTGCAGTCATTTTAGCAACTCAGAATTTTCGTCATGATTTTCAAACGTTTTTGCAGCTGAATTTGTCTAGTGGGAGGTGAGAATGATTGTAATATTCTTTAGTGTATTTTTAAGCAAGATGTCTGAATCGTTTACATTGTGCGCCAATTTCAATATTTTTAGTCGAACGTTAAAATGTCTTAAAGGTTGTTTTGAACCCTTGACTTTTCCTCTAACAGTTGTCTTGAACTGCACAAAACATTCATTTCCTATATGTCACTGCATGGGTTTGTACAATAACTGAGTGTGAAGTGTACAGTGTTACTTTGGGTTTTCTGTACATTGCATTTTCCACTTTTCTTTGAATCATTCTCCTCAAGCAATGCTAATTTGATCTTTCAGCAAACCACTCAGTCTATGTTTTTTATGTGCCATTCAACAAAAGCAATCGGTTTGGCCAAGCTTGCAGATTACCTAGTGACAGGCAAAGTATAAGAATTAAAAGGACTTTTTTGTAATATTTGCCAGTGTACCTGCACAATGCTACATAAAACGACTTTTACCTATTAATGTGTGATGTTTCAGGCAAAAGCCAGTTTTCATGACTTTGGTGAAGCTGAGACTGCCTTGTTGAAAGCACAGAAGCTGGCACCTAATGACAGGGATGTGCGTAACGCATTGATTGACTTAAATAAGAAACGAGAACATGATAGAATGAATGACAAAATGCTGTATGAAAGAATGAAGAAAGCATTTGCAGGTTTTTAATTGTTTGGCTTTGTTAACGTTTATTTTGCACGTTGCTGACTGTGAAAACTTCAGTTTAACTAGGAAACACTAATTGTATTCCTGTAAATTCTGAAAACAGCAGTAATATTAGCCCTTCAAGCAAACTGTCAGCATTTAAGAACTAGTAGGGTGATCCTATAAGCATCTTCCATAGCATTGAGAAAAGGCTTACTGTTGCAGTGCTTAACATTAGTTAGTTCTTCTTACTGTTGCAGTGCTTAATGTTAGTTATTTGTTCTTTTAACGTGCCAGAGATTACAAGGTTGCATGCAAATAAGATCTAACACAGGTCCAGGACAGTGTAGAAATGAGGTTTTGCTTTTGTCCTTCAAGGTCATCATATTGACATCATACAAGCAAAAATTCATCAACTTTATTTTTATAAGCAACATAAAAAAGACCCTAGGTAGTTTATTTATGTGATTCCTTATGTTCCTAGTCCACCCTGTTGAGAAGGCTAATTATCTTTAATATGTTGTTGCCAGAATCTTGAAAAAGGTTATTCTGAACACAGTTCTTCTTATTGATATAGAAATGAGTTGTTTGTTCTATTCACTGTTTCAGTAATAATCAAAAACAAAATTAGTTGCAATGGTGTATCAAGCGTTTAAAGCATCCTGGGGCAAAAACACTTCTAGCACCCTACTTTTTAATTACTTGATCATTCGTTTTGTGGGCGAAGCCACAAATTGTGCATGTTTTTGTGTCCCTGAGACCCACTTTCATTTTTTGACATGAATGGATAAACAAATTGTTTTTAAGAATCACCCTGAGTTTAATTTACTGTACTGCACCAGAATAACTCTTTTCTATGCGTTGGTCTAGGAAAGTTGTTCGCAATACGATAAACGTAAGACATTGAGCTACAATATTGAAACATGCAAAGATTATGAAAGATACAGGGCATCGCAGGTTTTCACAATAATATAATCGGCATTTAGAGAATAACACCATTGTGTCACCCAAAATAATCGATCTGCTAAGTCACACGACACTCTACAAACGCCATTAAGTAATAACATTAGCTTTTTATTAGGCTATACGTAGTAATTAAGTCAGCTACAATGATCTCTGAATAGACAATTTTGCTGTAGTTTGAAAACTTTTGTTAATTGCTACTATGTCGAATGCCTTCTGTCCCCTGCCCTTTGCTATGCGTCTGATTAGTTGTATATTATTTACAGCAAGTAGACTAAATAGCCTTCCAATGGTAAATTAATTGGCTATGAGAAGCTAAATAGCATGAAAAAAATTGTGATGAACTTATCATTTATTTTGTAGCAAAATGTGAAAAAACTGAAGATTCGAGTAAATCAAATAAAGAGAAAAGTGAATTGAGAGAATGGGTCACCAAGAAACTTGAGTAAGTATTAGCCAAAATTATACCATTGTACCTATATTTTTCCACATTCTTTACTTGGCAAATTGTTGTAAAAGCATTACTGCTTAAAATAGAGAGACTTTAAGACTATAACGATAAAAAAAGCACTTTGCCTTAATGGTTATACAATCTTTTTTCAGGGAGTTCATTGAAAACAAGGATGTAGTTAGATTACCATTAAACGAAAACTGCTTTGATAAAGATGAATTACAAATTGTGGTGCAGATTGCCAGAGACATGAATCTCGAAGTTGTGGTAAGGAATCTAAATTATAGGACATTGGATTGATTTAACATAGGATACACTAGGATATTGTATAGGATTAGGATAGAATACCAGTAAGCATGACTTAGTACTGTTTCATGGTAATAGGCACCACATAACAGATAAGTAGAAAATGATTCAGAGTTGAATAAGCTATATAAACAGAACAACGTCTTGAAACTACAACTCCACAATAAATAGATGATGCCCCTTATAGGTCACAGTGTCAAGTACTATTTCATTTATATTTTGAAACCAACTTTTAAATAGAATTAAATAGAAAGAAAATGAAGTATTTCACCCCGTAACTCGAATATATTGTTTTAATGGGTGCTGTAACCTGCTTATGCTGTTGTAAAAAGAAACTCTGCACAGTGTGTAGGTCACTAACGATTGTGATACATGCATTGGAATTCAGTTCTTTGGTGTCCTTATATTATAAGCAAATGTAACAATGATGATTCTTTGATAGGTTCGTGACGACAAGTATGTGACTGTGTCAAAGAAAACAGAACTTGGAGAAACGTAGGCTGACCATTTCATACAACATTATCACGTAGTTGTCGTGTTGAAGTTCTTACCATAGTTAGTGCAATATTAAAATGTTTTTTTATGTAACCATCAGCAGACGTGGTGAGTTGAGATTTGTTAAGCAGGATTTTCTTGTAACCTTGTAAATAATTCAATGATTAATTTCTTTTGCTGTATGGAGCTCTTGTACTGGGAAAGCACCTACAGTACACTTAATCTGAACGAAAATTAATCGTGAGTGCCAAATACCAGTCTTTTAGGGATAAATGGAAAAATTGTCATTCTTTGAAATTTAAGGATAATTTTAGTTTTCATTTCTTATCTTAGACTTATGATATATAATGTAGAATTACATTCCCTATCCCTTTTTTGTTTATTACCAAATATTTTACTGGATATGTCAGTTTATTATGGTTTGCAGTGTATCGTGTATAACTACATAAATGCACAGTTGCGTTGTATGTAAACATTCCTTTTATTAATATAGACAACACTGAATCTCAAAGCTAGTAATCAAATTCTTATGGTATATGTTTTATTATGAAAGAAGTTTAAACAATTGCTCAGGTGCAGCACAATAGCATAAGATGTTATTTTTATTTTTATACATAAAATAATAAAGAAGGTAATTAAAAACAACGTTTATATTTTTTGTGCACTAAAATGTTAACTACAATTATGTATAATAGTCTCTACCAGACACGCATGAGATAACCTTTACCTTAGGCTCTCTCAGAATGGCCAAACACAGTATTGAACTTATGCTTTCAAGTAGCTAACGTATTCCAATATTAAACAATACATTATTTAACAAGCCATAGTCAAAAATGTTAGTTATGGTACAAAATGCTTACTGATGCATCTATCTGAAGTAACAATGGAAAATCCTTAGTAACATAAAAAACAGCTAACAGGTACCTAAGGGTTCCTAATCTCTTGGGAATTGAGTATTTTCTATTGGTTGAGTAGCATGTGCTAAATTCTGCAACATCGAGCTTGAGAAGGAACCTAGTTTTCTGAATGCAAAAAACGGCCAAACCTTAGGATTTGGTTGTCTGGTCTCTTGTGTGGGGAAAAATAGTCAAAATAAAAAGCATGACTAAAGTAGTGCAATTCAACTGATATTTGATATAAAAAGTGTGCAGCTGAATTGTTCATATGCACTAGCACATTACGCAGACATAAAAATTAAGTAGATAACTAAGACAATTTTAGAAAAGAATTTCAGACGTACATATAACAACTTATCATCATTAAAAATAAGAAGTTCCAATTCAGCAAGAAGCAGAAGAAAAAGGTCCCGTGCCTAACAGTTCAGGGATAGCTGAATGGGGTATTTATATTCGTAAGCTCAGCATGCAAGCTATAGCCTATCACTCGGTCGCCTTTCTTCCCACATGACTAGTTAAGTCTGCTTAGACTAGGAAAGCAGCCAGCCAGCCTAGTCCGAGTGGAACATGGCTTGAAAAAAACCAATGTAGGTAGTATTTGAACACAAGCGTTGTATCAATCGGTCACCATGTTTTCCATAACAGCAAACATGAAATTTATATACACAGATGATGTGTATCTACGTAAGTATGAAAAACATACAGAGCAATTTAATAATCATTCGCTGTGTCAATCGGTCACCATGTTTTCCATAACAGTAAACATGAAATTTATATACACAGATGATGTGTACCTATGTAACTATAAAAGACATACAGAGCAATTTAATAATCATTTTGAAGAAATTTAACTTACAATGTTAAAATGATATACATATATGTAGTTCATACACGTTGTACTCAAAAACTTGCCAAAAGGCCCGGTCTGAGAACTACCAATGATCGTGAGCAAACCACATCTGAGCCTATCTAATGTACAGTCATTTCTTACACATTTAATGCAAAGGGATATTAGTCTGTAAACTTTAAGCTACGAACATGAATTATGAGCTCAATCACAGCTAGATAAAATCTGTGCACTAGTGTCCACAAACACTTTAGTCTACACCACAGTCTGTAGTGCACTCGGTTCTTAGAATACTGAAAATGTAGATTAGTGTAAATATCACAAGCATTGGATGCTGTCCTAAACAGCAATACCCAATTAAAACTGTTGCAACAAATTTGTGTTGTCGACAACAAGTACTAGAAGCATAATAGCCCTAGTTATGCTAATCCTTCAAATATGTCAAAGTGAGTTTTCAATATTCACACTGACCAGCGAATAACATTAATTTTGTCAAATGACAATTGTCATTAGCTGGAAGCTGCGGACGTATCGGTAGCTGCATCACCATATTCCGTGTATTTTTTACGAGAACCATAAACTTTTTCTGCAGGATATTTCACACTGTTAAGTTTTAGTTTAGCCTGCACTTCTCGTGGCAGATCTATGCGGCATTTCTCAGCTAAACGTATCAAGTATAAGAACACGTCACTAAGTTCATGGCCAAGTTTTTCTCGTTCGTTTTCGGTCCAATCTATAAATGGAAAACAAATGTAAGTCTTTACTAGAGAGCTTAGATGGTCAGGGTCATGGAAATATGATAATCTAGATGGTTTAATCAAAACTGGAAAGAACGTAAATGCCATATCAATGTTATACGTATTGTCATACTAATGATACCACTATGTTTTATCAAACAAAAGTTGGGTAAAACCAATGTGTATATGAAACCAAAAATGATCACACAAAACAATGCAGTTTAAAGTGACACAATATGAACCAATAATGCTTAATACGAAACTATGTTATGAAGTTCTATGCACACAATGACTGTACCAGGCAGACAGAGTGACATACAGTGTAACTCATAAACTTAAATAAAAAACTGATAGCTTTTTTACTGAGCACATAAGCTTAAGAGGAGAAAATCAGAAAAATTTCGATATAATTGGTATAATCTATATTTTACAAAGAAAGTGAAGCTTGTTCTGATCACTCAGGGTCGAGTCGTTGAGTTACCAAAAAGTTACCACAAATCATTTTGTACTTAGTAAAAGGCAAACATACTTTACAAGCTAATACTTAAAAAAGAAATTAAATAAATATCCACCTGGCAAACCCTCTTGAACTTCTCCGCGCCACTGGCTGAAAAACAAATGAGATACAGGTAAATGAAATCTTACACGTTGATAAAAATAAGTTTCATATCCTTTTTGTCACAAATAAATTTTTTAAAATGAAAGAATTCATATGTATGAATTACATTACACATTAAGGATTGTTAAGACCAAAAGCTGCATTCTCTTCTCTGTTAATACTTTTTGCCCTATACATTCATACGGCCTCGCAATTAGTGAAGTGCACAAATAATCAATTATTGAAAGCTTCCAATGTTTTTCAGCATTTGAATAATAAAATACTATTCTATTATTCTGTGTATGCTTAGTTTTCCATATGCTGAGTGTCAGCCACTCATTACTAATGGTAAAGAACCTTGGAACTGATCCAACATTATTGTCCCAATAAAAGCAATCTGCTGTCGCCCAGCAATTGACTGGGAAGTCGGGCATACTGAACGTTCTTAATTATCGTTATGGCATCAGAGCTTGGGATGGGACATTTAAAAAATAATTTAAATGCAATAGAAACAAATTAAATTATCACAAATCAACATGATCCAAGGTAAATTATTTATGCTCATTTTCGAATTCCTACAGATCTACAGTTCAGTCCAGGCAAGACTGGAATTAAGTGTGGTTTGCAGGTAAATTTATCATTCTAGCTCACAAAGGGGTCATGGCTTAACAATTAAGATAATACAATCTAGTCAAGAGTGTGGGTATATTTATGAGCCAGGTAAGAACGTATCCCCAAGGTTGAATATTTGAATAATAAATTACATTACTCCTTCATTTTTGGACGTTATAGTAAAAATTTAGGTGGCTTACTTACAAAAGCTCTGATAATTCACCAACTTCGCCAACCATTGCTAGCAGAAGATTACGAGGAGTGTGATACTGGTTCCAGTTTCTTTCTTCAGCAAATTTCGCCTGTTCTGCTCTTCTGAAAAAGTTAGAATTGCTATCAAAATGCAAAACTCTCAAAGTTTAATTGAATTTTCTGATTCAAGGCACATAAAATAAATATTTTCTTCCCTGTTACCCTGTTTACAGGTTTTCCCTGTTAGATGTGAATGTTCATAACACTAAATCTGAATATAAGTCATCCAAGTATGATAATACGATCTTTCTTGTGACATTGGTCATCCAAATGTAGGCAATAATCACTTCAAATTTGTCTTGGTATATCAAATGTAACATACTGACATAGGCCACCCAAATGTGACAAACATTCAAAAATGAAAAAATTGTTTTTGAGATTTTCTAATTTGATCCTAATGACAAGTTCACATTTTTGCTAAATGCTTAGGCAGCTACCCACTGCTGTCACCTGACTGGTTTACAATACAAAACACGGTCAAAGTTAATTGTAAAATATGTTAATAAAATAAGCCGGTCAAATACCAAGACTTCTTTTGCTGGGTGCAAGAAATCGCTTGCGGTACGATGAATATGTATAAAAAAACTTATGCCATTTCATGACAGATTAACGGCAAAAATATAACACTGACATACAAAACTGTATGACTTTAAAAACACTGGTAAAAAATTATACGTTTAACCTAGCTATCAAGTGCTTGCAAAATCCTCCCAAAATCCTAGTCTTGGAATTGTTTACACAACTAAAACTTAAACTACTATTTTCCACTCAAGTTGAACTCACCAAACCGTATATACATATGAATGGTAAAAACTCACTTATTATATGTGCTGAAGATCTAAACCCCAACTTACAGTGATACTAACCATGAATTTTGCTATAGAAATAGTAATAATGCCATCTTTACATATATTATTGCACTGCTACTTCTGAAATTGTACTTTATGTTATAAGTCTATACCCCAATCGCCTGTTTGTCTTAATAACTTTGTTTTTTTCTTCTTACTGCTAGGTATGCATATTTATGTGTATATGTATGTGTGTGTGTGTATTATAATGATATAATTTTACAGCAGATAGAGGCCTCATGACTATCTAGATGTCATATTGGAAATGTGTCATATGCAGTACTAACATGTAAATGAAAGTTGAGTGGTAAGGTAATTCTCTCTGCATAAATCTGCACATCTGTATGTGCATTGCTTAGCATATCAACATTATATGTATTTATTATGTCTTTATGACCTTGATATGTATGTTCAAATTTAAACCTAAATCTCAATAGTTTTATCTTAGTACACTCACCATTCCTTTACTTAGTTAAGCAACTTGGTATGCTCCATTTATCACACCGTATTCTGAAATCTTCGTCAATATAATTGCACATTCGTGAAATTGCAATATAATTTGTGAAATTGCGCATATAATTAATTACTAAGTAATAGCAACATTACTTACAGGGTGGCTGACTTTGGTAGCTTTTAGTTTTTCGCCACCCTTTCACCAATCACTTGAATATCATTAACTCAGATAATTTATTCATTTAATAATCTTGTCACTTTGTATCATATTATCGTTTCATGCTTTGTGTTTTTCTTGTAAAAAAGGTGATTAAAATAAAGATACTTACATACTTACTTAAACACATGCAGCTACTTTTCAAACAGTAACTGCATAATTACCTTTATTGGGATAGGTTGGATGTTTTTTATCTCTTTTAACTCAGTTGTAAAAAGCACTGAGGTCTTCAGATGTAGTGCATTTTTAAGAATAAACTATTAATTCCCTACTGTGAAAGTAGCCTTAATTATTGAACGAAAACTTACAAGTCTTCTAAAGTAGGAGAATGACTGAAGCAAAAGTCTTCGGCTTTATTTTCCTTTTGACTCATATCTGCAGAAATTTTGAGCTTTTTACTGCACTTATTATAAGAATCCATCATAATTTTCACAATCTACTCAGAAAACTATACTACGTGTAACAGTAAACACAATCAGCTGTTCAATTTAGCGGGAAAGGGTCTCGCGAAAAATCGCTCAGTTTGGCAGTACAG